>SJYO01049755.1:26456819-26977954 GCA_006410555.1 Capra ibex | reverse complement strand
CACTGTAACATGTCCTCTGTCCCTAGTTCTGGTAGGGGTACCTTTTCTTTACGTTTTTTCGTTTTACCGACAGACCCCTCCGGAATGTTTATCGACACTTCTCTGTCCTACACTTTTCGTTTCCTCTTTTCCTTTCTATATTCGTAGACTTACGTCTCAAGGTTTCTTATCGTTCTTCTCTATTCTTTCCGAAGAATGACTTCTTACGTTACGTTTCTTACGTTTCTTTATCTCCTTTTCTTGTCTTACCCTTTCATATCTCTAGAGAAGTTCTTTTAATCTCTATGGTTCCCTTGTGTAGTACGTTTCAACCCGAGCTATTTCCTGTCTTTACCAGACCTGGATTGTTTTCGTCTTCTATAATTCTTCTCCACCGTTCTTATGTGTCTTCTTGACATGTTTTTTCTAGAAGTGCTGGGCCTATTAGTACTACCACACTAGTGAGTAGATCTCGGTCTGTAAGACCTTACACTTTAGTTCACCCGGAATCTTTCGTAGTGATGTATGTTTCGATCACCTCCACTACCTTAAGGTCAACTCGACAAAGTTTAGGACTTTCTACTACGACACTTCCACGACGTGAGTTATACGGTCGTTTACACCTTTTGAGTCGTCACCGGTGTCCTGACCTTCTCCAGTCAAAAGTAAGGTTAAGGTTTCTTTTCGTTACGGTTTCTTACGAGTTTGATGACGTATTAACGTGAGTAGAGTGTACGATCATTTCATTACGAGTTTTAAGAGGTTCGGTCCGAAGTCGTTATGTACTTGGCACTTGAAGGACTACAAGTTCGACACGGTCCTCGGTCGTGCCCTCTAGGTTAGGTACTGTTCCAGTACGCCTCTCCGGACCACCCGTTCCACTCAGTCCAGAGCTCCCCAGGAGACAGACTCGTAGATGGGGTTTTGGTTTTAGACAGACAAATGAGAGACGATATGATATGAGAAGACTGTAATGGTGGAAAAGAGACCTTTCTCAATTGAATCCCAAAGTCAATTGTCAGAGGGCGTATATTTTTCTTACAAAGCCGAATTGGGGAAACTACCGAAAGATTCAATAGACGGACCTGAAATGTTAAACACTTAACGAATGTCGGGGGTTGACGCTCTCCGTGTTTCGAATTTCGTAGAATTTCTATGTCTCGGAAAAGATTTCTCGATTTTTAGCATAACCACTGCCTAAAGTGACAACTGAGTTACTAACGACGGTCCGGAGGTATGAGAAATAGAAAATCCGTGGACCCTCCTATAATTAGTTACATTTACCCTATACCTTTTTCCATATATCATCAAAACTACAATCGTTGTGATCTGAAAACTCAATTAATGAAAAGAAAACAATATTTAGTGGTATGAGGAAAATAAACAATATTTAACGACATAGAGACGATACATTCTTACATTGAAATAAATCACAAAAGACTCTCACCGTGGTCTGAAACTCTTCTTGTTGTGTTTATTCAGAAGACCAACTGTTTGGGAATAGTCTTTTTCCGGTATTTTACAATTAACCGGGAAAACCGGTCTTCTACTACATTTAGTGGATTCTGAACATATATGTTGATCCATACGTCTCTCTTTTCGGACTAAAAGTATTCTCAGACCCGACGATTACGACGTATTAAAACATAATGGGTAACTAGAGGTACATGTTATTTTTTCCATACCTTCAGGAAAGATCTGTTCCCTCCGGTCCGTTCAGGACCCTTCTGACCAAGGCGGCACAGAATGAGGAAAAGACCGACTTAAGGGTAGACCCCACACCTCCGAGTGGTACAGATGAATGAACGGGACCGAAGATTCTAGGTGCGTTCTCCCTCGGGTTCCACGCCGTGGGGGGCGATAAGTTCTCCTACAGTCACCGGATTGCATCTACCACGTTCGAGAAAGAGACCTTGAAATAACCGAAAGGTGCATTTGGTTCAATAAGTCGGAGAAAAGAGGTGAAATAAAAGGATGTGATGAAGAAGGATTAGATTAGAATATAATTATTTATTTATTCAACAAGGAACGGATGTGACAAGTGTGAAGTTTAGTGGCACCTAGGTGACCCCGTCCTCGGGTCGTTTCGACCAAAATCTTTTCCGTCTCCTTGGTCTCTAGTTTAACGGTTGTAGGAGACCTAGTAGTTTTTTCGTTCTCTCAAGGTCTTTTTGTAGATAAAGACGAAATAACTGATACGGTTTCGGAAACTGACACACCTAGTGTTATTTGACACCTTTTAAGAAGTTCTCGACCCTGATGGTCTGGTGAACTGGACGGAGAACTCTTTAGACATACGTCCAGTCCTTCGTTATCCATCTTGACCTGTACCTTTTTGTCTGACCAAGATTTATCCTTTTCCTCATGTAGTTCCGACATATAACAGTGGGACGAATAAATTGCAGATACGTCTCATGTAGTACTCTTTACGACCTGACCTTCTTTGTGTTCGACCCTAGTTCTAACGGCCCTCTTTATAGTTAGTGGAGTCTATACGTCTACTGTAGTGGGAATACCGTCTTTCACTTCTCCTTGGATTTTCGGAGAACTACTTTAACTTTCACCTCTCACTTTTTCAACCGAATTTCGAGTTGTAAGTCTTTTGATTCTAGTACCGTAGGTCAGGGTAATGAACTACCCTTTGTCTACCCCTTTGTGACCTTTGTCACAGTCTGAAATAAAAAACCCCGAGGTTTTAGTGACGTCTACCACTGACGGCGGTACTTTAATTTTCTGCGAATGAGGAACCTTCCTTTCAATACTGGTTGGATCTATCGTATAAGTTCTCGTCTCTGTAATGAAACGGCTGATTCCAGGCAGTTCAGTTCCGATACCAAAAAGGACACCAGTACATACCTATACTCTCAACCTGACACTTCTTCCGACTCGTGGCTTCTTAACTACACAAACTTGACGCCACAACCTCTTCTGAGAACTCTCAGGGAACCTGACGTTCCTCTAGGTTGGTCAGGTAAGACTTCCTCTAATCGGGACCCTTAAGAAACCTTCCTTACTACGATTTCGACTTTGAGGTCATGAAACCGGTGGAGTACCCTTCTCAACTGAGTAACCTTTTCTGAGACTACGACCCTCCCTAACCCCCGTCCTCCTCTTCCCCTGCTGTCTCCTACTCTACCGACCTACCGTAGTGACTGAGCAACCTGCACTCAGACTCACTTGAGGTCCTCAACCACTACCTGTCCCTCCGGACCACACGACACTAAGTACCCCAGCGTTTCTCAACCTATACCGACTCGCTGACTTGACTTGACTTTATTCTCACTCGTATCAGAAGAAATTCCAATAGATTACTCAATCAGTGGAATTTCTTCTGATACGGGTGCAGGCTCCAGTCTCCGTCGCCGGTTCTCCTCGATGGACGTAGGCTCCAGTCCCCTCCGCCGTCTCTCCTCGATGGGGCCCAGATTCCGGTCCCCGTTGACTCCCCTCTACGGGACGTAGGCTCCAGTCCCCGTCACCGGTTCTCCTCAATGGGTACAGGTTCCGGTCCCCGCCCCGGCTCTCCTCGATGGAGCGAAGGTTCCTGTCCCCGTCGGTCCTCCTCGGTGGAACGCGGACTCCGGTCCCCACCGCCGGTCCTTCTCGTTGGGTTCCTCCCCACCGACGCGTCTGCGTCCTCCCGGATCTCCTCGATGAGGTGTAACTTCCAGTCCTTCCCGTCGTTATTCCTCTATGGGGAGCAGGTTCCATTCCTCGTCGTCGACACGAAACGACCTCGTCGGCACTTCACTATGGGGTGCGGGTTCCATTCTCTTTGGGTTCATTCTACCATCCACAACGTTCTCCCGTAGTCTCCCTTCTGTATTACTTTGGTATGAGTGTCTTTTGATCAGTTAGATTAGTGTGATCCTGGTGTCGGAACAGATTGAGTTACTTTGGTTCGGTACGGGCACCCCGTTGGGTTCTACCAGTCCAGTACCACCTCTCCAGACTGTCTTTCACCAGGTGACCTCTTCCCTTACCGTTTGGTGTATTCATAAGAACGGAACTCTTTGGGTACTTCTCGTACTTTTCCGTTTTACTATCCTATGACTTTCTCCTTGAGGGGTCCAGTCATCCACGGGTTATACGATGACCTCTAGTCACCTTTTTATTGAGGTCTTTCTTACTTCCCTACCTTGGTTTCGTTTTTGTTATGGGTCGACACCTACACTGACCACTATCTTCGTTCCAGGGTACGACATTTCTCGTTATAACGTATCCTTGGACCTTACAGTCCAGGTACTTAGTTCCGTTTAAGCTTCACCAGTTTGTTCTCTACCGTTCTCACTTATAGTTGTAAGATCCTTAGTTACTTGATTTTACCTTACCTTACCCACTTAAATTGAGTCTACTGGTAATATAGATGATGACGCCCGTCCTTAGGGAGTTTTCTTTACCTCGTCGGTAGTACCAGTTGTTTTCTCAGGCTTTACGTCATGAATCTACGTTAGAGTTTTTACCGTGTTACTAGAGACAAGCAGAGGTTCCGTTTGGTAAGTTGTAGTGTCAATAGGTTCTGATACGGTATTGGTCATTGCGACTTCTTCGACTTCAACCTGCCAAGATACTTCTGGATGTTCTGGAAAATCTTGATTGTGGGGTTTTTCAACAGGAAAAGTAATATCCCCTGACCTTACGTTTTCGTCCTTCAGTTCTTTGGGGACCTCATTGTCCGTTTAAACCGGAACCTTACGTCTTACTTCGTCCCGTTTCTGATTATGTCAAAACGGTTCTTTTACGTGACCAGTATCGTGTGTGGGAGAAGGTTGTTGTGTTCTCTTCTGAGATGTGTACCTATAGTAGTCTACCAGTTGTGGCTTTAGTCTAACTAAGATAAGAGACGTCGGTTTCTACCTCTTCGAGATATGTCAGTTGTTTTTGTTCTGGTCCTCGACTGACACCGAGTCTAGTACTTGAGGAATAATGGTTTAAGTCTGAGTTTAATTCTTTCATCCCTTTTGGCGATCTGGTAAGTCCATACTGGATTCAGTTTAGGGAATACTAATATGTCACCTTCACTCTTTATCTAAATTCCCGGATCTAGACTATCTAGCTCACGTACTACTTGATACCTTACTCCAAGCACTGTGACAGGTCCTCTGTCCCTAGTTCTAGTAGGGGTGTCTTTTCTTTACGTTTTTTCGTTTTACCGACAGACTCCTCCTGAATGTTAATCGAGACAGAGAATATGTGTAGATCTACACATATTCTCTGTCCCTATGTTTTAATTCTGTGTCTTTAGGGAACGTAAGGATATGTGATTGNAGGTCTTTTTGTAGATAAAGACGAAATAACTGATACGGTTTCGGAAACTGACACACCTAGTGTTATTTGACACCTTTTAAGAAGTTCTCGACCCGTATGGTCTGGTGGATTGGACGGAGAACTCTTTAGACATACGTCCAGTCCTTCGTTGTCAATCTTGACCTGTACGTTGTTGTCTGACCAAGGTTTATCCCTTTCCTCATGCAGTTCCGACATATAACAGTGGGACGAATAAATTGAAGATACGTCTCATGTAGTACTCTTTACGACCTGACCTTCTTTGTGTTCGACCTTAGTTCTAACGGCCCTCTTTATAGTTAGTGGAGTCTATACGTCTACTGTAGTGGGAATACCGTCTTACACTTCTCCTTGGATTTTCGGAGAACTACTTTAACTTTCACCTCTCACTTTATCAACCGAATTTCGAGTTGTTAGTCTCTTACTTGTAGTACCGTAGGCCAGGGTAGTGAAGTACCCTTTATCTACCCCTTTGTGACCTTTGTCACAGTCTGAAATAAAAACCCCCGAGGTTTTAGTGACGTCTACCACTGGCATCGGTATTTTAATTTTCTACGAATGAGGAACCTTCTTGTCGATACTGGTTGGATCTATCATATAAGTTCTCGTCTCTGTAATGAAACGGCTGATTCCTGACGGATCAGTTCCGATACCAAAAAGGACGCCAGTACATACCTACACTCTCAACCTGACACTTCTTCCGACTCGTGGCTTCTTGACTACGTAAACTTGACACCACAACCTCTTCTGAGAACTCTCAGGGAACCTGACGTTCCTCTAAGTTGGTCAGGTAAGACTTCCTCTAGTCGGGACCCTTAAGAAACCTTCCTTACTACGATTTCGACTTTGAGGTCATGAAACCGGTGGAGTACGCTTCTCAACTGAGTAACCTTTTCTGAGACTACGACCCTCCCCAACCCCCGTCCTCCTCTTCCCCTGCCGTCCCCTACTCTACCAACCTACCCTAGTGACTGAACTACCTGCACTCAGACTCACTTGAGACCCTCTACCACTACCTGTCCCTCCGGACCGCACGACGCTAAGTACCCCAACGCTTCTCAGACTGTGCTGACTCACTGATTTGACTGACTTGACTTGACTTGACTTACTCAATCAGTTTCCGTCACCTACGAAACTCCCGTACGATTTTGATACCCCAAACAGTCGTTTACTTCCGTAAGGACCTAATCCGTTATATGGTCCACAAGAGTCACAACGTTTCTTTGTAGGTATTCTCTGAACGTATAAACATCGTGGAACCGGAGAATTAGGGCCGCCTTGCAAGGTTTTAATAACGGGTCAGAAGACTTCGTCTTTCTTTCCCTTACTCCGGTCTATGAGATGTCCCACCATCTCCCTTTTGACGTAACAACAGAAGGTAAAGAAAACACTTCAATACATATTTCAATGGTTGATTCCCACTTCCTATACTCTGTTTCTACCCCTCTGAATCTCAACATTTACGATTTACCCAAACCTAGGTGATGGAACCCCTTACCCTTTTTCCTGCTTGTCCACCGTTCCAATGATGTTATGTCCCAGGTACTCCGGAACCCCAAAAAGATGGACCATAGAGGAATCGTAAACAAGGATCATGTACGAGTTATTTATCAACACCTTACTCGTTGGAGACTTCTTTAAGAACACAAGTAAAATATTTACCGTCGTAGGTCTCTTGTTAAAACCTTTATTTAAGACAATTGTTATAAAGTCACTTTAGCGATAATAGAATGTGGGATAGTAGATGAAGAATACAAGAAGTATTACGGTTGGTTTCCCAGAAACACGTAAACTCTAGAGTCGTTTTACCGAGTTTCTACCTAAGATCCATATGTCACTTTCACTTCAGCGAGTCAGTAAAGGCTGAGACACTGGGGTACCTGAGATCGCGTGGTGCGAGGAGACAGGTACCTAAAAGGTCCGTTCTCATGACCTCACCCAACGGTAAAGTTCTGATCGGGTTTCTAATGAACATATATTACCCAGACCAAAACCCGAACCACTACCACTTCACCAGACACTCACAACGTTCTACTGACATACGTCTGTTCTGACTCCAGGAAACCCTTGTACCACCTTGTGTCAACGAAGGAATGGAGAGAGGGGATATTCACGACGATCGGACGGAGATTGACCGATAGAGACTCGTGGTCTCAAAAGGTCCACGACATAGACTTGACAAATAAAGGAGGAACAAGGTCTCGAAGAACCATGAGGGAGACAGAAAGGAATGGGAAGTTCTCCTCTAAGACGGTTCTGATGTCTCCTGACCCAGTAGGACGGCGGTTGTCGACGGGTAGTCAAAACTACGAGAAAAAAAGTCCTCCAAGAATGGAAGATATCCTATGATGTCATGAGTGAACCGGATCTCTACGACGCAGTACTACCGAAATCCAGAAGCGTCGATGTAGGAGGAACCAGGGATAGAGTAGTGGAAAAGTACTGGGTCGTGGTAATTAAATGGTCAAGGATACCCATAAGGTGAAAACGAAGATAGTACACCTTGATCTTTTTTTTCCCCCTTGTAGACACACTACGTAATCAGTTCCAATTCGAACGTTTTACACAAACGTTTAGACTGTTTCGTGAAATATTAGAGGTATACTTTCGGTTCAAATTTCGTTTCTATGAGTTAGACATATTTTATATGTTTACTCATTTAATAAAGATTATCGTATTGAAAGGTATAAGGGGAAGTTTCCACCTGACCCTTTTTTAATGAAACTAAAATTTGTTATTTAAGTAAAAAAGGTTATAGGTCCTACGGAGTGATTAGGTAAAGTCCAAAAGTAATATTATGCCTAGATGGGTGTAAACATTTTGTTTTCTGAGTCGACGTCCTCTTTAATCCTTTTTCTCGTTCTTGACGCAAAGGCTCATTGTACCTTTTTCGTAATTTGGTCTTAAGTAAAATTTGTTCAAAGACGATCTGTCACACCCAACTCACACTAATGATCAAGACCCTTGGGTAATGCTTTGTTTATTTTCAATTTGTAACGTGACCTTTTAACTATGTCACTCGACTTAAGTAAGTAGATAACTTGTCGTTTATTTCGAGTCAAAACCGTCCCTCTCAATCCTATAGACCCCTCTCCTAAAATAGGGTTCCTACGTCCAATTCTTGTCCAATCCAATTCTTTTTATTTTCCGTGTCTCTACCTTAAAATGTGTTAGTAAGTCTTGCACCACGTAAATATGACACAGTTAAATCGAATTTATCTTGATTCAAAGAAGTTTTAACGGAAGAGACGTATCAAGGACCAATCGTTACTTCATAGTCGGTGTCAAAAATAGAAGTCTTCCAGTTTCGTCTGTGATTCCGAGGAACGTCAGATGTGTGTGACAACGAATAACGAACTACTCGTAGAACCCCATTTTATGGGAGGGTATTGAGGGGGAAGGTCTCAGAGTAAACCGAAGAGACCGAGAACACGGGACACGTCTAAATCTAGGCACTACTTCCCTTGATCGAAAGGGACGTTCTATGGGGTAGTAGTTACAACGACCACATTTCTGGTGGTACAACCAGTCCGTCCTCTCGCAGTGTCTAAAGTCGGACAGGAGGACCAGAGTCAGTCGAAGGGTCCAAGGGTGAACTCGAGTGAAGGGAGTAAAGTGTGGGTAGAAGGAAAAATTAAAGGTTGGACTCCTAAAGACCGAGGTGGTAGTCTGGGTCTTCTTTCGTAGAGTGTATTACCAAATTGGTACAACGTGTCAACACGTTCCCCGGTTCGATGGTATTATTTAGAAAATAACTCTATAAACGTATATAAAGTCACTTCAACACAAAGAGATTAGTTTGGCTGACTTTGTGTCCCACTCCAATAAACTCACCCCTTTCTAACTCCTTGTTTTAATCTATTCGTAGAAAGTAAAGAGTCTTCTTTTTGTTACGGAAACCGATTCGATGGTAGTGACGTTTCAAGAGACGTTTCGAGTTGTTTTCAAAGAGAAATTCTAGAGGTCGACACAGAACTCCCTACTTTGTTAAATGATCGTTTCATAAAAGAACCACAAGTTATACAAGTGTATTAAATAGGTACACTAACTTCAATGATCTGTATGTGAAAATTTAGTATATGTTATCGATATATAAATACACATATAAAATATACATAAATATAAATATCTATGATAAAGTTTATAGTTATATCAGTTACAAACTGTACCAGATTATTATAACGGTAAAAATCACCGTCCACAAGTTGTGAATTCTAAAACGAAACGTATGGTGAAAACTAAACATAAAAATGGATACTGGAATAAAAAAAGGGGTTTTATTAAAACTCTTCAATCTCTTCTCGGTCATTTATTGACCCCAAACCATATCTTCTTCTCTTGTTTATGGTGAGATATTGATCTAGAACGAAATAAATAAAACAGAGTTTGGAGGTGGACTACGAAGTCTAAATAATTAACTTCTGGACAGAACAATAAACAAGTTATTAGTAACTACCAGGTTATTCCCGCTCTGTGTTGTAATTTCTAATCCCAATTACTGATTATGTACTTTAGATAGGTGTTACTCCACCGTAATTCATATTCTCTGTCATTACATTTTATTTTAAAGTTGTGTTAAGTTACGTTGATATTACACTCTTACATGTTCCTATTATCCCTGGTTAAGTTGACTCTCTTACTCGTT
The DNA here is from genome assembly GCA_006410555.1 of Capra ibex. NCBI lineage: Eukaryota > Metazoa > Chordata > Mammalia > Artiodactyla > Bovidae > Capra > Capra ibex. The sequence goes on along the minus strand of SJYO01049755.1, from coordinate 26,968,044 downwards.
TCCTAAGTATTTCCTTCATGACGAATTCAATTCTGAACTTCCTGTTCATTTCAAAAAGTTTCATTTTAGTCTCAACTATCGTATACGTATTTCATATACGTACTTCATGTCAATGAGAAATCTTTAGTATTATCGAGCTACATAATCTTATATATATATATACTCTCTATATTGAGATATTGATCTGTACGTGTACATATATATGTCGGACCGGACTACGTTCCGACGTTTCTCAACCTGTGTTGAATCACTGACTTGTTATTTGTCGTTTAGTCTTATATCTCTTGTCCGTTACTTTGACCACTCCTTCCGTATTGAGTCAAGTACTCTTTGAAGACCCCAGTACGATTCCTTAAACCCGTTGTCTCCAGTAATTTACAAATTTGACCCTTTCTCATACTAATTTGACCCTTTCTCATACTAATTTATCATCGGCACTAGACTTCACCACATACTTCTTACTGAATCTCCCTCACCTCACCGAAGACCGACGAGTTCGAATCCGAAGGTCCTGACCCTAGGATTCGATCGGGTCTAGTAGTCCTGGTTGGAGGGATGAACGAGGAGACTAGGATCTTCAGTCCTGGGAATGACCAACCGAGAGACAAATGACCTGTAAGGTAGTTTACTTATAAAACGAGACGGCAGATAATCCAAAAGACCGAGTGTACGTGACTGTCTGTAAACCCAGTGTCGGACGGACGGAGGGGAGTTACAGTGTGTGTAATGTAACCCAAAGGCAATGACAGACACGATAGGACGACCTAGAAACAGTAAAGATTTATGGTTGGGAAGAGGTAAACGAGGTAAGGACGGGGAGGTTCAAGTTTAGAGTCGAAGAACCCAATCCGTCTGTAAAAGAAGGTGAGTGGAACCTAAGAATCATTAATCAAGATAGTCTATTAGAATTGGAACCGAGCAAAGTGTATATACATTTTAGCCGGGACAAATTGAGGAATAAGACTTGTCTCATGAGTTGAACACTGAACGTATGACCTGTACTGTTACTCTCATTATTTAGTATAGGTTAATTTGGATACAAAATAATGGGGTATATAGTTAAAATTTCAATTTTTTTTGAAAATCGATTAATGATAGAAAAGTTTAAATTGAGATTCAAGAAAAAATTTTTTCTTAGAATTTCTCACCGATATAACTCTGTATAAACATATTAATTAAGTGAAACGACATGTGAACTTCCATTGCGTTGTAACATTTAGTTGATATGATAATTTGAAAAAAATTTCACTCATTTAATTACCTTTTTGATGTTAATGTAAATCTTGGTCTTTTACATCTCTACATAATATATCATTCTTTTTCTCCGGTGGTCTTGGTGTACGTTTTTAAATCACAGCTATCGACCTGTCGTCCTAGATTTTGTTACTATTTTTTTTCAAAAAGAGAACTATTATTTTAGGAAGAATATCATTTGATTAATGTCATATGAGTTATATAGACTTCTCACAATGTAAAAATTATACAATTACACTTATTTTATCCTTTTTTTCGTTCTTAGTTTATGATCTGGTGTTTTGAAGGTTCATAGTAGATCAACGGTCCCTCCTTCATACTATAAAATTACTTTTTTTAAGGGTTGCATATTATGGATCTTAAAAGTAAAGTCGTTAACAGGGAAGTCATAACTCTGGGAAACAGACAAGGTCTCCCCATTAACTGTCCATCTTAAAATGGACTTTAGGGGAGTTCAAAGGTCATGAGAACCAGTGAAGGAGGAGTTTTAAGAGGGACAATGATTAGTTACTGTGAAGTAGTGTCAGAGTCACATTCAAACTTATTTTTCTCGGTAAAGGGTTACCAACATTTTTACTCCCTTCAATATGTCATCGTCTCCGAGTCTTAAAATCACTGTAAATTCTAACTAAAGGGTAGAAGATGTTTAGTCAATTGACTTTTAATCCCTTCAATTCAACACGACTAATCCTAGTTTTCACTCAGGTCCAAATACTCCCGTAATTTGAATATGTTGGACCTTTCAGTAGAAAATTTTTTTATTGTATTGTTATGTTTTAATGTAGGTTCCGAAACTAATACCCAGTACTTTCACCCTCGAATTATAAGGTTGGTCTAGATTTACTCTATTATAGGTTGAATTTTTCCGTTTTCGGTTCATTCCCACCTTGTTGGGTCAGAGACCTGCACGTCCCTTCTTCTCTCCATAGTCCTTGTTGACCTGGTCTCTGTACTTGAAATGGTCCGAACAAAAACGGTGACAAGGAAAGACACGTAATCGGAATAAGGGAGAGTGACGTCTGACCGTCATACGTCTTCGTCCCTTTGTACCGATGACTGTCGATTCAATATATAGTATCTCGAAGTTGATGACGACTCTACGAGTGAGACCCGGTTCGGTTTGGGATCTCTTCCTGGAATTAACCACGCCAACCCAGGTTCAGTTGACAACCGTATCTTCTTCTCAGTATATTTGTACCCCCATTAGGTCTTTCATGTCCAAAGGACCACCAAGTCATCATTTCTTGGGCGGTCAATTACGTCCTCTGTGCAAAAGGTAGGGGTCCAACGTTTCTAGGGGACCTCTTCCTTTACCGTTGGGCGAGGTAATAAGAACGGACGTTTTTGGGTACCTGTCTCCTGACATCAGGTACCTCATCGTTCTCTCAGTCTGTGCTGAATCACTGATTTATTGTTGTTGTTTGGTGACCGTGTACTAGTCGTGTCCCATCCTAGTCTCTGTTACTCTTGCACCCTTCTGTTTTGGTGGTGAGGTATTTACTACTGGAGTCACGGCTTGTCGATCTTTACCATATAAGTCCTAGTATTAGATTTCCAGACAAAAGTCAAATTACTAAAAAAAAGAGAGATTGATCAATATCGTTGATTAATTCGATTTCTTGAATTAAAAGGACTGAGTCTTAAAAACAAAAGAATAGTCTTTTAATAGTCTTATAGTTGTGTTCTTGTTCATGTTTTTATTGGAAGTATAAAAGTGAGTTTTCAATGTATTTCAAGAAGACTTACTAGTAAAATACGTAGTTAATAGTAATCTCTAAATAACTATCCTTTATGTCCTATAGATACAATGGATGCATAATACATAATTGAGTAGGATCTGTCACGGAAGAAAGAAAAAATTGACGATAAGATTAGACTAAATAAATGAAGAGATAACGGAGAAATAGTATCGATATCCTACGTACTTTTTCAAAATCAACCAACACGGGACTCTATTTACTTTATAATACTTTATAGTGACATATCAAGAAACTTTACATTTTTCGTAGTGATGTCCGATAGTAAATAATTTCGGTGTAAAAATCTTGTTTATTGTAGAACGATTTGTAAAGTCTGGTTCTTCAAGGACATATTCCTTCGACGATAACTAAACGTAAAGGATCAATTCAGTGAGAGATAGTTAAATATAAAGAAACGGGATTTGGTTCACGAAGCTAACAACCTTTTTAATTTTACTCCCCTTAAAACTGTTTTATGTAGTGTACTCTTTCTTTTGGGTCTAGAAAAAAAGTAAAACGACTCTACTCTTTTCTATCTAAATACCTAAAGTCAAAAGTCAAGAGAGGATTGTCATTCCGAAAGAAACCCAATCCGACTCGGAGTACCGGACAGAATGTCATACTGGTCCAGGTGTCAACAAAGTGATACGATCCATCTCGTCTTTTTTTAAGGTTGAGTGTTCAACTAAAACACTCATGCTTCCATCTTTTTGTTTTACTTCCCAACACCTGTAGTGTGGTTTTACTTCGGTATACTTGTTAGAAGATTTACTTATTCTCGAGATAACAGAGAGAAACTGTAAAATTGGAGTCAAAAAGTTACGGTACCCGGAGACCCAAGGTAAAAATAGTTACGTTTGTAAAATAAGTCTTAATATTGTGATGACTTTTTAAAGACAGTTCGTTCTTGAGACATCCCATTTATAGTAATACGATCAAATTAAATGATAACACCAAATTAAATACTAACCTAAACGATAAGTCGTGTCAATTTTGTAAAAATACAAATGAATTGACTTTAATATAAGTAGTTCTAGTAAAAAGACATTTGACATGTGACATATAGACTAAATGACCAGTGAGTAAAACAGGTATAGTTTACACTGACTAATATCGAAGATGGGCCTCCTGAAAAGAAAATACCAATAATATTATCCTCAAGCTGTCGGGGTGTAAATTAAATGTACTTAAGTTAGTCGAACCGGTTTTAAATTTTATGTAGATTCTCAAAGTCACTAAAACTTTTAGGTGGGGTTCCCTAAAGTGTGTAATTTTGAAAGATATGTACTACCCCTATCTTAACTCGTCACTAAAAAGGTTAGTCTTTAATTCCTTAACTCTACACCCGTTCCACTCATGACTACTCTTTGTTCAATAATTGTAGTAGAGTTTTATAGAGGGATGGTTAATATTAAATATTCTTCATGTTAAATGATACGTCACCTGTTCGTTTTACTACACTACCTTTTAATTGGTTCACTACCTTTAATGGTAGTCCTTATTTCCCGTTGGTCTGTAGTACACAGATGTGTATACTATCGCATTCTTCGTGTACTGTAGTAAATAACCCTTTAGTGTATTTTTTTCATGTACGAGTCTTAGTATAATACTCTTTTATGTCCCATTTGGTTTAACTTCCCGACAGACATTTTATTCACCGGACATTTGAAGTTTTATAGTTCCAGTCCTTACCGTTTTTCTTTCCGATTCCTTGGTAAAGTTTAATTTATTCTAAAATTTTTTTGTTTATGCTTTTGATTCATATTATGAGTTGGGACCTGATCTAAGACATGACCTTCTTTTTGACGATACTTACTATAAGAACTCTATTGACTACTTTGAAATTTACCTGATATGTAAAATGTTTTAGTCACGTCGTTATTCTTTAAAAGGACTTTAAATTTTGATCTGACACCAATACATTCTTTTGTTAGATAAGAACCCTTTATGTGTGACTTCATAATTCACTATTTCTTAGTACTACCTACGTTAAGAAGAGAGTTTACCAAGTCTTTTTTAGACACACACAGACACACACACACACACATCCAAACACACAAATACCCATACACACACCGTTTCTGTTATTTTTTCTGTTACACCGTTTTATAAGTTTTCATCATTGAGACACATTTCCAATATATCAACAAGAAACATTAAAGTATTTGTAAAAGGAATTTAACGTTTCATAAAGTTTTACCTCAAAAAGAAAAAAGAAAAATTTTTTTTTTTGTTTTTGTTTTTGATAAACTTCCAAAATCTCTTTGTGACTGGTTTTAATCCTTTTAACAAATTTTAGAATCCATCTTTTATCTTTCCTCACTTGTTAAACTTTAAAAGTGTTTTAACACATAACATTTGTAAACTTAATGAATGACTAATTCCAGGAAGACACCTTACCATACGACGTATATCATCGGTCAATATGTATGTGTAATAACGTGTCCTTAGAAACATGAGACATAACCATCCGTTAAATCCCTTAAAGGTCCCATCGAAAGTGGTATACACTAAAAGAATAAAAACTTGAACTTTAGTCTAAAATTTTACAATGAACTGACATAAAGATCTTTCAGGTCAAAAAGATCCAGTCAAAAGTGTCTAGATCACAAACCAAAACTACACCTGGTAAAATTTCAGAAATAACTTAAATAATGTTATGACGAAGACGAAATACTAAACCAAAAAAAAGTCTGTGCCCGTACACTCTAGAAGCGAGGGGTTGGTCCCTAACTTGAACGTGAGGGACGTAACCTTTCACTTCAGAATTGGTGACTTGGTGGTCCCTTCAGGGTGTAGAGTAGAAAATTCCTACATCAAACGTGGTATAACCTAAACATAACTAAAAATAAAGACCGAGGTCACACTAATTACCAGAGGAAAAAGAGAGGTCTAGACACAAAGTGGGAAACGATGGGAAGAGACCTAGATCCTCGACACAGGACTCGACGACACGGGAGACCAAGGGTCTACCTACACTTTTTCCCCTCTACGATCGTCCTCTGCCCTTCCACTCTCGAGTCTTTGTGACCTATAAATAAGGGCCCGAATGGGGTTGGACTGGTCACTCCGACGAAAAGAGGTGACTCCAAACGACAAGTCACTTGTTTGACGATAGTCTAACTGAACTTGACTGTTCACTTTCAACAAGTCAGCACAGACTGAGAAACACTGTGGTACCTGATATGTCAGGTACCTTAAGAGGTCCGGTCTTAGGACCTCACCCATCGGAAAGGGAAGAGGTCCCCTAGAAGAGTTGGGTCCCTAGTTTGGGTCCAGAGGGCGTAGCGTCCGCCTAAGAAATGGTCGACTCGGTGTTCCCTTCGGGTTCTTATGACTTCACCCCTCGGACAGGGAAGAGGTCCCCTAGAAGGACTCGGTCCTTAGCCTGACCCCAGAGGACGTAACGTCCGTCTAAGAAATGGTTGACTCTATAGTACCTTCGGGACTTGACTGATCCACTAACTAATTATTACCCGTTGTCTCTTTTAGACACTCTAAATGACACAATTATACATATATGTTCACTTATTTACAAATAGGTTCAGTAGTAACAGAAATAGTTAATCCCAGGGTTATTCTTTGTCTATCGTGTCAGTTTACCCAATCAACTTTGTTCAAACTATCTAATAACTGTTCCCACGTCAAACCCTTCCTTTGGGTTGGTGTCCTACGACTTCGTGAACCTACACCGATCCTGGTCACACCTCGGAAATGGTAGGAACTTTTCGAACTCTTCCACCCTCGACTTTTGATTTTGGTCTATGTGGGTGTATCGAGTGTCAGATATAATCGTACTGAACCGATAAAGACCGTTGAGGTCGAGTCCTTCTACTTCAAAGTTTATTGAAATAACGAACAAAATCCTTAAAGGGCTTTCAGGTAAGTGGAATGATGGTGTGTCGAACAGAATGGGAGTGAACTCATTTAGAAGGCAAGAATTCTATTGTCGAGGTGGTTCAAATAGTTCGTCAACAAGTAATGAATTGAGTTGACTTTTGGGAGTAGAGTACCATAGATGGTTAGAGTTTGATAATATAATACTCAAAACGGGGTACGATTAGTTCAGGAATACGACTTTTAAGGTGGAATTTAGTCTGGAAATTTTAGAGTATATATAACCTAACCGGTTTTTGAAGAAAACTCAAAATGGCATACTACCATACTTTTTAGGCTTACTTGTAAACCCGGTTGGGTGATAGACTGAAACAAGAGAGAGAACGCTCAACGACGATTCTGAGAATAGTTTCACCAGACAGAATGACACTATTCGTTTTGTAAGTCGAAACGAAATAGTTGTCTAATAAAACGATTATGAACCCCCTCAGTCATAAACTGTCTCGGTGATAATCTTTGCTCTTGTTTACAACAGTGATATTCTCTGACCGGTGGGTTGTCCTCGACACTAGAATGACCTCTTGACGTTTGGTCTCCTACTCTACCTCAAAACGCGGACCTAGAGACTGTGGTGGATGTCTTAACAGAGTGACTGGAAAACGTCACTATCCTTTGTCCTCTATCTTTTGTCCTCCATGAATTTTTTGAGGTCGATTTATGACTCTTAAATCGGGACGGAATCTTCTTCCGTTACCGTGGGATGAGGTCATGAGAACGGACCTTTTAGGGTACCTGTCTCCTCGGACTATCCGACGTCAGGTTCCCCCAACGATGATCAGCCTGTGTTGACTCGCCGAAGTGAAAGTGAAAAGTGAAAGTACGTAACCTCTTCCTTTCCCGTTGGGTGAGGTCGCAAGAATGGACCTCTTAGGGTCCCTACCCCCTCGGACCACCCGACGGTAGGTACCCCAGCGTGTCTCAGCCTGTACTGACTTCGCTGAATCGTCGTCGTCGTCGTCGGGACGGAGCCAAAACTTTTGACGGGAAGAAAGACGAAGACAGACCCAGAGTAGAGGTAGTACTATTATATGGATCACTAAGTTTGGACGAAATAAGAACCGTCAGGATGGACCGTTCTTAACCTCTGAACTGCTATTTGAGATTGGTTCATGTTTCAACCTATGGCCTACTGAGAACAGACAACGACAACCGGACACTCTTAAGGGTCGGGACGGAGTCCAGAGGGAGGAGACCACAACGACAAGTCAGTGAGTCAACAGACTGAGAAACACTGGGGTACCTGAAGTCGTGCGGTCCGAAGGGACAAGAAGTCACAGAGGGCCTCAAACGAGTTTGAGTACAGGTAACTCAGTCACTATGGTACGTTGGTAGAGTAGGAGACAGTGGGAGAAGAGGAGGACGGGAGTTAGAAAGGGTCGTAGTCACAAAAAAGATTGGTCAGTCAAGAAACGTAAACCACCTGTTTCATAACCTCGAAGACGTAGTCAAGAAGGGTACTTATAAAACCTAAAGGAAATCCTAACTGACCAAACTATAGGAACGACAGGTTCCTATACATACACAAAGCTTGGGGTCACTGTACCAGATTGGTGTCGTTGAGGGGACAACGATTTGAGAAGTCACACCACAGTCAGGGAACTTAAAGATTATCTTTGATTTTCTTTCCAGTATACGAGTGAGGAGGATATAATGTGAGTTTTCGAACTTTCTTTTTTTTATAGAAATTTTCTTTGTTTCGTTTCTGATATTTACCTACAGATTTATATAAAGGGTTTGGACATTTTTGAGAGACTAGAAAGAGGAGACATGCTTCTAATGGTAGTAGAAATTATGTGTAAGGGGGCCTTTGTAGTCGTTCACGACACGACTTAATAAATCATACTAAATCGTACGATAAACAAGACACGATCTGGACAAACCTTACTTCACCTCTTTTCCTGTACTCTGTCTGTGTCTCCTCGTGTTAATATCCGTTTAGTGTGATCCAAAGTAAGTAGTAAAAAAATGAAAGTACGGTCCTTGATAAAGTCAAGTAAATATTATACGTGTAATATAAAAAAGTTCCTCGATGTTTTTGAGTATATTATGTATAGAGTTATGAATGTCTCTATTTTCACTGAGCTGTCTTTTCTGATACAGTGTACGTTAAAGGGACCGTGAGATTTTTTTCTCCCTGTCCAAAACGGATTTCCTGTACAATACTTATGGGGTACATATTTATCTTTTATACTTTAGAAAGAAATCTAAACCTCAGATGAGACTGTCTCGGTTCATGTCCGTATAGAACCTCTATAACACCTCAGTCAAGGTCTGGTGGTGTTGTTTCACTTATGACGTTATTTCATTCAGTGTACTTAAAAACCAAATGGTCACGTATGTTTTCAATACAAATTGACACGAGATAATTACGTGTCGACGTAATACGATTTTCTTGTTACATGTATAGAATTGATTTCTTGTGAAGTAACGATTTTATGCGATAGGTAGTAGCCCTAGAAGACGCTCAGTATTGTCATTTTAGTTTCTAGTAACTAGTGTCTAGTAATATTGTTTATTTTATTATTGCAAACTTTATAAGGTTCTAATGACTTTACACTGTGTCTGTGTTTCACTCGTTTATAACAACCTTTTTACTGTATCTCCCTGAACGAGTTACGTCCGACCGGTGTTTGGAAATTAAACATTTTTGATTTTATAAACACTTTGACCCATTTTCCTTCGTCACCATTTTACTCCAGACATTGACTTTTTGACCTTAGTAAAGTTCCTGAGTGCCCAAGGAGTTCATTACGTAACGACCCCTTATCGGAAGGACGACTCTTATCCAAAAAGTAAAAGTAACTTATTTAATGTGTGGGATGTCAGATTATATCACTGATTTTCGAAACCGAAAGTACAATCTTTTGGATCCAAATTTAAGGTCGAGGATAAAAGTGATCGAGACACTCGAGAATGTTTAATTAAATAAAGTAATGTGGAACCTATGGAGTTGATTTTTACCCTTATTTCAGTCGTGAATAAGTATGTTAATAATGTTTTTGATTCACTTTGTTATGTAATTTCGGTGTTACGTGATGGACGTATATCATTCGTGAACCGTGATGACACAGTAAGGTTAAACGACAAAATTATAACTTAAACGTAACGTCTTACCGGTCAAAAGTGGAAATTGGAAACATAGAGGTAACTCTACTGTAGATCATTGAGAACGCTTGAAGAAGGATGAGGTGATCAACGACAACAAGTGAGTGATTCAGTACACACTAAGAAACACTGGGGTACCTGACGTCGTGTGGTCCTTTGAGATAGGAGGTGATAGAAGGTCTTAAACGAATTTAAGTACTGGTAACTCAGTCACTACGGTAGGTCGGTAAAGTAGGAGACGGTAGGGGAAGAGGAAAACGGATATGAAAAGGAGTCGTTTTGGGTCATTCCTAAAAATAAACCTTCAACGTGGTTGTGTAGTATCTAAGATACAGACTTTACTTCGAATAATAGAAGGTGGATTTTTCTCAGGATTGAACGACTAACACACTCTCACCTTTTTAAGGGACAAAAGTTTCCGTCGATCTCAGTATTTAAACTCCAGACTTCTGAATACTTTAGTCTGTTGTCTTCGTTACTTGTCTAGTAAAACTTGTTACTCGATTAGATCTAGATAACACCTCTTCGTGTTTTTAATATATAATATAAGTTAAGTCAAGTCAGTGAGTCAGCACAGACTGAGAAACGTTGGGGTACTTAGCGTCGTGCGGTCCGGAGGGACAGGTAGTGGTAGAGGGCCTCAAGTGAGTCTGAGTACCGGTAGTTCAGTCACTACGGTAAGTCGGTAGAGTAGGAGACAACAGGGGAAGAGGAGGACGGGGGTTAGGGAGGGTCGTAGTCTCAGAAAAGGTTACTCAGTTGAGAAGAGTACTCCACCGGTTTCATGACCTCAAAGTCGAAATCGTAGTAAGGAAGGTTTCTTTAGGGTCCCAACTAGAGGAAGTCTTACCTGACCAACCTAGAGGAACGTCAGGTTCCCTGAGAGTCCTCAGAAGAGGTTGTGGTGTCAAGTTTTCGTAGTTAAGAAGCCGCGAGTCGGAAGAAGTGTAGGTATGTACTGATGACCTTTTTGGTATCGGAACTGATCTACCTGGAATCAGCCGTTTCATTACAGATACGAAAACTTATACGATAGATCCAACCAGTATTGAAAAGAAGGTTCCTCATTCGCAGAAAATTAAAGTACCGACGTTAGTGGTAGACGTCACTAAAACCTCGGGTTTTTTTGTTTCAGACTGTGACAAAGGTGACAAAGGGGTAGATAAAGGGTACTTCACTACCCTGGCCTACGGTACTAGAAGCAAAAAACTTACAACTCGAAATTCGGTTGAAAAAGTGGGAGGAGAAAGTGAAAGTAGTTCTCCGAAAAATCGAGGAGAAGTGAAAGAAGGTATTCCCACCACAGTAGACGTATAGACTCCAATAACTCTAAAGAGGGCCGGTAGAACTAAAGTCGAACACAAAGAAGGTCAGGTCGCAAAGAGTACTACATGAGAGGTATCTTCAATTTATTCGTCCCACTGTTATATGTCGGAACTGTATGAGGAAAAGGATAAACCTTGGTCAGACAACAAGGTACAGGTCAAGATTGACAACGAAGGACCGGACGTATGTCTAAAGAGTTCTCTGTCCAATCCACCAGACTATAAGGGTAGAGAACTTCTTAAAAGGTGTCAAATAACACTAGGTGTGTCAGTTTCCGAAACCGTATCAGTTATTTCGTCTTTATCTACAAAAAGACCTCGAGAGAACGAAAAAGCTACTAGGTCGCCTACAACTGTTAAACTAGAGACCAAGGAGACGGAAAATATATATATATATTAGACTAGTAGTGATACTCAGTAGTATGTGTCAACAGAGAGTCATAGGTACCCCCTGACCAAAGTCATGAAGACGTCTATGGTTTTAAGTACCTATGAGTTCAGGAAATATATTTTTACTATATCATAATATAAACGTATATTGGATGTGAGTAGGAGGGTATATGAAATTTCGTGGAGATCTAATATATATTATGGATTATGTTACATTTACAATGTATTTATCGACGGTCGTACGTTGTTTAAGTTCAAGACAAAAAACCTTGAAAGACCTTAAATATATATACATATATAAAACTAAGTAACAGGTAAATTAGACACCTACGTCTTTAGTGTCTATGTCTCACGACTGACTTACATAGTACTGACATTAGGAATTTTTCCTTTCTTTTTTTAGTTAATTTTCAAAGAAGTTTTCCAGTTAGGTTAAATCTTTTTGTTTAACTAGTTGTAAATTTAAATTTCGGGACTCATTTTACAAGAAGGTCCAGAGAATCTCAATATTTTTGTTGGTTTTGAGAAATATAAATATACAATGAAATTTCAAATGGTACTCGAAAGGGAATATAATCGAAAATTTCCAATCCTTTCACACTACTCATAAGAACGAAATGTATACTATTGAGTCTCTGTCATGAACTCTAACCTGATAATCCTTTCGGGTCACAGCACTCCCTGGTCTTGACGTTGAGAGACTTCCTTCTCTTAAGGTCCCTCTCCCCCGTCGTACATATTTCCGGGACTCTGTTTTGTGCGAACTACACCATTCCTTTACCGTTCCTCCTGGTATCCCGATCTTCTCTCCGACGGTCCTCGGGGTATTACATCCCGAAACGTCCGTTGTCCTTATCGAGACCTTAGAAAAGAAAATTTTAAATAAAAAATCAACCTGACGTTAACGAAAGATGACAACATAATCAAAGACGACATGTTGCTCCACTTAGTCGAAATACATATGTATATAGGGAAAGGAGAACTCGGAGGAAGGGGTAGGGGTAGCATGGGGGTCCAGTAGTCTCTCGTGTCTCGACTCGAGGGAGACGATACGTCGTCCAAGGATAATCGATAAATAAAACGTGTACCATCACATATATACCCGAGGGGACCATCGAGTCGAACATTTCTTAAGTGGACGTTACTTCCTCTGGGGTCAAGTTAAAGATCCAGACCTTCTAGGGGACCTCTTCCCTATCCGATGGGTGAAGTCAAAAGAACCCGAAGGGACCACCAAGTCTACCATTTCTTAGACAGACGTCACGTCCTCTGGACCCAACCCTTCTAGGGGACCTCCTCCCGTACCGATGGCTAAGGTCATAAGAACGGACCTCTTAGGGTACCTGCCTTTACGGACCACCAGACGTCAGGTACCCAAACGTTTCTCAGTCTGTGATGACTCCTTGATTCGTTTCGTGACGACGACGATTTAGCGAAGTCAGCACAGGCTGAGACACGCTGGGGTATTTGTCGTCGGGTGGTCCGAGGGGACAGGGACCCTAAGAGGTCCGTTCTTGTGACCTCACCCAACGGTAAAGGAAGAGGTTACGTACTCTCTCTTTTCACTTTCACTTCAGCGAGTCAACACAGGTTAAGAAGCGCTGGGGCACCTGACGTCGGATGGTCCGAGGAGACAGGTACCCTAAAAGGTCCGTTCTCATGACCTCACCTCACGGTAACGGAAGAGGCTTCGTTTCGTGTCGTTTCAAGTACATATATACGCTTAGGATGAGAGAGTTTAGTGAGGTGGGAGGGGGATGGGGACACAGGTGACCTTAGAAATGGAACATGCAAAAGATTCTAGACAGTTGATCGTTCAACGTTTAGACCCCGTACGGAAACGGATGTAGTGAAGTTTTAGACTCTACCACTTTGTATTGTTCCCACAGATTCCATCTGTCGATTCTGTGACCTACCGTGGAAATTCCTGTTTCGTTTTCGGGTAGTAAAATAGAGGTGATGTGGTCGTAGGTCGTATAGATGTTGACAGACCAACATAAGAGGATTCTTTCGTCAGGTGTACGAGTCCCGGAGGAGATAAGAAAGGGAAACGAGATTTGAACGAGTACTCCTGTACTTCCCGTCGTCTCCCAAGTGTCTTCTAGACCATGAAAGACGAAATCGATGAACAGGTTTAAATCAAGATTAGGATTGACAGTGTGAGAGGTCAACACTGTATTCTGTTCAGTAAAGTCGAAAGTGAAAGGAGAGAGACGTTTTGTTTCTATGACTACGATAACTATAAAAGTTTCCCACGAAATAGGATCTTTTTACTCCATTATTGATATATCGACAAAACCAGAGAAGAGGTCTCTCTACTATACAGTCGTTCATAAGTAATTCGTTAAGATACAAGGGACGTACACGACCTGTGACACCTCGTATTTTTCTTCATTTTACGGATTCGGGCCTGGTGTCTCTTGAGTTTTAAGAGAAGTCCTTTTCTTATACAGAGGTATTCGCTACTGATTTTGAATCCTTAGAATTTTACTTCTCTCTCCGGTGCCACTAAAACAGTCCAGGACAGACGGGATGACGGATTACCTCAATAGTATCCTTTATCGACTGTGACTGACCCGAGATACGAAAACACCTACTTATCCTCCGAAACCAGAAGAACAGGGGGAACCCACACACACACGAGTCGACACAGACTGAGAAACACTGGGGTACCTGACGTCGGGTGGTCCAAGCACACAGGTACTTAAAATGTCCGGTCTTATGACCTCACCCAACGGTAAGAGAAGAGGACCCCTAGATGGGATGGGTCCCTAACTTGAGCATAGAGACACAGAGGACGTGACCGTCGACCTAAGTAATGGTGATCACGGTGGACCCTTTAAGGTACAGGGGGAATTTTCCCATATTCGAGAAACAAATTTTTTTCCTAGTATGACTCGAAATGTTTTCCTTTTTCCTGTAGTTCCAGTAAATCAGAGAAGTTCCTGTAGTCCTTGTATCTCGTAAATACAAGACAATTAGTTCTGTCTAGTTCACCGACAAACGATCTCTAAAGACTCTTCTCGAGATATAGGTGGATGTGGGAGTTCGAAAGGGTGACCGGGTCGGTTGCACATATATCAAAGGTGAAATCCCAGTGTATAAACCTTATTTATATAAAACAAATAACTTTCAGGAACAATCTTAAGTTTGTTGACCCGTAGGGACCACCGAGTCGCCATTTCTAAGGTGGACGGTCACGTCCTCTGTACCCAAGGTGGGACTAGGTCCTTCTAGGATGTACGGTGCATCGGGTGTACGGTGTCGATGACTCGGAACGAACTCTCGGACCCTCGGCGGTGATGACTCGGGTCCGTGGTGTAGATGCCTTCAGTGACGTGGACTCTCGGGCTCGAGACGTTTTCTCTCTTCGGTGACGTTACTCTTTGGGTGTCTGACGTGGATCTTTAATCCGAGACGAGAGAAGTTGATCTCTTTTCGGACATGTCGTTGTTTCCGGACCGTTCGTGTTGGTTTTTATTTATTTATTAATTAGTTGATTTTATTTTCTGTTCCATTGGGTGTAATTGACTGATCAATTATGTAGTAAAAGTACGGTTCCTCTTTCCGGAACTTTCACTTCAACGAGTCAGCACAGGCTGAGAAACACTAGGGTACCTGACATCGGATGGTCCGAGGAGGCAGGTACCCTAAAAGGTCCGATCTCATGACCTCACCCAACGGTAAAGGAAGAGGTCCTCTAGAAAGGTTAGGTCCCTAACTTGAGCCCAGAAGACGTGACGGCCGTCTGTGAAATGGTAGACTCGGTGGTCCCTTCGGGAACCCTCTTTCCGGAATCCTCTGGTATTTATGTCGTTAAAACTCTTGTTCTCTATTACAGACTCTCTTGACCCCGTTCTCTTGGGTCTTAGTCTCTACGATTTTGGAAGTACCCCGTTCTATGTTTGTAGATGTTCCATCTCACGAGTCTCCCCTTTTGTTTTACACTGCCCTTCTATTTCGTACATTCTGGTCGAGTCCGTCGAAGGACGAAAACAGATCCCACCGAGACTACAAGCTCTTACTCTGACTCGTCGTCTTCTTTGACACCCCTGCGGCGAAGTTACGGAGGTGAAATGCACATGTCTTTTGTGATAGACCCGATAAAGTCAGTGGACGAATTCAGGTAAGTTACTATGAGGTTGGTGAAACTATTTAAAAAAGTTTTTCACCACGAAAATTCTAATCGGTGAAACTAATCCCAAAAACGTCTAGGATAAAAGTTCTGAATTTTCTGGACTTAATTTCAGGACCTTAATTTCCAAGAAAATAAAACCGATACGACTTACAAATAAATTCTTTTCCGATAGTCTGGCCCAAGTCTAACCCTAATCATACGTTTCTTCGAATTTGGGGACCGTCTCATGTTGAGTTTTCATCTTTTCGAGAGGACCTAGTCTCCACCCACGTTATACGTCTGTGTAAAGGAGAAAAGAAGGGTGTTAGAGTAGAATTTTTATTATGGTCTGTCATGATCTGTAGTTTCTGTCGGTCGACTCTGTCCTCCTTCACTGACAAATTTGTCCTCCCTAAGTCGTTCCATTCAGGGATTTTTTATTCCGGACCACTATTTACTTTGTTTCGGTGGTGGGTCAAATAGTTACAGAGGTTTTGTATACTTGGGACGGTTGTTCCTGGTACTTTCAAGAAGGACAATTACAACCATGAACTAAGGTAAGACAGCTACTCGTCAAGTATGTTTGTTCAATTTTTGTTTTATTTTTATAGGGTGAAGAAAAAATTCGAGTTTCTATCCGTAGTACCATGTTACTTTTTTTCTTATCACAAAGTCAGTGTATCTAGACGACAAAAGTAAGAAGCGAGGGTCTATTTTCTTTCACATAGTATTCCTCTTCACGTTTCCCTCTTTATACTTAAAACAATATGTACGAATAGGTCACAGACGTAAAGAGTCGTTTTCATATCGGGGAACCAATTTCCTTCAAAATTCTTTGCTTATCCTGACTCTGGGTATTGTGTCTAGATGACAAATGACCGGTACACTGGTACCCGTTCGATAATTAAATCGAAGAGAACTTTGTCATTATGATTTTTGGTTAAATATCCTAACAGTTCTCCTAATTTTAACTTTTTGTTCAGTGTACATTTCAGGAATCCCTTTATAGAACGTATGTCATTCATGAGTTATTGTATATAAGGGAAAGAAATTCTATAGCAATTTCCTTTTAGTTAATATATATTTTACTTTAACATTTTCGTAAACAGGGATATGGGATCGGGAGATTCATAGAACAGTAAATTTTAAATTCGATAAACGTGAAATTTATAAAGAACCAGGAAAACCCCTTTTTTTTTTTTTTTTTGGACTCTTATTGTGGACCCTAAAATTCTACATTTTTAAACCTTCCGTAAGTTAAACTCACCAAACTCACCACTCTATTACTACAATTTAAGGATATATCCTTGTCTACAAGTTTCATTGTAATTTCTATTAGTTGTCTGACCTTTTTTATAAACATTACGTTCCCGATTATTAGTATAAAAATAAATCTCAAGGATAATTATTCTTTTTATGTTTACAGTTACCTTTTACCAGTTTTCTAAACTTTTCTGTTGAATAGTTTCGGGATCTTTATCGGTAATTCGGGTATTACAAGTTGAGTTAATGACTGTTTTCTTTATATTTCATTTTGTTACTCAATAATAAAACGAATAGTCTAATCGTTTTAATTTATCTAATAACTATAGGTCTAACCTTTTGAATTTTCGGTTTTCCTTCCTTTATAAAAACCTCTTTTTATACCATAATACCATAATAGATGATTTTAAATCCACGAATACGAGGAACTGGAACTTTATTTGATGTATCTGTTACTATTTACGTCTCCTATAAACGACGTTATAATAAACTTTATAATTTTAGTGTCCTCTGTTTATAGTTAGACAGAATCCTACGAAAACTAACGTTCATTGTATTTTTGTAAAGTTTCATCGATTTTTTATTCTTTCAAAATAATAGAGTACACGGTTTTAAAATTATTCTTCACCTAGAACTCATGACCAATTAAATAAACCAGTCGTTATATTTCCTGTTATCAACGAGGGTAGAAAAAGGAGACCGTACATTTGAAACAACAGTTTTATTGAACAGAACTATACTATACCATAGTGTTTAGTTTTAAAAATTGTCACAAATCTTTTTATACTTCTCGATGGACAAATATCGTATATTTTTGTGGAAAGGTTCTTTAGAAGACATCCTTAAGAGTAAAAGGGAACTGGTCTTAGTTAACGTATAGGTAAGGATTCGTTTACGGATCACTCTTCTTTCCCTAAGGGAATGAACCAAATTCTTTTTTTGTACCGAAGGATCGTACAAAAAAGGGATCTTTTTGTGTACCGAAGGATTTGAAGTAGACCCTAGATGGAATTTCATATTCTTCTGAACTGTCTTTATAAGATATACAACTAACTTTTTAACCTATATATCAATCAATGGAACAACTCATTCTAACTCTTTATTTACTCAGTCTTATCCACTCCAATACAATTCTATTGTTTATCCGGGAGATAGGTTCTTCGAATTACGTTATCGTTGAGTTCAAAGGAAAATAATTATAGTACTAGAATACGTTCAACGGACCGAGAGAACCGTCGAGTGGAAAGTTCATCCCTGTATCCCTAGGTCTAAGGAAGATTGAATACCAAGATGAATTAGAGTATGTACAGTGAAGATTTTAGTAACGTCTTTTCTTTCTATCGTACTACTGATGTACCCCTAAAATATCGGTTGGGACCTTCACCCAATGTAATGACGGTGACTTTAGAGTAACCTGTCTCGTGTGAATGTGTCAGGAAGGGGTCGATGTGTTCTCAGACCCCTTACACCAAACACGTGGGTCTTTTCCTTTTGTTTTAGTGTCAAACCAATATATATCGAAACAGAGGTAGTCTCCTGTGAAATAATTTACTAAAAATAAAAAATGAAATATATGATCAGGATAATAAAATAATAAGTCAAGTCAAGTCAAGTCAGCGAGTCAGCACAGACTGAGAAACACTGGGGTACTCAGCGTCGTACGGTCCGGAGGGACAGGTAGTGGTTGAGGGTCTCAAATGAGTTTGAGTACAAGTAATTCAGCCACTACGGTAGATTGGTAGAGTAGGAGACAACAGGCGAAGAGGAGGAAAGGAGTTAGAAAGGGTTGCAGTCCCAGAAAAATTTACTCAGTCGAGAAGTGTAGTCCACCGGTTTTATAACCTCAAAGTCGAAGTTGTAGTCAGGAAGGTTACTTGTAGGTCCTGACTAAAGGAAATCCTACCTAACCGACCTAGAGGAACGTCCGGTTCCCTAAGAGGTTGTGGAGTCAAGTTTTCGTAGTTAAGACGACACGAGTCGAAAG
The DNA here is from genome assembly GCA_006410555.1 of Capra ibex. Classification (NCBI taxonomy): domain Eukaryota; kingdom Metazoa; phylum Chordata; class Mammalia; order Artiodactyla; family Bovidae; genus Capra; species Capra ibex. The sequence goes on along the minus strand of SJYO01049755.1, from coordinate 26,948,970 downwards.
AAGTGTCAGGTTGAGAGTGTAGGTATGTACTGGTGACCTTTTTGGTATCGGAACTGATCTACCTGGAAACAACCGTTTCATTACAGAGACGAAAACTTATACGACAGATCCAACCAGTATTGAAAGGAAGGTTCCTCATTCGTAGAAAATTAAAGTACCGACGTTAGTGGTGGACGTCACTAAAACCTCGGGGGGGTTTTATTACAGTCGGTGACAAAGGTGACAAAGGGGTAGATAAACGGTACTTCACTACCCTGGTCTACGGTACTAGAATCAAAAGACTTACAACTCGAAATTCGGTTGAAAAAGTGAGAGGAGAAAGTGAAAGTAGTTCTCCGAGAAATCAAGAAGTGAAAGACGGTATTCCCACCGCAGTAGACGTATAGACTCCAATAACTATAAAATGATAACGAGAAGAAGTTTGTCGATAAAAATGATACACTTAATTTTGTCAAAACATATATTTCCCTCTTTTTGTGATGGACGGTAAGGACTATTCAATGGACCAAGACTATTATAAATAAACGTAAAAGAAACATACTTTTAGGATAGAAAAAAGGGGGTAATACCCCTGGAGTTATATCTTATTTTGATATCACCTCTCAGATATTCAATACCTAAGTGTAGTGTCGTAGGATTTTCCAGTTCCTATTCTTAGACCTCTTCGTTTCCTTGACTCCTGTGAGACTAGTCTTCTGAATCTTTGTGTCCCTATATACCCTTAACTAAAATAACGAAGAAATTTTATATAAACATATCAGTAAATAAAAAGAAAAGATAAAATAAGAAAATTAACACCGTTTTATGTGTGTATTTTAAATAGTAACATTGTTTCCCATGTTAAGTCACCGTAATTCTCGTAAACGTTACAACACATCGGTAATAGTGATAGACCAATGTCTTAAAAAGACCAATATCTTAAAAAGTAGTGGAACTTACCTTTGTGGTATGAGTAATTCGTTAATGAGGGGTAAAGAAAGGGGGTCGGAAAGTATTGGTGATTAGACAAAAGACAGAGGTACCTAAACGGATAAGGCCTATAAAACATATTTACGTCGGTATGTTACCCACCGGAAAATACAGACCGAAGAATCTACTAAATTGTACTCAGTCAATACACTAGGACACGAGTAAAGAGACTTTGGTCAGGACAAGTCTTTTCCCTGAATAAAGTCAGACATCGGAAAGTTGTGGTGAATAAAAAGAGATGTACTTCTTCTTATTCCGTTTCACATAAACCTTCCCCATTTGTCTCTTTATTCTTTAATATTATTGTATACTATTTATGTTACCATCTATAAACGTACCTCATAAACCTTCCTTACGTTAGTAAAGTTGACTCGTCGGATACTCCTTAAGTTATCTCCACAATGGTCCAAAAACTTAATGACCTAATTCTTTACAATTATTTCGTTTCACCAGAATCCCTTTTCTTTCCTTCCGATGAGTTTCATCTCTTTTATATAACTTTTTCTGTGGAACTCGTTTAACTGTCGAGTTCTCAGACGATTTACCTAAAATTGAGTCTCCGTTCCGGTACCTTGTACAGCCCAAACTTCATTTCTACCACTTTAACCTTATTATACGATGTCGTTTGGAAGTAGAGTAAGGTTGACCACGACTCCGGTTGGAATTTAGTCTAGAGTACAGTATTAAAATCAGTGTGAATTAATTAAGTGTGTGTTAAATTATGAACTCTTATACAATCGAATATTGGAAATAAGTGTAAAATAAAGACCAGCAGTACTCGTCTATAAAGGAAATTCTGTCTCTGTGTGTTTTCTGTAACGTAACTGATAATTTCCTTACAGAAGTTTGGAATGTCCGTTACCTCTTGGTACGTTAACACCGATTACACACCAATCCCTGAATGCACCAAAGGACGGACATCGTATGGACAAAGGAAGTCATTTACGTTAGACAAACATGAAGGAAACAAAGGATATCAAAACGAACAAGACAGCTAGTTCCGAAAAGGGTGAGAGTTCAGTTTTTGATGTTTGGCACCCGGGTCAACCGAGACAGTGGGTCCCGGATCTCGAGTGACTCTTGATATTATGTGGTAGAAGGGTTTTAAGTTGACGCCCCTCCACACAAATTGATCGACTGTAGTATACATTGGGGGAACTGACGAGTCAAGGATCGGATACCTCTTGTGGATCCCAAAGTCAGTGACGACCTCTTTAAGAGAGTGACTTCGTAGTCGGAAGATTGAAGAAATGAAAGTGGTCGTTAGGAACGTTTTTAATTTGTAGTGAAGACGGAGTTGGAGGGAGGTACTGAGATTGGTGATTGATTCTTAAAGAGACAAGAAATCGGTTTAAATGTAGAGGATTAACATTTTTTTTTTTTCCTTTTCAGTAGTATATACGTGTGACACGTGACCCCATTAAGAGTCACAAAATGGGTGACCACTATGACCTTCTGGGTAGAGAAATCGTCAATAGGGGTCACGTGTACTCAAAATACTACACTCTTTATTTCCGTCTCTCTGTATCAAAGGGGGGGGCCGGGGGGCGGGCTCATTGTTTTTTACGTCCTTTCGGTTTAGGAACCTCTTCATCTTTTTGTTGACCCTTCGTTACACCTTAGAATGGTGTGTATTATCTAAGTCCATCGAGGTCCTATTATAAAAGAAATTTTTTTTATAAGTAATGTGAACGGTCTTCTGAACTTTTGGTAACGAAGAACGGTTTCGTTTCTTTCTTACAATCTAACGTCTGGTTGGGTAAAGGGATACGTGTATCAAGATCTTTTGGTTTCATTTATAAAAATTTTACAAGTAGTACAAAATCCGTAAGTCTTTTTCATTACACATACCCTGTGACAAGAAAGGGTATTGTATTTCACCCCTTTGTACATTTTACTCTGTCAACCTAAAATATAATAATAATCTCCTTCTATTCCCTTTTCTATAACCTGGTCACCATAAGTGTGATGAATATTGATTGAGTTTTATGGTATACAATCTATGATACCGTCTATTCTCTTGTATAAAACCTCAACCACGTCGATCCGAATTTAGATCTTGGACGATGGGTGAAAGAGGGAATTGAAGTCTGTTCAAAGATTCGAAGTAAAAGGAGACAAATTTTTTACCTCTATTATTATCATGGATAGAATAATATATACCTAAAAAGAACAATATCAGTCACATCACCATTGTAGACCATGGAACTTCACAAAACACTACTAATTTACTCTAAAATACATACATATTTTGTGTAGTTACTAGTTACTTAAAAATAATACTACTAATGTTATACAGAACCATGATGGATAGTCCGGTTTTTATATTTATTTAGGTTCGGTGATAAAGAAAAGAATTCAATGAAGACTGAGTCTTAATCTATTGTCTAGGAATTCAACGGTGGTAATATAGACCTCTTCGGTCTAAACGGTAGTTTTACAGAACTCTTTTGGTATGGTTTCGTACCTCTCGTCAAGACTCTGTCGGAGGCAGGGGTGAAGAACCACCAATATTAAGTGCGGGAACACATTGGGAGAGGTAACTGACACCCACCCTGAATCGATGACGAAGATTGTTTGTCCCATGCATGTCGTGTTCTCTACCATACAGTGAAGGTTTCGACCAATATTTGTCTGAGGACAGTACAGTCTAGACAGAGAGAGGGATCGGGGAAGAGAGAAAGAGAGGAAAAGAGAGAGAGAGAGAGTCTCAGGAGATGAGAAAAGACTGAAGGATCGAGACTACCTTGGTCAATAGGACTACACTCGTAGGTACATCTCTCCGAGTACACCATTCCTTGACTTCAACCGAAGAGCTGGTATTGGTCGTTCCTTAATCCTGGAGGTTAGGTAATCAAACGTCCCTTGACTTAGGACGGTTGTCGGTACACTCACTTGAACCTTTAGGTGGGAGGAGGTCAATACGGAACTGTACTGATCTCGGGGGCTGTGTTACTAATATCGGACACTCTTTGGGACATGATTTCAGATTCCATACAGATATAAAGGCTGGGGGTCTTTGATACTCTGTTATTTACTTTGACTACATGCCACGATACATAGTCTGAGTAGACAATGTGTCGTTATCTCGATTACGTCGTAAACTAGAATGGTTTTTCATTACTCTGTCCAGTCACCCGCTACCCAAGGGAAAACCCTACTACTTCTACCTTGTCCTACCACCATTATCGATATGTTGAGACACTTGCGTGATTTAAAGTGACTTTACATTTGAAGTTCCACCAACTAAAGTACAAGAAACTTAAGATTTTTGATTGTTTTTTATATTAAAAAAAATTTTCCCTCGTCGAGTTCTGGATTTGTTTCTTTGATCCTCTTTTTGTTCTATTAAATTGAATGTACACCTTAGATTTTTTTTGTTGGTTGTTTCCACGATAAAAGAATTATTTGTTAAGATCTTACTAAATCGGGGAATTTAATACATTTACAATATTAAACTAAGTTTTCACTTTAAGTTTATCGGTTTTTTTCATTACTTTTATAAAATTAAAAATTTCGGGTCATTTGAAAAACACGTCGCTTCCCATTAATGAAGACTTGAACCAAAAGGAGAGTACATGGTTTTCGATAGTCCCATGTCAGATATTAGTCCTTAGGTTAAACTTTGTCTTTAATCTTGAAGAAAAACGTTACTCTATTCTACAACATAGGTGACTTACATCCTTGTTGACAAATTTAGTGAAAGGTTAATTCTTTTATACAAACAGTATTACACAGAAATCTAGTATGACAGAGATTCTTAAGTATGGACGAAACCCCTTTGCATATACGTAGAAAATAAACCTTGTCATACGGGACGGTTGGGAGGTGGTGGGACGGTAAGGAGTACAACGACATAATCTGGACACCAAGAATTGAGATACCGAGTCTTAGTGGACCTCTCGACTTTTTTTTAGTTCTAGGGTGGGAGACTTTAAGAATGAACAGACACGATTTCACACCGAACCCGAGACCTATTTTTATCTGGTAGTAAAATTTTGTGTTGTCTCTTTATCTTGTCTTGTTTAGACAGAAGGGCCGACTTTCTATAACCATAAACTCTTTCTGTGGTGATTTCTATTGGGACAAGGTTATAAGACTTTTATACTCATCCTAACTACTTTTTATCATCCCGGTTTAGTTGTAGACACTTGTTGTTCCCTACACCCTCCTACTTCAGTTTGACACCCCCAACCACCTTCCCTGCGGCTCGACTCTTATCTTCTTCTGCTGGTCCGTCTTACCACACAGGTTCTTCCTTGAAAGGTCACTTTTCCTATTAAATTCCACGAAAGAGGAATCTCACAAGTGTGAGAGATACCTGTACTTACAAATCAGGTACAGTTCATAGTAAATGGGGAGGTATGGTTTGGGAGGTATTGTCGGGTACCACTGACGAAGTTTTCAACAGGTAGAGTGTACTTTACGGTTTCGTATCGTTACTCCCACGATGCCCGACTTAACGCAAGGGAAGTCTAAGTATACAAGATTATGGGTCATATAATTTTACATTGGAATAAACCTCTATCCAATAGTTTGTTATATTGTTTCTTTTCAACATCGGGAGGAGTAAGTCAAGTTAAAAATTATGATTTTATACAGTGATGCCATATTACCCTTTATAAACCAGGAAATAGAAGTCAAGGACCGGGTCTCGAGGGTTCTGGGAACCTTAAAGGATTCTCTATTCTCACAGAAAACCATAGGTTCGTTCGGAGAAAGTTGGTGTCGACTCAAATACGATTATTCCACTGAGACCTCCCCAGGGATCTGTCAAAGTGTTACCCCTGACGACGGAGTTTTCTGGTTCCGTATTAATATCCTAAGCTTGAAAACTGGGGTAGGGACAGGAGGTCCTTTTCTATTCTCCGATCTATCTCTAACGTAAGTTAGTAGGTACCGGTTAATAATTAGTTAGTACGGAATATATTACTTTGAGGTACTTTTGGGGAGTTGTCACCCTAAGTCTCTTGAAGTTCCAACCACTTGTTTGTGTAGTTCCACGATCCCCATCCTACAAGTCCTTCTCCACCTTCGAGGTGCGGGGAAGGGAGGAGGGGACTAGAGACGTAGAAGAGGTGACCCGAGAAAGACTCAACATAGGAAATATTATTGGGTCATTATCATACATTTTATGACAGAACTCAAGACACTCAATGGGATTTCACAATCAACGAGTCAACACACACTGAAAAACGCTCGGGTACCTGACATCGGGTGGTCGGAGGAGATAGGTACCTTAAGAGGTCCGTTCTTATGACCTCACCCATCGGTAATGGAAGAGGTCCCCCAACAGTGTTGAGTCTCTAGCTTAGAGCCAGAGGTCGTAACGTCCGTCTGAGAAATGATAGACTTGGTGGTCCTTTTGGATCAACGTGACAGGATCCTTTAACAGTTTGGAATCCTCCCCGAACTCCCTTGGGAACTTAAACATCGGTTCAGTCTGTCTTCACGACCATTGGACCCTAGACTACGAACGGTGACCGGAGACTTCACCCTTACCAGAAACGCTATTTCGGAAATCTAGACGCTTCAGATTACGATTAAGGTCTGTTAATCACAGTCTTGTCTTAACTTAACAGTCTGTGTGTCAACCACAAGTCTCTTAGCTTATTAACGATTTAACTACCCTTATCTTATTTCCATGTTTCATCCACTAATTTATCGATTAGAGTGATTCCCCGTCATTCACCGAAGGGACCAGCGAGTCCACATTTCTTAGACGGACTTTACGTCCTCTAAACTCAAACTAGGGGCCTAGTCCTTTTAGAGACCTCCTCCTTTACTGTTGAGTGAGGTCATAAGAACGGACCCTTTAGGGTACCTGTCTCTCGGACGCCCGATATCAGGTACCCCAGTGTTCTCAGCCTGTACTGAATCACTGATTTGGTGGTGGTGGTTCCCTATTCTTCATTTTTTGTTTTCATACTCTCTGGGGACATTCAATCACTAGTGAGTTCTTTCGTCCGAACGGATTGTTGTTTTGGTTCGTCCGAACGAATCGTTGTTTTGATACGTTGCCTTCACACTCTGTACGGGATTTTGTTATTTTGTTCCACTTTGCTCTGGGTGTAGGACGGGTCACTCCATTCAATTACTAAGGACTCTGTACGAAGATTTTTGTTTTTTATATTCCTTTTACACTGTAATACGATTTTGTACTTTACTAAATAGTATAACATCCTATACAAAAACTGAAAAACGAGTAAAGGTAACGTGGTGCTGCCAGGGTGAAACTGGTATATTCCAGTTCTTTTGATGTGAGGTGGGAGTTAGGTGGGTTACACCTTACCTCGACTACTACCTTCGAACTACAGATGAGTTCTTACTCCTTCTTCCACCAGAAGAGGGGAAGGGCTCAAAAGGAAACTAATATTTTGATATCGGGTGATTCAAGAGTCCCACCGTTGGAGAGCGGACGGACGGACATTTGGAGTCTTCGTAGGATAAGATTATTTAGTGAAGAATAGATAGTGAAGTGGAGAGCTACTTAAGACACAACTCTGTTTTTTTTTGGACTCAAGGAACCTCGAGGGTTCTGCTTAAAGACACTAAAGTTCAATGTTTGTAAATGTAGGACGTCCTGTTTATTCTAATACCAGTATGAGACTGGGTAGGTAAGTGAACGGTAAATTTCCTGTGATGGGGAATTCCCACAGACGGGGACATTCAGTTCCCCTCAATGTTGACGGAGGGTCCTTAAGTCGGTGTTTAAGGGATTGTCAGTGGGACCTCCACAACGAGGTAGAATTCGGAATTCAAAGGAGGTTTCGGAGGAACTTTGGGTCGAACTGAATCGTCGGAGACGGATCCGTCTCTCACTCACGTCTGTCCTTCTCACCCTCTTGCACCCACTCCAGTCCTTCCTTTGGCTGGATCCGAATTGGAGGGTGGTCGGGAAGGAAAGAAGAGGGAGGATGAGGACAAGAAGTTCCGAAAAAGGAGGGAAACCTGTTCTTTATTTCCATCCTACTTCACGTTTAATGACCAACCTCCGGTGACGTCAAAAATTCAGTGGGTGCTAAGAGTCAAGGTTCGGTTAAGCTAAAGGGACCCGGTTCAGTTAAAGGAGAGTGGAGAAGGTATATGAATCGGATGTAGTTGTAGGGTGGAGACTAGGAGTACGTGCGGGTCTTTATGGTTACGTACGGAAGACAGGAGGAACAGAGAGTTAAAAGACAAAAAGTGGACCACTTTAGTGTTTAGCCTAAACACTCAACGAAACGATCAAAAGAGATCTGAAAGGTGACGTCCAACCACATTCACCTCTTGATAAATCCGACTCGGATCCAAAGTCCGTCTATACCATAGTTTAAGGAGAACGAGACATAATGGATACACAGAAACATATTTAATGAACTTTGAGGACTTGAAAAGAAAAATATTTTACGTCTAAAGTTAATTTGTTGAACTATACATCAGTCTAAATTAAACTAACAATCGATCCAACCTCGACAGTGTAATATTAATATATTTCGGTAATTCTAGTATATTGAAAGCTTCATTAGAATCTTTAATTTGATAAGATTTTTACACTAAACTGATAAATAAAAATAGGAGGACTATTTACGTACGTAACACCAAATCTTTGAACTATAACGCGGACTTACCTCATTTGTAGTGTCGTTCTTTTCTTATGAACTCTTAAGACGTAAGTAGGAAGAAGTGGGGGTGCCAAGACTATCAATATACTGTCGTCTCACCAAGGGACAAGTCTGTGGACGTTTCTCTGACAGGAAACAAGAAGGGATCCTACAAAGTAAACGTTTGAAATTGTACGTTTCATAAAATACAAACCTACGATTTTTAGTTCATAATACATAAAGTACTCACTATAGTCTTGAAAAATATAACTGTCTTAAGACAGTTATGGGTTAAAAGTGAAATATGTTACTAAATCTTAGGGTAAAACATTAATTGTCAAATAATAAAATTATATCGTACCCTTTGACTAAATATATATATAAACGTAAAAGTCGTAAACTACAAAAAGTTTATAAGGCTCATTATGTAAGAATATTACACACTTTTGTTGTGATATTTTTTGTCTACTCGTTTAGACAACAGACGATGGTGAGACTTATTGTGAGGGGACGGTGAGTGTGTGTATGTGTGTGTGTGTGTGTGTGTGTGTGTGTGTGTCTCATTGATCTAAGTATACACAAGAAAGTTTGGTAAAAGAGGTAGTTTAAACATGTACGTGTATACATACAGGTATCCTAACGATAGTAATAATAAAAAATTGTTTTGTCTTAATATCATATTTATAAAGATATTTTACACCTGAAAAAGGTGAGTCAATATATATACATTTTACGGATCATGGACATCTATATCTAGATTAAACTAGATAAAAGATTTCTAAAATGTGTATATAAGTGTAGGTAATTTTTAAAGTATGTATCTCCAAGTATAGTTTATAAAACCCTTTCAAAAACAAGTCACGAATGAAAAGAGAAATAAAAAATGAAGAAATGTGGAAAGTGTAGGAAAAGATAGAAGTCTAAGTTAATTAACACTTAAATTACTAAAATAGTGTATCAAAACACTAAGATTCTTAAAGGATAAATCTCGGAAACAAGTTTTAAGATCACTCAATACGAAGCCCAGTCAAGTCTAAGATATATAAGAGACACAGGATATTTAAAATTCGACAGTGGACTTAAACACATAGACGTTTGTGTAAAATGTTTAGATAGTAGATAGGTAACTGAAACCATAGAAGACAGTATAAATATATACAAATTACACAGAAAAAATGATAGACTTAAAAGACAGGACTAAATTTTTAAGAGAGAGTATGTATCCGTCGCACACATTGAAGAATCTAAAAGAAGATTCTAAGAGTAAATAAAGAAATTTCGTTAAAAAATTTCAGAAATTAAGTCGACCTTAAATTTACAGTTGACAAGACTTATTTGATAGAAAAGGGGGTCACTTTGTCTCACGGTTATAATGATATATAGGTTTTAAGTATTTATAATGTCGAATAAAAAAGTTTAGAGATAAAACAAGGTTGTTAGATAAATAGATAAATTTACGGTTTTATTTAAGATGTCATCGAATACAGACCGTTCCATTATAGGAATAGTACTGTAAATAAAAAGTATGGAAAAATTTCGATACAAACAATGAATAAAAAGGTATTCTGGTAGAAAACCTTTTCCTTTACCGTTGGGTGAGGTCATAAGAACGTACCCCTTAGGGTATCTGTCTTCTTGGACCACCCAATGTCAGGTACCTCAACGTTCTTAACCTGTACTGAATCGTTCATTTGGTGGTGGTGGTTCTTGTAGAAAATACTTTAATGGTTTTTGAGAAGAATGTTAACATTAACCTTAATTATAATAAAACCTTCGTAACTACAAAAATAAATGAATTACAATGGTAAATTTTGGTACTATACAGAAAGATTAACGTACTTATGGGAAAATACAGAGAGTTATCCTTGGTTAACAAAGGAGATTCAAAAGACGATTTGAAAGGATAATTCAAGACTACGGAAAGAAGAATTTAAGTAAAGATTCTTGAAATAGTAAAAAAATTGGTAATGTTTATCTTATAAAAGAATGAAAATAAAGACCAATGGTAATAGTGTCTCTTTTGGGTGACGAAAAATATATCAATAACATATAGGTCAATAAAATGTATTAAATGGATAATCAAGAATAATATCATGATAAGGCATCTACTACATGAACAACTAAAAGATCGATATGTTGTGAAGTAGTCATTTTCTTTGTAAAAGTATTGAAGAGGTTTTAAAACGAAAACAAAATTAATTTTGTTAAAATTATAAACTGGTAAATCTTACTATATAAATCAAAACTCCCATAAACTCTTATTTACTAATAAAGTGTAAGTAATTGATGAAAAAGTAATATTAATAGACCTAAAAATTTTAATTATGATTATTAGAGGTTATTAATTTCCACTTATTTTTGATTTACAATTGAAGAGGTGTATGTATCTCCCATTCCATTTTAATTAGTATATTGTTAAATAATCGTTAGTCTTTAGTTTTGTCAGTGTGTTAGATAAAGATTTTTAGTTACTTCGAGATAGAAGAGAAGTTGAAAATTCTTCAGGTTTCTTATGGAACGGACCTTTCACGTCGGGAAGTGTCTATTTCGTCTATAAGACCTCCTAGGTGATTAGATAAGTTTATTCCGTCCGTTGTGTCCAAGTTTACTGAAATATGTACATCTCCCGACGGGACTTCCACAGTCCATTTTTTGATCCAAGGTCGGTTATCGGTACACTTTTACTTGGTAGAACGTTCACTCAGGAGACCGGGTGAATTTGGAAGTCTAATTCATAGTCCAGGGTGGTTACAGGAGTGGAATATTTTCTGAGTATACCATTATTCTTCATTACTCTCCCATTACTCATTGTTCTCCCGGTAATGGTAAGTCGATTCGACGAGGTTTTAAGGAGTGGGTGTATTTGATGTTGCATTATGTAGAAACCATGAAATCAAGTAGTTTAAAACCCAATAAAAAAATTACGTCGGTTTTAGAGAATACGAAATGTGAATTCCAGTTTACCAACTAGCATTTTTAACATAAGGAAGTATGATTTAATTTAACCTCCTTTTACAAAGTAACGATGGTAAGTCTTTGACGTTTCATCCTTTTCCAACTATACTTTTTTTTGGGGAAAGGGAAGGAGTCACATGTATGAAGTGTAGAAAGAAACAATGGAAATTTGATATAGGAACATACAGTCAGATAAAACCTGAGGAAACGATCACAATGTCCACCTTTATTTGGTAATTAAACCCTTTTTATTGTATTAATTGTGTTATACATCCCCCGAAGGGACACTGGGTCACCACGTCCCCCGTACCCAAGATAGGGAACAACCTTTTGATTCTATGGTGCACCGGACACCGTGTCAAGTTTTTTTTTTTTTAGTGTTATATATATAAAAAATATAGAAAGTAGAATGAGACAATTAAATACAACTGTAGAAAGGAAAAATATGAACATCGAATAAATGTCGATCTTGACGAATAATTATACCCTAAAGATGATATGAAACTCCGAAGGGACCACCGAGTCTACCAGTTCGCAGACGGACGTTACGAGCTCTGGGCCCAAGCTAGGGACCCAGCCCTTCTAGGGGACCTCTTCCTTTACCGTTGGGTGAGATCATGAGAACGGACCTCTTAGGGTACCTCCCTCCTCGGACCATCCGATGTCAGGTACCCCAGCGTCTCAGCCTGTGCTGACTCGCTGAAGTGAAAGTGATATGAAACCCATGATTGTCATAAGAGGGGAAAGGACCGTCAAGGTCAATTTCGGTAATAAAGAGATAGTTGAGATTAAAATCGAGTTTTGGGGAGTAGTTCACGAGATAAGAAGATGACGTACGAACACACACAAGTCAGTGAAGTCAGCATAGGTTTAGAAACGTTGAGGCACTTGATATCGGCGGTCCGAAGAGACAGGTGTCCTAAGAGGTCCGTTCTTATGACTTCACTCAGTAGTACGGCGGGCGATCCCCTAGAAAGGTTAGGTCCCTAGCTTGGGTGCAGAGAACAGAGGACGTAACCGTTCACCGAAGAAATGGCGATCGCGGTGGACCCTTCGGGTAAGGAGGTGACGTCGGGAGGTAGAGGGAACGTGGAGAATCCTACTCTGAACATCTACGAGGCAAGAAGGATAAAGGTGAGTATCTAAGTCGAAGAGGGGATGGTGGAGAGTTTGTGGAGTAAGGTTAGACACAAAACTCAATAAACGACAAACAACACCAGGTAAGAGGTCTTTTAAGGAGGATATCTTTTGCACCTATTACATATACAACATAGGAAAACATGGATATTTACACAAATAAAGTAGTACGATTACCTTGACGTAACACCGACGAATGTCTTAGGTACTCACGTGAAGAAAAAAGATTCATTAGACATCTACAGTAAGACACCCACCGTTGAGGACCAAGACGTGTATTCTTCAGATAATGGTTGGACTTAAAAATTTAATCAGAAGTCGTTTGAACAAGAAAGATGGTCCTCCGGATCTGTAAAAAAGAAATAGGAACCTGAAATCCTCAAATTGTTTTGAACGGAGTCATTTGGAGTGACAGGTAAGTCCAGAAAGAAGTCAACTCCTGTAAAAAGAAGAAAATAAACAAATTAATAACGGAAAGACGTGTTAGAAGAACAAAAGGGAAGACCTTGAGAATAATAAACGTACAACACAGAGGACACTGAGAAAAATTTCTCGGTAGAAAAAGAGAACTTAAGATAGAGAAACATCAAACTGATTCATCAGAGTCTTTTAAAGGAGGTGAACTAGAAGGGTTTTAGATTAAATTTAGAGACATTCCTGATCGAGAGGAAGTTAAATAGGTGACTATAAAATGAATTTTATAATACAGTGAATCAACGGTCTTAGTGAAGAGACGCCGTTGTTTTGAAGAATCGAAGAATTTTAAAATAATAAGTTCAACGTATGTCTAGTGGGTGGTCCAGAACCTTCCCGTCCCCAACGGAGAGGACTACCCGAACAAGAAAGAGAGAGACCCGTCACCCTTGGCAGGTCACACATAAAAAAGACAGACGAATAAACCCTGGTCGGTGACCTGATAGGATTCACCGTGTCACCTGAGACGAGGGTACCCTCAATCTACATCGGTCGTCTAAAATACTGAGGGTACATTAATGTACTCCTTTGAATCGACAAGGAATCAGAGAGCTTTGGAAAGTTAGTACCCTCAACCCACCTGAGTCGAGTAGCCAAGTCAAAAAGGAGACGCTATTAATTATTATCTGGTTGTGACTGGGTCGGAGAGTCCTAGGTCTAGACCAAGTTTGAGTGGTGTCACGAATAGACACAACATGGGTCCGAGAAAATACAGGTTTCGTATCTTTGAGGACGTTTTTGCGAGAGTAAGTGTAGGAGGTACGAGATTGACGGAACATCGGGGTTGTCGGTAAACCGATGTTCCTCTTTCTTAATTTAAACTTAAACCCTTACTGTTACTGTTCCTACAAAATCGTTAGTGTAAAAGTTTTAGGAAAAGACAGAAATCTTAAATAAAGAACTGATTCTCCACTACGGTTAAACACAGATTGTGTACCACAATCTGTTGTAGGGTTAGGGGTTCGTAGATAAATGTAGGAGGATAAATGTACGTTCGTCTCGCAAAAACTTACAACGGATATTAATCCTATAAAGACTATGTTTGGTATAACGTTCCTGTCTACTATCGACAACAACTACATGCCCTTCTAGTCATTTTTTATAAAGTTAAAAGGACCAGAGTCAAAACTTCGTTCGTCTTTCATATTGTTTCCTTATTCCGTCTCCTTCTACGATCATCGTGGAATTAATGGATAAATTCTTATATCGAATTCGTGACACCATCAATTAAAGAATTTTTTCCGTGGGGAGGGTGGGTGGAAACTAGTGGAGGGTCATAATTGACCACGTCGGTAGGGAACAGATAATTTCGGACCCACCGAGACCCTGAGTTGACATTCGTTGTCTAATGTAGGTTTTACTGCGGCACAGTGAAAGAAAAAAAAATAAAAATAAAAATGAAATAAAATGAAATGTTATGACATAACCAAAACGGTATGTAACTGTACTTAGGTGGTGCCCACATGTACGCAAGGGTTTGTACTTGGGGGGAGGGTGGAGGGAGGGGTATTGTAGAGAGACCCAGTAGTGGCACGTGGTCGGGGTTCGTACTACGGCACAGTGAAAGTTCTGATCTAGTCTTCTCCGGAAGGTGAAAGGTGAAACCAGAGAACCTTACAGGTGAGACCCTTTTCAGTCGGTATTATAGAGTCTCTTTAAGTGATGAGACTCTGGTGGTGTCACACTCCGTCGGGTTCGATTGGAGGCACACCTCCTCGTCTAAACGGATCCATCGAGATCAACAAAGTTGGTAGCGTCGGGTCCGTTTCTATTCAGTCACTTTTGGACCTTGTAAGATCGGGACTACCTCTTTGTGACTTCTGGGGTCTACTACCGGTCTTAGTTTCAGGTTTTGTTTACCGAGGTCAGTTTGGTCTACTCGGTTTGGGTCGATAAAGTCGATTGGAATCCGAGATCAGTAGTGTCTCGTCTATGTCCAGTAGGAACGACGTAGGACAGGTTTAAAGGTTGGGTTTTTGAATACTTGAATTATTTTTACGACAAAATGTAGTGCTTCTAAAAAAAATTAACCTCGAATCAACCAAATGTCACAACACAATCAAATACGACGTGTCGTTTCACTTAATGATAAACATATGTATATACAGGAGAAGTAGCGGTGTCTCGTAACTCATCCCAAAGAGATACGATAATTATATCTTATCCAAGAGTAATCAATGGATAAAATATGTATCATAGATATTACATACACAGTTAAGGTTAGAGGGTTAAGTAGGGGTAAAGGAAAAGGGGGGAACCACAGGTATGTGAACAAGAGATGTAGACACAGAGATAAAGACGAAACGTTTATCTACGTAGACATGGTCAAAAGATCTAAGGTATACATACACAATGATACGCTACAAACACAAAGAGAAAGACTGAATGAAGTGAGATATTCTGTCAGAGATCCAGGTGGGTACAGAGTCGTTTACCGTGTTAAAGCAACGAAAAATACCAACTCATTATGAGGTAACATATATGCACGGTGCAGAGGAAATAGGTAAGGAGACAACTATACGGTGATTCAAAAACCTACCAAACGGTGTGTCGTTATTGACCCTTTCCCCACGTCATTGTTACCCGAACGACAATGGGTGAGACAGTGCGTGTCGGGACCTATTAGTAATCGGAGAGGTTCGTCCCCACGGAGGTTAATTGCCTGATCCGATATACGAAAGACTTCCGTCTGACGGAAGGTACTGTTACTCCTTCCTTCCTCCACTCTATGTGTGTAGGAGAAAGGGAGGTTTAAGTAGTTAGTCTATTGAGTGAGGTGATGACCCCCTCTTTATTTCCTTTACTGCTCCCTCGGATTCTGTAGTCCTTAAGAATCATCTTGCAAAGAAGTCTCTCCTTTATTAAGGGGAAACCCTAGACCCTAGTTCCCAGGGTCTATGTGTTTCCCTTTCCTAAGACCTGGTCTTTCTACATAAGTCGCTTATATCCTCCCCACCAACATTTATTCCAGCGCGAAAGATGTTCTGGATATGAACCTATATACGTGAAGTTCTTTGTCTCGAGACACTCGACTTTTTGGATAGATATCTTTAAACTTTAATATAATAAAACCATCTCGTCGGTATTGCTTTTAGTGTCTGTCCTACCTCATGGTTGTCTTTGAAGAAAAGAGTGTCAGGATCTCCGAACCTCTTTCCAGACTAAAAGGGGCTCTGGAGAGAGAGACCGAACGTCTACCGACGGAAGGTGGAAGGACAAGGAGTTCAGAGAAACAGACAGGATTAGAGGAGAAGGACACTCCTGTGATCAGGAACCTAATCCGGAGTAAAATTGAATTAATGGAGTCATTTCTGAGACAGAGATTATGTTTGGTCTTCTACCCGAATGAAATGGTAGTCCTAGAACAAACATGTGAACCTAATTTAGAGAGGACATTTCACTATCAAAAAGACGGACCAAGAATTCAGAACGAAAGTACTATTGTAATGTGAACTCTCGTTTACTATGACTTGTCACTTCCAACTATGACTCTTCCCGGGCCACCCCGAGGACCCGTGTTTCGGAAAGACATAAGACGTAAAGAAACTAATGTCCTTTATCGGAAGTAAGTCGGAGGTACTGGAAGGGACTCAAGGTTACCCATCTAAGTTCGTCAACGATTGATCTCTTCCCTCCCCTATACTCTAGGCCCTCTTTGTCAGTTCTCGTCGGAACCCCGTTCCAGGAACAAGGGGTGGTTACATTTGTGTACTGTTATGGAAACTGGATAAAACGTCTATGACTTTGGGGGAGGTCTAACCTCTACAATTACTAAATTTTACCGTACAACGGTGTTCGTCCATCTGGGGTCTCGTCAACCTGGACTTTCGACTGCTACGACCGAGGATGAATGAGTGGTGGTTCGGTAGTCTTCTTACAGGTGTTCGACCAGTACGGGAGAAACTTGGTAATGATATTTTTGAGAGTGATAGGAGAGGTTCAACCCTGTGTGTCAATAAAACCTCCGTCCCCAGGTGACACAGGGGGAAACGGATCGTTTCATTACTTACAAGGGACCACCGAGTCTACCATTTCGCAGACGGGCGTTACACCCTCTGGGCCCAAACTAGGGACCCAACCCTGCTAGTGGACCTCTTCCTTTACCGTTGGGTGAGGTCATGGGAACGGACCTTTTAGGGTACCTGTCTCCTCGGACCATCTGATGTCAGGTACCCCAGCGTTTCGCAGTCTATGTTGACTCGCTGAAGTGAAAGAAGGGATGAAGTGGGTTTTGAGTGGAAACTCTAAACCAAGCCGTGGTCACATGCCTCTTCGACTCGAAAGTAGTAGTGTTAACTCGTTATTTTATCTCATAAACCGACTCCTTTATAGATTCCTTTTGCACTTCCTCGTCTGACAAAACGAGAACTGACGAATATCATTTTACCCCCTTCTCTCTCCACCAAATTTCTACCTTAACAAGTAGTCTTTCTTGTCTTCGCATTTCCCTGTCTTGTAAGAGTCGGACAGGTGTAACATTTTGACTCTGCCAGATGACTCTTCGGTGAAAGTGTTGCACCGGTTTGGTGGTAGACTATTCCGTCTTTCGTCTTTCGGAATAGTCTTCGGTCCTCGATACCAAGTGACCTTCTTACTGGGGACGAAGAGGGGTTCCACTAGGTTTCGAGTACTTCTGTTAAAGTTTTCTTCCCGGTGGTCACGGACGCCCCGGAGGTACGAGAAACCGGACACAATTTATTTTAATTAGAAAATACCGTTCTATTATTTTTGAATTTGTATTTCTTAAAAGAGACAGGAAAACAGAGGAGAGAGGGGAGATGGTACGTAGCGTACGGGATACGTAGCTGGTTTGAGGGGGTAGTCGTCTTTATGGACGAGCTGGTATTTGGTATTAGTGAGAAGATCGTGGTTGATCTGTTAAGGAATTTCATATTGTAAGGAAGAACTAGAACATTCCCCGGTATTTCTACCGATCTTGACCTAAAACCTTTGACAGTCATGGTGTATTAAATTACAGGTCACAGTCTGAAATAAAAAACGCCGAGGTTTTAGTGACGTCTACCACTGACGTCGGTACTTTAATTTTCTACGAATGAGGAACCTTCTTTTCAATACTGGTTGGATCTATCGTATAAGTTTTCGTCTCTGTAATGAAACGGCTGATTCCAGGTAGATCAGTTCCGATACCAAAAAGGTCATCAGTACATACCTATACTCTCAACCTGACACTTCTTCCGACTCGCGGCTTCTTAACTACGAAAACTTGACACCACAACCTCTTCTGAGAACTCTCAGGGAACCTGACGTTCCTCTAGGTTGGTCAGGTAAGACTTCCTCTAGTTGGGACCCTAAAGAAACCTTCCTTACTACGATTTCGACTTTGAGGTCATGAAACCGGTGGAGTACGCTTCTCAACTGAGTAACCTTTTCTGAGACTACGACCCTCCCTAACCCCCGTCCTCTTCTTCCCCTGCTGTCCCCTACTCTACCGACCTACCGTAGTGACTGAACTACCTGTACTTAGACTCACTTGAGGTCCTTAACCACTACCTGTCCCTCCGGACCACACGACGCTAAGTACCCCAACGTTTCTCAGTCTGTGCTGACTCGCTGACTTGACTTGACTTGACTCGGGAGACAAAGTTTTAAATATATTGAAAATATATTAAATATATATGATATATTTATTTTACATATATTTGCATATATTGACGAGACCGAAGATTACCCGTTTTGTCAAGAGTCTAAAGACCCAGAGGAAGAGGTGACCGTGTCTCACATCAGTGGACCCTTCGTCCCCTGCACCGATGGAGTTGGATCTAAACGTTCCTTTTATCACAGAGTCTCGGTGTCCACACGGTAGGTCCGTGTTTTTGTGACATCCTCACCCCGATGGTGTCTCTCGTGGGGTGATCTCACCACGGGTCATCTTGGACCCCCGTTCCAGTAGGGGGTCTGGGGCGTTGTCATCTTGGTAGTCGTCCGTTGAGGTCAGGTCCTTTCGGTGTCCGTGTCCTGACTTGGGTCTCCTTTCCCCAGTCTCTATGTGTTGGTAAGTTTCTTACTATATCGAAACTACTATACTGTATTGACCAGTCTTGGGTAATCCGGGTTCTACCGACTTTTAAGTTGAAAGTCACTTGGGATCCAGAGTAATATACGAGTAACATTACGTAGTCGTATACAATTTACTGTGTCGGTGTCCACGGTACTGTCAAGGTTCCGGTTGGCAATTTCCGGTTTTTTCACCCGTCACCGGGTTAAGGACTTTTAGGGACGGGGAAGCGGTTTTATCAACTTTATTTTGGGGGTGAGTAATCGGATACTTTAATGGATCGATTTATGGTTGGTGACGTATAAACCCCTGGAGAGTGGAAGACTCTACCAGGTGGGAGATAGACACCTCACACGAAGAGGATCCTGGTGAGAACGGAAAAGTCTACTTGACGTAAGATAAATACCTTATACATAGAGAGAATTATTTAGGTGAAGAATGAATAGTGAAACAGAGAGTGCCGTAAGAAAGACGTGATTCCGTTTTTCTTGGACTTGATCCAGGATTCTGGTCCACACACTGAATTTTCCATCACCCCAAGTTCAGGGTTGAACACAACACGTCAAAGTCCTGATGTAGGTTGGACACTCTCGATACCACCCCAAGCACAGTCGTTTCAGTCCTCATACCCCGGAGGGTTTCGACCCTCCCGTCCCGTTGGACCTCCGAATTCCCGCTTTCGGGACGTCTCGTTTCGACCCCTGGGTGTGAAGTCAGATCTTCCACCCTGGAGACGGGGTCGTGTCAACCACTCGTCCTGTTTTTTAGTTTCTTATAAGAATGTAGAATTCCAAAGGTTAAACGAGTCCTAGACATTGAGGAGAGAAGAACGGAAAACCTTACTCCTATAGACCGGACACGGACAGGGTGGTAACACGAAACCTTCATGTTTTGAACTAAAGTATCCGAGTGTCGACTTCCCCTTGACGGAGTCCTACTTAGGTGGACCTCAGACTGGGTATAGACTAAAACTATAAATATATTGTGACTTTAAATCTCAACTACGACCTTCCAATTGTGAAAATTCCGATGACTTATATAAAACGTACACTCTTCCTATATGTAAACCTCCTCTGTCCCTACCCTACGTTACTCGACTTACAAACGGAAGGTTTTTAAGTATACAACTTTAGGATTAGAGGTTCCACTACCGTAATCTTCCACCCGGGTCACTAATCCAGTACTCCCGTCTCGAGAGTACTTACCAGGAATATTTCACTGAGGTCTCCCACCCTGCTTACCTCTCTCATCGTATCTTTATATATGTGATGGTATACATTTTGTCTATCGGTTACCTTTAAACGACAAACTGAGTCCCCGAGACATTGTTGGATCTCCCCACCTTACCCTACTCTCCGTCCTCCCTCCGAGGTCTCTCTCCCCTGTGTACATATATGGGTACCGACTGAGTACATCTACATATCCTACATACCGTCTTTTGTTGTGTCATAACATTCCGTTAATAGGGAGTTAATTTTTATTTATTTAAATTGTTACTCTCTGAGGTCTCTGTAGGGAGTCAGGAATACGGTACACTCCAATGTTTTTTTTTTTTTTTTTTTTTCCGACAGATCCTTCGTCCGGAAGTGGTCCGTGTCCTAGAGGGTCATGGGGCTAAAAACTGGAGAGTCGGAGGTCTTAACAAACTTTATTTAAGGCACCAAATATTCGGTGGGTCAAATACCCTATAGACAATACCATCCGGTTTGACTGTTAGGGTCAAAGTTCTAAAATTCTTTACGTAAATTATTTAAAATAAAAAATCTCGTCAAAATCAAAGTATCGCTTTGACTCGTCTTTCATGTTTCCAGGGTAAATGAGTGTGGGTTATGCAACATAGGAAATTAGACAGAAAACAAGAAAATAATATTTTTTTCTTTGATGACTATAGACGTTTTTGATAGTAAATCTATCAACCATCAGTGACCTCCGACCCTAAGGTCTTCCATCCTCACTACTATGACCTCTTTCTACCCTACTCAATCATAAACCGGAGTTGACATGGGAGTGAAACCTCAACGGATCGGACCGTAAACCCAGGTCGCGGTCTCTATGTAACCAGACCTTACGACTCAATCTTTCTTAGGTCTACTAAGATTCACACAGTTCTAAATATTGGTTCTTCTGTTTCGGTACAAGTTGGATTCACCCCTGTTAATCTGTGTCAATTTTTCACAAAGTAGGTCTGACTCCAAAAAGGAAAGCGAATCTCGAGTTGTTCCAATCATACACATTTTCACCTTTACCTCCATGGTCAGTCAGGAGTGCAGACCCCGATACCCTATAGTCTAGTTTAGCGAGGAGAACGGGACCGGAATCAGTGTCGGAGTATTGGTATTCGATAGAAAAATAGAGAGTCTTTATCGGTCAGGTGAAAATGAAAGTTAAGAGTTTCGATTAAAGAAGTTTATCTCAAAACTAAAAGGTAAAGTAGGATTTTTACGAAATGGACTTGGTTCCCTACCGACTCCAAAGTCGTTAAGAGAAACGTCGGAACGTCAACACTTATTCGATCAATAACGGACTGACAGAGAGACTGTAGACGGAGAAAAGTCAAAAGGTGAATCTTTATCTCCGTCCGCAACTTCTTTAACCTTTCTCCTGTCAGGTCCATGGGAAAGGAACTTTAGAGGTGACCACAGATGTTAGGAGACCTAAAGATTTCGGACAGTACTTATTAGGGGTCTCTGTGTTAACTTTACCTTAGAACAAAATAAGAAGACTCTTGAAAGTAGGGAGGGGTGAGGACGGTTAGGTCTAGAAAGGTCAAACCAATATGGGTACAACGACAACCGTCATATCCTCAGTCCCTAGACTCGAGGTAGTGGAAGTCCAAAGGGACTTTGACCGACCCTTTTTTCGTATCGAGTCGACCATTTCTTAGACGGACGTTATGTCCTCTGGACCCAACCTAGGGACCGATAGGGACCTCTTCCCTTTCCGATGGGTGAGGTCATAAGACCGTACCTCTTAGGGTACCTGAGATATCAGGTACCCCAATGTTTCTCAGCCTGTGTTGACTCAGTGAAAGAGAAGCGTCCTACACGTGTCCTGGGAAGGGAACGAAAAAACAGTCGTCTTTATCAGGTGAGGGGTAACGTCTCAAACAGACCTTTCCGCCTACTCTACTCCCCGAGACCCGAAGGGTAAAAGGTCAGGGTACAGTGCACAAAGTTCAGGTTCAAGTCTTCACGAGATAGACTGTGGACGGTTCAGTCCCTGATCGTGACCCCTTCTTTCTGTTCTAGTCTCCACGGGAAGGATTGTCGACAGAAAGTGGTCGGGAGTGACAACGGAAGTTCCTAAGTCTCGGAGGAAGTATCGTAGACCTCCGCGTGGAGTAGATCGTGTGACGTATCTTACATCGTTCCCCGGTCCTGAAGAGTTTTGAAGTTTTGGGGGTATCAAAAGACCAGAACTCTTCGAAAAAGGTAGAGAGGGACCCAGAAAAGAAAAAAATTTTAACTTCATATCAACTACATATTATAATATATTCAATGTCCACATATTATATCACTAAGTGTTAAAAAACTTCCGGTATGAGGTAAATATCAGTAATATTTATAACCTATGTAAGGGATTCAAGATATTATATGGGAACATCGAACATGGAAAATTAAGGGATGGGGATATAACGGGGAGGGGGAAAGGAAGAGGGACGACCATTGGTGACCAAACAAGAGTTATAGACACTTAGACAAAGAAAAAACAATATAGACGATCAGACAACACAAAAAATCTGAGGTGTATATTCACTATAATAGGTCATAAACAGAAAGAGAGAGACTGAATACAGTGACTTGTATGTCGGAGGTTCAAGTCGGAGGGAGGAGCGAGGAAGTCACTCGGAGGTGTAGGGATTATTTTCTTATATTCTCACACTTCCCTTAACGAAGATCTCCAGACCTTTTGAGACAAAGAACCCGGTTCCGGTTTCGGAGACGATCTTAGCCTTTCAGACAGACGTAAGAATCCGATCCTTTCCCCTTTTCATGAAGAACAAGTGAAGTTCTCTTGTTTATTGTATAGTGTAGTAGGACGGAATTTTTGACTGTAATCCCCTTTTGTTCATAACATATATAATTGTGTATGTATACCTTAGATCTTTTTATCATGTCTACTAGAATAAGTGTTTCTTCATCTCTGTGTCTGTATCTCATGTTTGTGTGCCTATGGCTCCCCCCTTCCTCCCCTATCCTACTTAGACCTCTGACCCAAACTGTATATACGTGATGATACGGAGTTTATCTATTGATTTCCCTTGGATGAAATATCGGGTCCCTTACGGTGAGTTACGAGACACCACTAGATTTGCCCTTCCTTTAGATTTTTTCTCCCCTATATACATATACGTACAGACTAAGTGAAGCGATACGTCGTCTTTGATTGTGTTGTGACATTTCGTTATTTTTCATTTCATAAATTTAATTTTTAGTTTAATTTTAATTTAAATTTTATAATTTAATTTGATTTAAATTTTTAATTAAAAGTTTTTGGAGTGTAATTGGAAATGAAGTACGGTGTCTGGATAGAACAGGTCAGGTTAGATTGGTTGAGTAGATCTTCCACTAATGAAAAAACGTGGGAGTTTCGGGAATATAAAACTCAATAAGTTAATCAATGAAAATGTAATAGATCAGTGTACAAACTTAGAGTAAAAGGAGTGACCCTATAATTCAGGGAATTTATAGTTCTCTTATCATAAACGAAGTAAGACGGACGACACATCTTTCAGTCGTTACAACTAAAGAGGAATATAGTCCCCTTTATTTCCGGAGGACTTTATTTCTGGTCTGGGAATTGGGTAAAGAATCGATCGACATGAAGAAAACCTAATAACATAGTAGGTTTCTATCTTTTATGAGAGGTAGATAGAGAGTGAACGAGGAGGAAAGGAGGTTTTATTACTCTACCTGAGAGAAAAACGGAACTACTTTTTCTTAAATCCGGATTTATATTAAGTGAGTTTCTTTTACTTGTAAAGAGTATAGGTTTACAATGTCAGTTAGTATGGACATTTTTACGTACACCTGTTTATGTGAAAGAGTATTGAATAGTACACTTAACCTGCTTAGGGTATCAGAAATCTACTGGGTCTGATAATGTACAAGTTTGAACAGACATTTAAACGATTTGGTTTAACCCAGAGAAGTCCGTCCTTAGGAAAGGAACAATCCTAAGGTATTTATCGTGGAGAAGGAGAGATAAAGAGATGGAGTAGATACTTATCTTAGTTTACAACTCACGTGACACCGTACCTTCGAATACTTTGAAGGGCAGAGAAAAGTTTATAACCTAACACCCATTTCAATACCAAAATCCACTACCCAGTTATTTTAAGACAGAGTTAAGGTCGATATTCTAGACCCCAGTTAAGGTCGATCTTCTGGACCCCAACGACAATAAGGGGGGTTTCGTAGATAATGTTATGTTGTTAAAAATGTAACTAATTTTGACAACGTTTTTCTTGTAATAGTTCACTCGTAAACTTAGTATGTCGGTTACAAGTTACTTTTAAGTACACCGTATTGGTTCGAAACTGAGTATAGAAGTTAACGGGAGGGGAGGTAGGAGACGAACTTACAGGGTGTATTTTATTGTACTTTAATGAAGTGAAAACGGTTTAAAACATAACTCTACAATGGTAAGGTAGACCTTGGTTAGTTTATAAAATTTTAATCCCCCTATCTGTTCTGGACTACAAATCATCATTTTGATAGAGATATTTACTTTATTAAACAAAACCCCGTACAAGGTGAAATGACGTGGGTGAGGTGTGGAATAATGACGTTGATGTAGGTGTGACGAAGTCATTTAACCCACGGTAGTCCACTAAATAGTCAGTTAAATCTTTTCACCGTTCCGAGATTCAGCCGATTGTCCCGTCAAGAAGTGGGAGAGGGTAGAGTGACCGACCTCGTCCCGTTCTATTTTTTTCGTTGAATCTATTCACAGAGTCTTTATGACTATAACTCCGATATCTAAGAAACTTAAAGTACATCTGACTGGGAAAAGGGGTTATCTCACCTGGGGGTAGAACCAACGAGGTAACGATCCCACCAGATCAGGGGTGTCGAGGGTATGAATCACGAAGCAACTGTCACACGTCAGTTGAATCAATAGTTAAAAGTCGAGGGAGTAGACCTAAAGAAGGGACCGTACACGTCCGGTGTCCTTGTCTCCTGTTGAAGACGGGAAAAGGACGGACCTCCACCGTACGGTGAGACAGTGATGAGGACGACGAGTGAGGACGGAGTCGGAGTCGTTTATGTTGGCTGACGTCGAGTCGTTTGAGGTCGTCCTTTTTTTCTCTTCTCCACCCCCCCTCCCCTCTCTTACCAGAGGATGAGAAGTTTTGAAGAACCTTTCTGGACGGTTCCTTTACGTCGTTTGGGGAAAATTAAAGGTGACTCCGTCCCCTTTTTTTTCTTTTCTCTTTCGTTTTCTTTAGAGACGGGGAGACCCGATTTCAGTGTAATCCTTACTATAGGAAAACTAAAATGGAAGAATCCCAGACGTAAAAAGAAGAACTACCACTCGTAGACGATTTCGTTACTAATGGAAATACCTTTTCCCAATTGTCCGTTGTGTCTCTTTCCAAATTGTCCAGTGTATCCCTGCGAAAGGTAATTATAAAGTCTATAATAGTCGGAGAATTAATTGTAAGTAGTCTAGAAAGAGAAACAACTGAAATAAAAATACAAATAAACCGACGTGACCCAGAATCAACGTCGGACACCCTAGATCAAGGGACTGGTCTCTAGTTTGGACCGGGGAACGTAACCCTCGTGTCAGAATCGGTACCTTGGTTGTCCCTTCAGGGAACTGAAATAAAAATATGATATTATAAACCTCAAAATTCTATTGGACACTCTCTATCTTCCGGTACATCTTTTTAGTCTGCAATCCCCAGTCCGTCTGGTTTGACAGAGATTGATCGACATATTTATTTTCGTCAAGTCAGACAAAGTGTCTACCAGACAAGGGACAAAATGACCTATTATTATTAAATTTTTCACATGGAGGAATCCAATATTTTTAAGTTAATTCAATAAAATTAGTGATTTGGACATTCCTGAATTCTCAAAGTTATAAAAACATAAAATTCGTAAGTAAAGTTTGTAACTAAGTCAAGTCAACTTATCGAGTCAGCACAGGTTGAGAAACACTGGGGTATTAAAATTTTCAGATAAGTCAACTAGTAAAATTTTGAAAGTGAGATTTAATAGTCAAGATTAGATATCCAAAGTCAAGTGAAGTCAAGTCAGCGAGTCAGTAGAGGTTGAGAAACGCTGGAGTAACTGATATCGTTTGGACGAAGGGACTGGTAGTAGTTGAGGGTCTCGGATGAGTTTGAGTACAGTAACGCAGCCACTACGGTAAGTTGGTAGAGTAGGAGACAGTCGGAGAATAGGAGGACGGAAGTTAGAAAGGGTCGTAGTCCCAGAAAAGGTCACTCAGTCAATAAACGTAGTCCACCGGTTTCATAACCTCAAAGTCGAAGTGGTAGTCAGGAAGGTTACTTATAAGTCCTAGCTAAAGGAAATCCTACCTGAGCAACCTAGAGGAACGGTAGGTTCCCTGAGAGTTATCAGAAGAGGTTGTGGTGTCAAGTTTTTGTAGTTAAAAAAGAAAGATCAGGTTGAGAGTGTAGGTATGTACTGGTGACCTTTTTGGTATCGGAACTGATCTACCTGGTAACGACCGTTTCATTACAGAGATAAAAAATTATACGACAGATCCAACCAGTATCAAAAAGAAGGTTCCTCGTTTGTAGAAAATTAAAGTACCGACGTCAGTGGTAGACGTCACTAAAACCTCGGGGGTTTTTATCAGAGAGTGACAAAGGTAACAAAGGGGTAGATAAACGGTACTTCACTACCCTACCCTACGGTACTAAAATCAAAAGACTTACAACTCGAAATTCGGTTTAAAAAGTGAAAGGAGAAAGTGAAAGTAGTTCTCCAAGAAATCAAGAAGAAGAGAAATACGGTATTCCCACCACAGTAGACTTACAGACTCCAATAACTATAAAGAGGGTCCTTAGAACTAAGGTCGTACATGAAGTAGGTCGGGTCGTAAAGAGTTCTACATGAGACGTATATTCAATTTATTCGTCCCACTGTTATATGTCGGAACTACATGAGGAAAGGGTCAAACCTTGGTCAAGATTGACAACGAAGAACTGGACGAATGTTTAAAGCGTCCTCCGTCCAGTCCACCAGACTATAAGGGTGGAGACATTCTTAAAAGGTCGACAAACACTAGGTGTGTCATTTTCCGAAACCGTATCAGTTATTTCGTCTTTATCTACAAAAAGACCTTGAGAGAACGAAAAAGGTACTAGGTCACCTACAACCGTTAAACTAGAAACCGAGGAAACGGAAAAGATTTTGGTCAAACTTGTAGACCTTCAAGTGTCAAGGGTATGATAACTTCGGACCGTACCTCTTAAAACTCGTAATGAAACGATCGGACACTTTACTCACGTTAACACGCCTTCCAACTCGTAAGAAACCGTAACGGAAAGAAACCCTAACCTTACTTTTGACTGGAAAAGGTTAGGACACCCGTAACGACTCAAAAGGTCTAAAAGACCGTATAACTCACGTCGTGAAAGTGTTGTATTAGAAGATCCTAAACTTTATCGAGTCGACCTTAAGGTAGTGGACGTGATCGAAACAAGTATCACAACGAAGGATTCCGGGTGAACTGTAACGTGAGGTCCTACAGACCGAGATCAGGTCATTAGTGTGGTAACACCACTAGACCCAGTACTTCTAGACAAAACATGTCAAGAAGACACATAAGAACGGTGGAGAATTATAGAAGACGAAGACAATCCAGGTATGGTAAAGACAGGAAATAACACGGGTAGAATCGTACTTTACAAAGAAACTATAGAGATTAAAAGAACTTCTCTAGAGATTGGAAAGGGTAAGATAACAAAGGGAGATAAAGAAACGTAACTAGTGACTCCTTCTGAAATAGAGAGGAACGACAAGAAACCTTGAGACTTAAGTTTACCCATAGAGAAAGGAAAAGAGGAAACGGAAAACGTAGAAAAGAAAAGAGTCGAGAAACATTCCGGAGCAGTCTGTTGGTAAAACGGAAAAACGTAAAGAAAAAGAACCCCTACCAGAACTAGTGACGGTGGACATATTACAGTGCTTGGCGGTAGGTATCAAGAAGTCCGTGTGACAGATTTATTTCTGTCTCCAAAAAAAAAAATTAGTTAGATATCCAAATAACTCGTGATTTTACAGTGACAGGTACACGGTCGTTTCGACACCCTTTTGACAGTCAGAGTATGTTTCGAGTGACTTCCCATAAACAGTCTTTCTTCATTTTAGGAATTTAATATATGAAATTGGATTATCAACGTGAAGATTTTTACGTAGGGTACTTTTATTGACCTACACACGTTTCTACATACATGTTTACGAAAAATAGTATTGGGAATATGTAGATTAATAGTCCTTTTCGTCCCTTAACTAAGTTACTGACATATATGTATGTCTCTTATGACCCTGAAGGGATCACCGAGTCGACATTTCTTAGGCTGACGTTACATCCTCTGTACCCAAACTAGAGACTCAACCCTTCAGGCAATGAAACTATATAAATGGTCTTCCCACCACAAAAGAGGTACGAACGTCTAGTTGACGACGAAGTCAACAGATTTATGGTAAGTCAGTCCGCTCGTCGTCTTAAGACTCAATATTCCATCTTGGTCTCTAGGTACCAATACATGGGGTATCAGTGTGGATGAAAGGGTATGTCGACCAGGGAACCAGACTCGTGAGAGTCAGTGACGTACCATCGGGGGATCTCACAACCCTCATTACTAGTCCCGTAACCAGTAATCGTCGGTCGTGAGTGTCGTCGACCTCCTAACTCCGTTACTAGGTTATCTTCTCGAGACCCGTCCTTTGGTTTTACAAATGATATCGTACATACTGAAGATATTGGTCTTTTCATCGTTATTTCGATTTCTTTCGAAAATATAAGTCGACACACAAAATTTTACGACGTGAATCGATGTTAAATTTACGTTCATGATGTACTTAAATGTAAGAGTAGAAAGTGTCTCCCTTAGTTACGTACACACGGTTCAGCGAGGTCCGTACAGAAGTTCTGGGATACCTGGCACCGGAGGGTCCGAGGAGACTGGTACCTTAAAAGATCCGTTCTTGTGACCTTGTCCAACAGAAAAGGAGGAGGTCCCCTAGAAGGACTGGTTCCTAGCTTGGACGCAGAGAATACAGAGGACGTAACCGTCCTCCCAAGAAATGGTAATCACGATGGACTCTTCGGGTTCCCGTAGTTATTCATCGCAGATTTAAACTATTCAGTTCTTCATCTTGTTATTGTATAATAAAAATTTATAACTTTAATCTAGAATTTTTATTTGTGAGTCTATTCATCGTCTTTTATGTTAAAGTGTGTCGAATTCTTTTAATTCTTCTGTCTGTAGTATTTTCAACTGTCATAAAAAGGAACACCTTTAAATTGTTGTATCTCGAAAGTTCTTCTTGTAATGTCTACGTCTTTTTGAAGTCAAATTACAAATTTCTGGTACGAAGTTAGTCGTTCTATTTGTAAAAAACATGGAATAGACACAGAGAATAACTCTAACGGAGATTTTCTTTATACTTTGTGGACAAACTTTATTCTTACTTAATTGTCCATACAGTCGTCGACAAGTTGTTGACCAATTCCTTGGTTTACGGATACAGAAGTAGACCGTTTCGGTGGTGACTGGTTTAATTTCAATTTAATAGAACCGGAAGGAGTATCGGAGTTTCTTCTGAAATTAGATAACCCTTACGGTCTCCTTATGATAAGACACGATCTTCCCTCTCTTTAAGTATGAATAAGGGAGGTCAAGACGAAAAAAAAAAAAGGACGATTGGGAAATAGTGTAATGACTTCGTGTACTTCTCATTTAAAATTTTCCGAACTAATCTCTACTTCTTCTACTAATTCAACCGTAACATTTAAAATTTTCGACGTTACTTAGTACTTAGTGTCTCGGGGAAAGAGTAGGACATAACCAACTATATAAGTAGACTGGTCACAATTAACTAGTGGAGAATACACCGGTCCTGACTTTACGTGTTATGTCGTTCAGAGGCTTACCGAGGATATAATAATCTCAATTCCCCAGACTCCGTCATCACACCAAACCAACCAAATACCGACGTGGGGTTACCTTCGTACAACCTTATAAAAATTAAACAACCACAGGGAGCGAGTAGACATATTTAGCCATGACTCCCACGTAGGGGTCTACTATGACTATTGTGTTTTTCTAAAGACAAAGGTTGAGGACACCAGAATTATCCGACAAATTTAAGGACTCCCAAATTCGACTTTCTTTGAGTCCTGATTTACACAAACAAAGACACGTAGTCTATTTTGTCGACAAAGAGGGTCAGAACTGTCTGACCAAGACGTATCTACTTGGAGGAGTTAGCCGGGTCGGTTCGAGGACTGACAGAGAGTTTGGAGATACTTACGGATTCGACAGAAACAAAAAAAAAAATCACTGAGGGTCATCAACTCTCACACTGTTCCAAGAAAGCATAGGGTTTCCCCTCCTAGAGTAAGTCGGGATCTACGTCCGACCACCCTTCGGTCTGAGAGTTCGTCATCGACTCTTTCGTACCTACCCCAGTACGGGGAGGGTCTCTCTTTTACCCTCTATGAACCTCCCGAAGGGTCCACCGTGATCACCATTTCTCGAGCGGAGGGTTATGTCCTCTACTTTCTCTCCACCCAACCTTAGGACCCAGTCGTTCTAGGGGACCTCGTCCCGTACCGTTGGGTGAGGTCATAAGGACGGACCTCTTAGGGTACCTGTCTCCTCGGACCGTCTGATATCAGGTACCGCAATGTTTCTCAGTCTGTGTTGACTTCACTAAATCGTACGTGTGTGTACGTACCCGAAGAACCTTATGGTGGTATCTACGTCCAAAAAGTAGATCGAAATAAAAAACTGAATCGTGTAAGTAAAAATAACTCTATATTAAGTGAATTTTTTAAATGGTAAATTTTTGTGTGTGAACTCATCAAAAATATATGTTGACAGTGAAGATTAAGATCTTGTAAAGGTAGTCAGGAGAGGTGGTTGCTTTAGGGTAAGCAACATTGTCCTGTTATAGGGAGGAAAGAGGTCGTAGATCGTTGGTAATTAGATGGAAAACAGGTCCCTAAACGGGTGAGACCTGTAAAACGTATTTACATTCACTTAACTACGAAAACTTGACACCACAACCTCTTCTAAGAACTCTCAGGGAACCTGACGTTCCTCTAGGTTGGTCAGGTAAGACTTCCTCTAGTCGGGACCCTAAAGAAACCTTCCTTACTACGCTTTCGACTTCGAGGTCATAAAACCAGTGAAGTACACTTCTCAACTGAGTAACCTTTTCTGAGACTACGACCCTCACTAACCCCCGTCCTCCTCTTCCCCTGCTGTCTCCTACTCTACCGACCTACCGTAGTGCCTGAACTACTTGCACTCAGACTCACTTGAGGTCCTCTACCACTACCTGTCCCTCCGGACCGCACGACGCTAAGTACCCCAGCGTTTCTCAGCCTGTGCTGACTCGCTGACTTGACTTGACTTGACTTGACTTGACTTCACTTGTGATTACTGGAAGATGTAGACTGAATCTTATTATAAAAGATCCAAGTAGGTATGACATCGTACATAGATGAGTCAAGTAAAATTCCGATTTAGTATAAAATGACATACATTTATAGTGTAAAACAAATAGACGAGTCGGGGACTACCTTTAAATACAATAGAAGTGAAGACTTCATCGTACGTATTACGACGATATTGTAAAAACATGTCCAAAAACAAATTTGTGTACGAAAGTTAAGAGATCCTATATATATATATATATATATACATATATATACCTTAAAGACCCAGTATATTAATAAGGGCAAATTTAAAACTCCTTGAGCGTAAGTTAAAATTCAGTCAATTTATTAGTAGTAAGTCGTGATAAACAGGTGAAAGTAAGTAGTAGATGTTGGGAACATGGTTTCTCTTAGACTTTACCAAGTGTCACTTTTCCTCGAAGGGTCCACCGAGTTACCATTTCTTAGCCGGACGGTTACGTCCTCGACACCCAAACTAAGGACTCAGTGCTTCTAAGTGACCTCCTCCTTTACCGTTTGGTGACATCATACAAACGAACCCTTTAGGGCACTTGTCTCCTAGGACCACCCGATGTCAAGTATCCCGACGTTTCTCACCCTGTGCTGACTCGCTGACTCGTCCCTGTGTGGATCACTTTTCTCTCGAAGGGACCACCGTTCCACCATTTCTTAGACGGACGGTTACGTCCTCTGAGTCCAAGCTAGGGACCCTACCCTTCTAGGGGACCTCTTTCTTTGCCGTTAGGTAAGTTCATAAGAACGGACCCTTTAAGGTACCTGTCTCCTCGGACCGTACAATGTCAAGTACCCCAGCGTTTCTCGGTCTGTACTGAATCTCTGATTTGGTATTGTTGTTGTATCACTTTTCTTCATGTCATATTATCAATAAAAATTTTTTATTACGTCATTTTTTCGTGTTTTATACATCATATGTGAATCCACTAAGAATTAGAAAACCCCGATACACGGGGAACCTCTCCACATATTTAGGTACTTGGATCGAATTCTCTAATATTGTAAGTTCCTCCCTTCTGGGAATATATAACTTGCAGCCTATACCACCCAAGTCATTAACACACAAGATAAACCGAACCTTCAAAGGTCCTCGGTTTTGATGAGGACGATGTGTTTCCTCTGGGATCAAAAAGGTTGAGTAAAGTGTTGATATGGGTTATTAATGAAATCTGATGTTACATTATCTCGTCTTTTGTCTGATATTGTCGTATTGAATTTTGACCAAGGTCCTTTAGAGACGAGAATTTTCGGGTCCCCGTGTTAGGTCAGAATCTCTGTATTCTGATAGACCTGATCACGGTCGGACGGAGACTAGTGTTTGTGAGCCAGACGAATGGGACGTTTAATTAACCCCTTTCAAAAAGTAACATTTAGGAAAAAACGAAGGATAAGGAGTAGAGGACTCCCTAAACTTCTTTTTGACATTTAATAGAGTAAAGTATACTTAAAGATGAATAAGGAAGGTGGGTAATAGTTACTATCACCACCAAATCAACGATTCAGTACATGCTTAGAACCGTTGGGGTACCTGACGTTAGACAGTACGAGGAGACACGTACCCTAAAGAGTTCGTTCTTATGACTCTACCTAATGGTAAAGGAAGAGGTCCCCTAGAAGGACTGGGTCCCTAGTTTGGGTTCAGAGGACGTGAAATGGTGACTCGACGGTCACTTCGGGGGAGGGTACATCCGGAAGGAAAATATTATGACGGAAAATAAGTTCCTATTGAAAATTATGACTAGACATAGAAAAGTGGTCTGGGACTCGTGGTCATAAGTAAAACGGGGGAAAAGACAAGGATCGTGTCCATTGAAGAGTTATCTATCAACAACGTTACTCAGTAGAGTCTAGAACTGGGTTTCTCGACTATGAAAATTTTAAATAAAGTACTCGTAAGAAAGTAGAACGATGTCACTCTTTGAAGACGAAGGTATAGGCTACGAGTGAAGAAAAGATTACAGTTATTGAGGGACATTTAAAATAGTAGTTTAGTGTACATGTCGTCTTTCTGATAAGTTCTGTTCATCCCGTGGAACGGATGAACGATATTTTGTTGGGTCTAGTGTTCAAGGACAGATCCTAACAAAATGATGAAGGGACTTCCTTCAACATGTAAGTCGGAAAGAGAATTGTGACCATGTCTTAACGGGTTGTAAGTACTCTCAAACATAATACCTTTATAAGATGGGAGCAAACAGATTCTAATATATAACGATTGTAGACTCGGATATTTAGTATTTACCAGAGTTTCTCCGTAGAATTGAGAATTACATACAAAATGATGTAAGATTCAGATTTGTCCCCTCAGTGTATTTGAGATAAACGGTAATTGGAATCGTCAGTCACTGGAGTAGATCGTTCCAGGGGTTGGTAATTAGTAATATAGGGTGGTGAAGATGGGAGGAATGAAGGTTTACAAAACCTACAATGGTATAAACAAAAGTCCGGGAGATTGTGACCTCCCACATTCCAGGAGATATTTTCATAAGTCATATAGTAATTAGACTTACAGAACTATGAACGGTATTCCCTGTTTTGTTAAACCCCCCCCCCCGTTAAAGTCGGACAATTAGAATGAATCTTCGGAAACAGGGTCGGACGTAATAAAAAGAACGTATAGTTGGAAATATCCCCAAAACCAAAACAATCTTGAACACATCGGAAAGGAGTATTTAGTAGATGAATCCGGGTATTAGTAAATTAAAAGGAGAAGTCAATTGAGAGAGACCCATCATGTTTAGTCTAATAATGTAATACTTAAACGTATTAAAAAGGTTTCACTTAGTTTCTTAAAGAGTGTTTGTGTAAGGGTAATTGATAAGAGTGTCAAGGTCTATCTTCTACTTTCCCTTCTGTCTATACAAATCCTTATCTCCTTTGTCAGTACCTCGTAAAGTCATTCCTCACCCAAACTTGGATTTGTAATAGGATATGTTTGGTCTAACCAGGTTAAAATGTCACAGTTCCGGTGATCTGTACAAAGACCCTTCTCTCCTATACGAGAACAGGTAAGACGATCAGAACTCTCATACCTCAGAGGTACACTAAAGTGTCTTGTCGGAACCCAAAGCAGTCTTTCCTGAACGGTGGTTTGGAGACCACTCGTAAAGGTACTGTGAACAAGCGACGACAACTAGGACCGACAATAGGAAACCGGGAGGAGGGACGTAGGTTAATATCTAGTTGAACTTGTGACACGATGTGACACTCTGTGTGTCATCTCTCCTCCAAGTTCGGGACCCGTTAAGACGGTGAACTTGGTCAAAGAAGTCCGAGGGTAGAACGACGAAGAAGTAGACGTGCTAATTTCAATCAGTAGCAGGAGTCTCCTGACGACACTCCAACTTTAGTGTCTTACATGTATCTCAGGGACCGTGACACAGATCGTCCCATGAACGATACGTTATGGTTGATACAATGGTAATAGTAATAAAACTTAACCAAGACAAACTACAAAAACCAAAAGACCGGTGGTCCGTACACCCTAGATTCGAAGGGTTAGTCACTAGCTTGGGTGTGGGGGACGTAACCTTCCACTTCAGAAATTGACGACCCGACGGTCTCTTCCGGGTAATCAAAAATAGTGGTTGTGACGGGACCGATTTGACGAGTAGAAGGTTGTACATACCGAAGTCAATTTGGGAGAGATACAGGACCACTTTATATACAATTGTTCAAAAAACACAGGGGGTGGGAGAAGGGAAGAGGGGTGAATGTTGACGGAAGGAGGGAATTCGGGTCTCCTTTCGTGAAATTGTAGGTCTGAAGGAGTGTCCAGGGAAGTGAGTCGTCACTACGGAGCCCCGAGTGTCGAGGGTGGCATAGGATAAATTCATACTCCTCAATATTATTGGAGAATCGTGGACTAAGATGGTGGAGACTAGGTTATGGGATTAAAAGGTCATGTTACGGAGTTGTGTCTTGACCCTTTAGGTCCCGAAATTTCTTCTGTCTCGGGAAAATTTCTTCGTTTTGTACCCAAACCTCCTCTACGGTCGATGGTATTGGGTATTCCAAGGGAACCCCTACGAAATTTTCTTTGATGACAACGGGACTACAAGTGTCTTTATGGATCCTGATAAGATCGTTAATCGTTATTACTGAAAAAGCAAAAATAGAGAGACGAGGACGATTGTAAAAGACGGATAGGAACTTCCGGTAACTATCCTATATTCTTTACGGAAAACCCAGAACTGATAAATTAAAGGTTCACAAATAAGTCACATAAGGATATTTGAAATACTTGACCTACCTTGGTGTATTTCGAAGATGTAAACGTAATACTTAACTTAATAAGTTTTATTTAAGTGGTAATATTGGATTACATTCCACACTTAAATGACGAGTTTCTCTGTTTCTTTTGTTTTCGTCTGTTCGGTTGTTTCTGAGTGTGTTAAATAGACATTTCACCTGATCTCAAATTGGTCCCCTCACTACCACTAGTTTTATTACCATAACTATTTTCTCAGTTATAAGTAATCGTTCATGGTGCGATCTATATCGCGTTCTAGGAGATCTACGTACCAGAGTAAAGTACGGACAGACTTTACGAGAAAGTCCGTACTAGGTTTTTTGTTACAATAGGAGTCAGAGGTACCTCATCGTACCTCCACGGAAAGTCTCTGGTTATTAAGGAGACGTCTCTGACAGGAGTAAGAGTCTTCGCTTTCAATCGAACAGGTTCTAGTTTAATTTCCTCCGTCCTCTTAGATTTTCAGTAACAGATTGGAGAATTTAAAGATCGTTTATCTCGTAATTTTTACAGGAATTACTAAGTTCAAAATTGAGATATTATATGGTGTGTGTTTTTTCTATGGAAAGATCGAGTTCTAGAACGAAATGATTTTCAGGTCAACTTCTGTTAAATTCGTCCTAAAAGAACGGAAATACAAAGATCAATTTGTAGATATGTTATATTTATTTCTACTTTTGTGGATATATACTTCGGTACCCAAATAAATTTGTATTTTTTGTCTGTAAATACCATTTTGATCTTGTACTAGTTTATTTCTTTTGAGTTTTTCACATTTCTTTTCTTTCACAGTACTCTACTTGTCGGTAAATATCCTCTTTTCCGTCCTGACGTTGTCACCAAGAGTTGGCCCCCGGTAAAAAGAGGGATCCCTTGTAAACCGTCACAGACACCTGTCAGAACCAACAGTGTTTAGTCCTTGTCCCCCGTGATGACCGTAGATCACCCATTTCTTGTCACTACGCCGATTTGTCCGAGGGCAACCCACGTGTCCTGGTAGTGTCTCCACTACCGCGTGTCTCCACTACCACGTGTCTCCACTACCGCGTGTCTCTTACTGGGTCGAGTATGAGAGTTATGACGACTGCAACTCTTTAGGCCCTTTTATATTAAAAGGAAGGAAGTCCATATCAGGATGGAGATTTTGTGGAGGTTTCACTTCCAATGTGTCGACAGGAGACGTCTATTTTCACCTTTGGTACCCCTCTTTTAGTCAGTACAAAGTTGAAGGAAGGAAAACCTGGCTACACTTCGTAGGTTAACCCTAATTTCCGACCCTTATCCGTCTAGAACTCCTCTGTGCCCTTCTAGAGTCCTGACCGGGACCTCTTTTTAATTTTTTGGATCCCTCCAGGGGAGTCCGACTGCCGTTCAAGGAAATTAGGACGACGAGGACGATGTACCGTAGAGTGTAAGAGTCATAAGGGGGTAACCTACGAAGGTTATATCCGACAGGTTGTATCCGACAGGATATATCTAGAATAACTACACGAATATATATATATATATATATATATATATATATATATATATAAAAATTAACTTCCTATTAATGTCTTAAAACACCAAAAGACAGTATGTAGTTGTTCTTAGTCGGTATCTATGTGGGTACGGGGGAGGGAGGGTAGGGTAGGAAGTCAAATTAATTTCTTGGTTAGATAATGACCTATCATGAACAGATCTTACAATTTCCTCCCACTCTTGTTTCTACCTCGTGGAAGAAACATAGTTCGGACTTCGATTCACGAAATATACGTGGTAATGTTGTCTTGACTCTTTGTCCATGAGAGTCGGGTTAAGATGTGTACTTCACAGACTCCGAGTTACATTAACTTATTGGTTGGATTCTAGTATCTCAATTGTTAACTACTTCGACTTTAGTTTGGGTCCAGAAAGACTGGGGGTTTGGTGTCGTAAAAGTGAACTGGTGTATCGGAAGATCCAGTGTAAAACAAAAGGAGATAATTGATCACGCACGTTGGTCTTTAAGGACTTCCCGAGTAGTATGACTACCATTAACGTCTGTATGTAGGCGAAACAGGACTGTGTAGAACGTTACTCGTAGAAACGGGTAATTGGTTTAGTTCCTCCGTACTACAATTTGGTGGATAAGTTTCATAGTGTCGCTCCTCCTGAAATTTTGTATTGAGTCCGTCTGTTCATAAGGATTCTGGTCCACGGTTAGTTATGGTAAATACATAGTCATAACATTAGTATTTGACTTCGGACTGAACGAAATTATATAGGTCGTCGTACTGACTCTGTAGTTAAGGGACGGATAAAATAAACTGAGTCCTAGACCAGTGAGAATAGGGGAACCTGAAGTATTTACGTAACTCAGTGTAGAGATATCTAATAAAGGAATATTCCGTAGTCCTTACTCTCATCGAAAGACACGAGTTCTCTTTATGAATCCTCTTTATTCCTGGAGATTTTTAACAGTAGAAATCCAAGAATTAAGTACTTACCTAAAATTCTCCAAGTACGAGCATTTTAAAGTATACTCACACGTAATAAAAGGTAATTAAATATGTTCACAAGAAGTTTAGGAGTCTCGATTCATACCAAGGACTTAAATCTTTATTATGAGAGGATGGTATATCTGGAACGTGACATCCAAAAATAGGATAAGATAATAGAACTTAATATTATATTTCCTGAATTGAGGAATTATAATCGAATCCCACGACCTGTGTATTCTTGTCCTTCGAAGGAGCCGGACGTTAGGAGATAGTGATGTGCAGGTTTCCGAGACCCCTACGGTACGAGAAGTGGTTCTTTGGTAGAGTAGGTGACCACGACCCGTGAGTGTCTACCATCTATAGACTTTTTACTTATTTTAGAATCGGGTTTCTCATTGAGATTCCACTACAAAATCTATGACCCTTTCCTTCCCTTATAACCATGGAGTTTAGTAGCGTGGATTCTGTTGGTAAGACGAAATGAAAATCCGGTCAGAAAAGGAGGTTTGACACCTTCTGTAAAAGAAGTATATCATGAAATTCGTATTTTAATTTCTTTTTTTAAAATGGACTTTCTCAACAACTTTTCCTCCTAAAATTACGAGAATTATGTATCTTCTTAAGGAACTTAAAAGATAGAACTCCAATAGCAAGTTATCTAATTACTACCCATTAACTTATTAAGTGGTGATAAATGTGAGTCGTTAAGAGAGGTCACATTAGACTAGTAGAGTTTTTCCGATATAATAGTCCCTTCCTTTTTCAGGTATTATAACCCAATGACTTTACTAAAACATTAATCATACTGTACCAAAAGATATTACAGTGTAACTGATACTCGTATTGTTTCCTGATCTTTATTTAGCTCAAGTGTCGTAATTCATCCAGGGAAAAGTCGTATACTTTTTCTTTAGTACTTTATATATAGGACTATGGACATAGTCTTACGGATGACAATTATCCTTACACTCCGATCCTTAGAGACTTAAAGTCTTTAGAGTTCTTTTACTCTGTCCGTCACACCATCTACCATATTTACCTTCGTTTTCGGGGACAAGAAGTGGAGAAGGAGGTAGGTGTGGAAAATGATACACGAAGACATAAAGAAGAGAATTTACTTCATCTTATTTAGAGAAACGGCAGACTGAAACACAAAGTGGTGTACCGGACGAAACCAGTTATCGTATTTCGTAACCTCTGTCATCACAAACCAAGACTATGCTTCGTTATTCTTTAGAACATACCAAGACGAACGTAAGAAGTGGAGACGTAGAGACACTCTACTCGTACGGGTCAGACAACCAGGGACCTCCTTCTACTCTTTGGGTACCTGGAGTCGCCCTTCGACGGGAGTAGAGCGAGGAAGACTAACTCAGTTCGGGGGTGGAGATATTTGTACCGTACTCCTTGTTTACGAATAACAACTTACGGTGTGTACAAAACACGATAATACGACATAATGACACCGGTGTCAACTGACTACGTCCACCCATAGACAAAACACAAGGTCTACTGGAATTACGTTTCGCTCGTTTCAATTGTTTATTGTGATCGACCCAAAGTGGAACTTTACGTGGTTTTCATCCCTTTTGACCTTTGTTCCTTTGGTCTTTTTTTTTTTTTTTCGTTTTAGTATTATTTACCGAGAAACTTAACCGAAAGTAAAGTTCTACTATTGTCTTCTTAAGTCGAGGAGACACTTTGAGTCCCTGAGACCGAACTGTGAAAATTAATTTTTCTGTAATTTTTTAATTGTGTCTTGAGAAGGGTGAAACGAGGTCCCGTCGAGTACTTTCTCGGAACGAAACGATCAGTTTACGTATTATAGAAGCAGGTCCGGGTAGACGAAGGAGAAGGTGTCCTTTCTAACACTTGCAGTCACGGAGGTCACTCTTTGACAGGGCCGCTCCGAATTAAAGGAGTCGTGACTATTGTATTTTCGTTAGACCGTCTTATTTAATCACCAACTAAAGTTTCGTGTGTAAGAACTAGAAGACGGTATAAGGACTGTCTTTAGTTTTGTCAGGTTTATAAAAAGTGATGGTTCTTACCTTTCTCCAAATAAACTTTTCCGTGTTGAAACAAAATAGGAGATTTATTTGTGGAACACTCTACGACGCACACACACACGTACGCGTACGTGCGTATAAAGATCCCGTCTCGAATATTTGTGATTAGATATGTGTTTAGTGTATCGAAAAGAGTACCGAGTCTGATATTTCCTAGACGAACGTTATACCCTCTGGGTCCAAACTAGGGACGGAACCCTTCTAGGGAACCTTATCCTTTACCATGGGGTGAGGTCATAAGAACGGACCTCTTAGAGTACCTGTCTCCTCGGACCACCCGATGTCAGGTAACCCACCGTGTCTCAGCCTGTGCTGACTCACTGATTGTAGGAGTATGGTGTGTGTTTAGCGGTTCTCAACTACAATTTACATCTAATACTACATCGTCCCTCCCCCACGCAATGTTCTAAGACTTAAAGATTTTTCGAGGAGACACCCGACCACGACGACTAGGTCTAAGGAGATCTCCTCACAAGAAAGTCAAGTCAAGTCAGTGAGTCAACACAGGCTGAGAAACGATGGGGCACCTGACGTCGTGGGGTCCGGAGGGACAGGTAGTGGTTGAGGGCCTCAAATGAGTTTGAGTACAGGTAACTCAGCCACTACGGTAGGTTGGTAGAGTAGGAGACAGCAGAGGAAGAGGAGGGTGGAAGTTAGAAAGGGTCGTAGTCCCAGAAAAGGTACCTCAGTCAAGAAACGTAATCCACCGGTTTCATAACCTCAAAGTCGAAGTTGTAGTCAGGAAGGCCACTTGTGAGTTCTGACTAGAAGAAATCCTACCTGACCAACGTAGAGGAACGTCAGGTTCCCTGAGAGTTCTCAGAAGAGGTTGTGGTGTTAAGTTTTCGTAGTTAAGAAACCACGAGTCGAAAGAAATATCAAGTTGAGAGTGTAGGTATGTACTGGTGTCCTTTTTGGTATCGAACCTGATCTACCTGGAAACAACCGTTTCATTACAGAGACGAAAAGTTATACGACAGATCCAACCAGTATTAAAAAGAAGGTTCCTCATTCGCAGAAAATTAAAGTACCGACGTCAGTGGTAGACGTCACTAAAACCTCAGAGTTTTTTATTTCAGGGAGTGACAAAGGTGACAAAGAGATAAACGGTACTTCACTACCCTGGTCTACGGTACTAGAATCAAAAGACTTACAAGTCAAAATTCGGTTGAAAAAGTGAAAGGAGAAAGTGAAAGTAGTTCGCCTAGAAATCAAGAAGAAACGAAAGACGGTATTCCCACCACAGTAGACGTATGTGCTCCAATAACTATAAAGAGGGTCGTTAGGACTAAGGTCGAATACGAAGTAGGTCGGGTCATATCACGTACTACATAAGACGTGTTTTCAATTTATTCGTCCCACTGTTATATGTCGGAACCGTATGAAGAAAGGGATA
This sequence comes from Capra ibex, assembly GCA_006410555.1. Classification (NCBI taxonomy): domain Eukaryota; kingdom Metazoa; phylum Chordata; class Mammalia; order Artiodactyla; family Bovidae; genus Capra; species Capra ibex. The sequence continues at coordinate 26,906,967 of SJYO01049755.1, read as the reverse complement.
AACCTTGGTCAGACAAGAAATGGATTCGAGTTAGAGACATATTACTTCAATAGGACTTGAAGTCCTGACTAAAAATGGTGGTCTCTCTCATGTTACGTCGTCTTCCTCACTTCAAATCTCCACTAGATCAACCAATTCATTTTCCTGAATTTCGAACGGATAAATAAATTGAACGTCATACAAAAACCCGTGAGATTATGAATAGTCGGAGGTAAAGAAACGGTTATTTCACCCTTATTGGTAGTACCCTTTCCTTGATTGGACATCTTTTAGAACGATTTACTAGTAATCAGTTATTACCCTCAGTGGTACAAAGTTACGTCATTTTAAAGTTTATTAGTATTGGAGTAAAAGGAGTTAAATGATCGGATACAAAATACAAACCTCTTCGCAAATAGGAACAAGACAAAGTCCAAACAAACAAATAAAACATTATCTTACGAAATTAGTATTTTTCTGTACCTTTGTTCTGAAAACCTCTACAGACAATACATATTCAGAATAAGTGGGGTATTTTAAAGTAGCTTCCCGTATCGTGATTTCGACACTAATTACGAAACTGTACATCTTTCTTTTCTAAAGTGTGGGAGTTCGTTCGATTCAAGATCTTAGTATAACGTAAAAGAATACTTTTTATCCACAATGGAGGAGAACTTAAACGACTTCTGAAGGGTCATAAGATCCTGACTTATACATAGAAAGTATCCATTTAAAGAGCACGAAAATTCTCTATAACCCAAAACATCTTAATTTTTTTTTTTTGAGAAAAAAGCGGTACCTTTACCTAAAATCTTCGATAGGACTGGGTAACGACACAACATACCTTTTGGAATTCTTTATAAGTACGAAAAGTTTGACCTAAGAAAGTATAAATTCGTAAGGATTTACATAGAGACTTTTTTACAGAAAACTTTAATAATCCTGTTTTCCGTTTAATATAATGATTTGTTAAGAATCACATATAAAAACCTACCTTCCCTTAACAACTTGACTACTTAAGAACTTTTATTAAAGAATCAAGAACTTGGAACCCGTTTATTGAATTATGGTGATTTGGAGTGTTTTAAGTAAACATTTTACCTTTATTTCTTATAGATGAAAAATATTAATCCTCCTTATATTAAAGAGTTATTTACTACCGTCAATGAACAATAAGGAACTCGTGAAATAGAATAAGAAAAGTACATTGTATGGTCCAAAGAGTTCGGTTGTCTTCAATCTTTTTGACCAAGTTTTCTCAAAATCCAATATCAGAAAATACATGTTCTGTCACTACTTGTACCTCGAAATGACATGTCCTTTCACAAACAAAAAAAAAATTAACTTAGTAATAAGAAGTCGAACACTCGGGTGAAAGAAACACCTGGGGATCAACGAAGGAGTGTATCTGGAATATGAGGTCCATTCTATATACAGATGAAACAACAATGTTTCTTAGAAACGGGGACCTTAGTCTGTCGGGGTTGGAGGTATGACTTGGGTGAGAAGTGGTACATCAGTGAAAACGCCGTCAACGGTCTTGACTATTGTTCGGGTTTTCCCAGGAATTTATTGTTATTGTTTCGGATGTTGATACCCTTTAGTATATCAACCTTCCGAAGAGTCCTTTACTAACGTCTCTATGTTTTAGATCTGGGTCGCCACACTACAAAAAACTCGACACTTACGGTTGGAATACGAAGAGATTGAAACATTAAGTTGATATTTGTCAGGACAATATATCGATATCTTGACATTGATCCGATTTGGTTTTCCATCGGTTGGGTACATAATAAAAGGTTATAACCACGTATGTCCAGTCACTCTTTCACCCTTGAGCTCTTAAAAATGTAAAAACGGTTTCAACGAAAGGAATCATCTGTACGAAATCTAACAGTCAGATTAGTTGACGGAGGTAAATAATTCGTGGATGATACAAGACTTATGTATAAATAGAATCAACTGGTAATGTTATTTGAAATAGTTTATCCATGTCAAAATAGTAGAGTTAAATGTCCATTCCTTTATCTGGGTCTCACCAACTTATATTAAAACAGATTAGTCTCTTGATACTTCATCATCTCGACTCTAATATGTTAAAGAAACTGAAATCCCGGTCATGATCGAGATTGTAAGTTTTAACAAAAAATATTGTAGTGAAACTATATTCCCGGGGAAAAAGGGGGTCCTTTCACTTGAAATGAAATCTTAACTACTTTATCCTTTTTAGTTTATTTTTCGTTGGACGTCCGGTGGACATCCAAGAAGAAGGGTTAAAAATTCTTTCGACGTGTACTTTATGAACCAACTAAGCTCAAATAGTATGATGAGTATGTGCGAGTAGTTTATAAATCTCCTTAGTACTCGATTACTCGTTATCTTATAGTTCTACCAATTCTAGTTCCTTCTCCCGACCCCTTACCTTTAAAGTCTCTTCGGAGTCTGTCATCCCCTGTCGATTCCTGGCCTTCCGAGTCCATCCAGATCTTTGAGTACTTTTTTTAAGATGTACTTCTTTCTAGACAGAACCGTTATTTTTTTCTTAAGGTTTTGTTCGTGAGAGAGGGAATTTCTGTAGATGAAACGACCCTTTTATCCAGTAATTCTAGAGAAGTCCCGTCCTAACCCTTCCCTTACACATGTACACCATCGATCTCCTCCCTCTCTATTCCTTCTTCTACTCTCTTTTTGTTCTTGGTCCCCATCCTTACCCTCCTCTCCTTTTTGTGGTTTACCCCTTACATGTCCCACTTTACGCCGTACGAAAGACTCGTCTGGTGTCTGGTGTCGAGTTCCGAAAAGTTGTCTCTGACGGTCTTCATAACTGTGATTACTTCTCCACCTAGGAACAGTATTGACTACTATGCATATGTATTTTGAAGATAAGAAGTCGTGGTGTTCTCTTTTCCGACTGACGTGGTTCCCGGCCCTTCTTAAGCTGGAAACTGGGAGACTTTGACAGTCGTAACTTTGGAGAGTGTGCCGGGTACGAAATAAAACAGAGTTATCGTACCAAGGCAGGAGTAGGACATCGGTGATAATCTGATATTTTTATTTATGTGACACCGTTCTAAGTGAAATCCTAGTAGAAACATGGGGGAGACTACAGATCATCTCTTTGACGAACTGTGTAAAAATATCAGTACTTATTAATTATGTGCTTACAAACTCGTATAAACCTTAGATTTAATGTAAAGTGTAGACACACTGGAACCTGTTAAATACATTGGAAAGACCCAGAAACAAAGAGGTTCACACTTTGACCCTATCATTATTACCTTATAGTAAGCCGGTATTTTTTCTTGTTTTGTTACGGTAAGTGTCACTACACCTACCTGGATCTCTGACAGTATGACTCACTTCATCCAGTCTGTCTCTTTTCGTTCATATGCTATAGTGAATTACTCTTTAGATTTTTACACAATATCAGACGGGAATATCATGTCGGTCGTGACATAGTCAGAGTATTTTTACACCATGTTTACTTGAATAAATGTTTTGTCTTTATCTCAATGTCCACATCCTTTATTGTTTGATACTAACGGTCTCCTATTCCCCTCCCCTCCCTATTTGACTCTCTAACCCTAACGGTATAAGTGTGATGATAGACATTTTATCTATTGATAATTCTTGGATGACATATGGTGTCCCTTGAGATAAGTTATAAGACATTACTGGATGTACCCTTTTCTTAGATTCTTTCTCACCGATTCATATGTGCATATTGACTAAGTGAAGCGACATGTCGTCTTTGATTGTGTTGTGACATTTAGTTAATGTAAGGTTATTTTAATTAAATTTTAATAGGTAGAGTGTCCCAAGAAATTACTACTTTTGTATAGAGATGTACGTGCATACGTTATGTGTATATCGTAAACCGTGTCATGGACCTTACACCCTGCATGTGGCTAGTATCCACAATCGACCATGCACGTCCAGAAAAATTTCTGGACAGCTGAAACCAGACTTCAGGTTAAGGTATCTGGACCTTTAGGTCTCGAGACATTTATAAAGACGGTCAGGGGTTCAAACCAAAAGAGATTAAAGAGAAACGAAGGAAGGATATGGGTTCGAACTATGATCAGTCTTAATTCCACTCACATTTTATCCCAAGGAAGCGTTGAAGAAAGAGAGAAGGTTATAAGTGTATGTATGTAGTCGTCGTAATACGTGAGAACTCTTTTAAGTTGACAACTCCCATTACCCCGTCACAGTGGAGCGTGTAGTACCTCGTTGGATTAGTAACATACTCGGGGTAGGAGAGAAGGGAGAAGATTGTGGGAGGGAGACCCCTCCCCGTTCTTTTAGACAAGGGAATTCAGTGGGTCTCGTCCTTTCGAGTATAAATATGGGTGACCCAGGTCGGAAGGTAAGGTTCACGAAAGGGGGTGTTTATTCTCAACAAAAAGGGATGCCTTAAGACCACTTATTTTATAAGATGTAGGACTATACAATAAGACTTATATTATTCCTTGAGGGTTACCACTCAAAGTGATTCGGACATTATTCAAATGGTCCCGTCGATGACTCTGGAAAAGAAGGGATCCCAAGAAATGTCCCTCTATATATAATTACTACATCTACTTACACAAACATGTCTCCCTCGGACTTCACGAAATAAAAAAGCTGACGGGATTACTATATTCTAGAACGTAAATGTTCACCACAATCTCTTCACTAGAGTCTATGAACCTAAGCGGTTTCGAGTCTTTCCAAGTCTATGAATTAATCGACTTCTTGGTTCTTCTTTGACCCAGACGACTAGGAATCAGGATACGAGAAAGATGATGTTCGATGTAATACGGGTCACGGGCTCGAGTTGGCTCATTTGAAGGCATCTGGAGACTAATCTCTGGTTCTCCACGGGAGGAAGGACTAGTTCCGACTGGAGTTTCAAGATTGAGTAAATAAAGATAAAATCAAGAAGGTTTCTCTCTCTCCCTCTCTCTCTCCCTCTACGAAAAGAAAAATTTACTACGTCACAAACCTTTGTAGGGGTTCTTCCAAGAAAGGAATAAAATTTTTATTTAGAGTCCCAAACCAAAACAAACAAACAAACGAACAAAAACCACTCCAATGAGAAGTTTTCCTGGACTACGTGAACCCAACACGTCGGTAGACGGTGATGTACGAGTTCATAACACCAATTTTTTTTAGACCGGTGGGACGGAAACTATATCTTCTTGGTGTATCGCAACTCAGTATGTGACACCTCTCTTGTGTCGATTAATACCCTATACGACCCGGGTCTCTTCTACAATTGACGATGTATTAATGTTGACGTTAGGTTCCCCTGCCTCAGTACCTTTAAGTCAATTATATTTCTTCAGTTGTCTTTTTATGATTTAAGATTCGGTGTTTAACAACTATATTTTAGAGGAAGAATATGTAAGAAGGTTTAAATTCTAGACCAAATAGTGGTTCTTACAGGTATTAGGACGTCGTGTAAAAAAAAATGGTAATGTACTTTATAACGAATTGTTACGACACAAAACTACTGACCTTACTTCTACTTTCTTACCGTAGTCAAAGGCTCTGTGTTCTGGAACCAAGGTCGGAGTTGAACGGTTAATTTTCCTATTCTCTGGAACTTGTTCAGTAAATTAAACCCTTCCCCCTTTCTTTCCTCAATCAATTCTCCTACAGACTCCAAAAGGGAGTACTATCTTTATCAGATAAACTTTTCTCAGTCACTAGTAGTTCAAATACAGTGTATTCATAAACCCAAAGTTTCTACTTATTCTGTATCAGATTATCGGTCGAAGCGTTTCAATAATGTGAAAGAGACTTCCAGAGTATTAAATCTTTCGAGTGCTGTCATTATCTGTGAAATGGAAACCTGTAAAGACAATAAAAAAAGAGTTTAAAGTTGAGTTTAAGACTACTTCATTTTATTGTAGAGCACTCGTCACCTAATTCTTCAACTTTCCACCTTTTCATCTTTATTTAGAAAGTACCCGTTATAAAGTACCGGTGTGAGCTACCAATGATCTGATACAAGGTGTTATAGGATAAATGTCCTGTACTCCGATGTCCAACCCTGGTCAGTTCTTTCGTTTCCGTAAATTTTCTTGGGATCGTAACATCAACCACATAATATGTCTGAAGTCAATTCACCCGAAGTTACCTCACTATTTCTTAGACGGATAGTTACGTCCTCTGGGTTCTCTACCCTCAAGCTAAGGACCCAGTCCTTCTAGGGGAACCCATCCTTTACCGTTGGGTGAGGTCATAAGAACGGACCTCTTAAGGTACCTGTCTTCTCGGACCGTCCGATGTCAGGTACCGCAACGTTTTTCAATCTGGACTGACTCGTGTGTGTGTGTGTGTACACACAGGTACACACACATACACATGCCTCAAGGTAGGGAGTCCCCATCTTGTACACGGTGTCACCCCCAAGAATTTGACCCTAAACTTAATCTTAGTATAATCCTTGTATACAGTATAATATTTCAAGAGTAAGTCGCCGAGACCTTATTATAAGAATGGAAACAAAAATTTTATTGTTGAAGTAACAGGACATTAATTGTATGGTATACTAAGTGGGAAATTTCATATGTTAAGTCACTAACGACCATGTGAGTGTTTCAATACGTTAGTAGTGGTGACAGATGAAAGTCGTGTTAGAGTAGTGAGACTTCTCATTCAGACGATGGAGTCCTGGTACTCATCAGTGTAGATTGAGGAGGAAGGGGTGGGGGACGGTTGGCACGGGAATGTAGAGTTCCCCGTCGATATTCTTCTTTTACCCAAAGAACAGTTTATACGATTGATAAAATTAAAGGTTTCAAGGTCTTTTCACTGTTTGTCGATTCCCGATACTCAAGGGTGAATGTACTTAATCCTTTCCAAAACCCAAGTCCTTTTACGTTTTAACTGATCTATTTGTGATTTTAATATTACGGTGAACCCTGATGTCAAATAAAAGAATCCCGTTAAGGGTCACGAAAGTCTTTCAAGAGAATTCTCTGAAAAAGAAGGTTTCTGGAGACACGATAGGTTGATTGTATTCACCATCGTCCTTAATATTATCGTTGTCCTTGTATGAGAGGTACTCGAGAACTTCTTTGTGGAGCTCGACTAGAAAATTGTCTACGGGTCGTAGACAGAACATCGGACGACCTCTACACACTCTCTGTGATTTCTAAATTGTTCTTTAAGTTTCTAGGGGACGAAGGGTCTCTACGACGATTCCCGGTCTAAAGATCTCCGACAGCAGTAACAATAGTTAACCTTTTGGATCATCAGTGGTGAGACTATCACTGTAGGGAAATAACCCTCGAAGGGGACCTTTGTCGTCTTCGTAAAAGTTCGACCACCGTGATATGACAGGTTGTACTGTACCAACTACGTAGTCAGTCCTGACTTGAGTTGGGTACACAGGTTTTAGGTCAATGTCGTATAATTGATTTATGCTCAAATAAAAAGAATACATTATTCCAGGTCTCTTTCCATCAAGTCCCGACCTCGTCGATGAGTACTTGTTGTTTGAGAAAGGTGAAAGAATCGACGTGTATTTACATCAAGAAATACAAAGACAGTAAGAAGACGGGTGACGAGTCTACTTCATGGAAAATTAGTAGAATTTTAATACTCTTACTGTAACGGTGTCAAACCCTTCCTTTTTGTTTTTTTGATGTCGAGGAGGTTTTCGAGATCGGTCATCTGAAAACGAGTGTGAAGTAATCGATTTTGATCCAGTATACTGGTCCTCTCCGAACCGATGGTCTTTAAGGTGTCTCCTTTCATCTCTCCCAACGAAGAGATGATTTTTGACCCAACGTAATTAACTTTCGTCTTTCCTCCTTATACGTCTTTTGATCCTCATAGACGGTGTACACCAAAAGAAAAAAAAAAAATTGTGGGAATATCGATGCAGATTCACTTTTTGGACTAGACTTTAAGTACCCAAAAAACCAAATCCATGTTCTTTAATGACTAATCACGATTAAAGTTAGATTTTGAAGACCAATGAAAAATACAATGAGATTCTCCGACGTAGAGTCTACCGGTGGAGTACACTTCTCAACTGAGTAACCTTTTCTGACTACGACCCTCCCTAACCCCCGTCCTCCTCTTCCCCTGTTGTCTCCTACTCTACCGACCTACCGTAGTGCCTGAGCTGCCTGCACTCAGACTCACTTGAGGCCCTCAACCACTACCTGTCCCTCCGGACCGCACGACGCTAAGTACCCCAGCGTTTCTCAACCTGTGCTGACTCGGTGACTCGACTTAACTTGACTTCTCCGACGTAGAGCCCCCCCCCTCCTCTTTATATATATATATATCCAAACTGTAATATTTAAAAATTCTACTCCCAGGACGGAGTCTTTACATACTTCGGGGTCATTTATATTGCGAAACGTATGTCTCCAGATGTAAAGAAGACTCCATACTTACCCTACCAAGGTCTTTTACTTCAGTAAAAATGGGGTTTCGGACCGTTTGATTTCACATATCGTGGAGGGTTCGTTGGTACGTTTCGCTCGTAGTTCAACGGATCCTCTTGTGACGTATATTTGTTCTTCGAGTTTATTTTACAGAAGAAGTTTCACAGATTTGTCACTTCCTTTTGTCTCTTCTTATAACTTCCTGAAAGTGTGTCTTGCCACCACGAGAGTCGGTGTCTGTCACGTCTCCCAAAGGTCGACTATTTACATTTCTCTCGTAGGGAGTCGTACAAGGAGCCCAGGTCCCTCTTTCTTCGAGGAGAGACAATGTCTGAATTGACACAGGGGACTTTAAATATAAACTTTCAGGGTTGGAGATATAGAGTCTTATACTGAAACGAAACTTGTACTGTCTACATTAATCATTTCTACTCCCGTATGACCTTGTCTCACTCCGGAACCAGGTTATATTGACTACAGAAATATTTGTTCCCTTTAAACCTGTGTCTGTCGGTGTGTCCCTCTCTCTGCACACTGTTACTTCCGTCTCTAGTCCTACTACGAATGTGTTCTGTTTCTCGAGGTTTCTTACAGTCGTTTTGTGGTTTTCGAGCCTCTCTCCGTACGTTAACTGGCAGAGAGTCTCAAGAGTCTACCCCTTCCGCTACCGTGGGGTGAGGTCATGAGAACGGACCTTTTAGGGTACCTGGCTCCTCGGACCATCCGACGTCAGGTACCCCAGCGATCCTCAGTCTGTGCTGACTCGCTGAAGTGAAAGTACGTAACCTCTTCCCTTACCGCTAGGTGAGATCACAAGAACGGACCTCTTAGGGTCCCTGTCCCCTCGGACCACCCGACGGTAGATACCCCAGCGTGTCTCAACCTGTGCTGACTTCGCTGAATCGTCGTCGTCGTCGTCTCAAGAGTCTTCCTTCGTTGGGACAACTCTGGAACTTGAACCTGAAGACCAGAGGTCTTGACCCTCTCTTCTGTAATGATCAAAAATTCGGTGGATCAAACAACGTGAAACAATGCATCAGACTCAATTGATTGTGTGAGAGATTTCTTTCTACTATTATTAACCGAAATCAAAAGTAGTTCTGTTGTCTAGACTTCCGATATCTGGATTCGTTTGTCACTAAAAGGTACTATAGTTGAAATGGGGAAGACTACTAACCCGTCAGAATGATTCAATTAGTTTTTTCTTTCGCAATTTCGAGTTGTTATTTTTATTTTTATTTTATTTTATTATTTTTGTTATTTTTATTTTGTTATTTTTATTTTTCCGTGTACCCTTCCGACACCGGAACTTAAGGTTTGTCACAGAGATCGAACACAAATACTTAAAGGTATACCCCCTTCGGTATCAACCTTAGTCTTCGATTTCAAAGTAAGACATGATACGACTAATTAACCGACTTCTTGACACCGTTTACTGAGTGTAAGAGACTTTAAGTCAATACTAATGGAAATCTTACCGTTGTTATGGATCGGGTCCCCTTACGAGACTTCTAATTTACTACGTTAGACTATGTGTGTCAAATCACCTACCGTGAATCATTAGAAAGTTCTTTAACATTACTCCAATTGTAGGGACTCAACATAGATGTCTAGGCAAGTCAAATCAAGGAGTCAGTACAGGCTAAGAAACGTGTGGGTACCTGACTCGTGAGATCCGAAGGAACAGAAAGTGGTTGATGACTTCGAACGAGTTTGAGTACAGATAACTCAGCCACTACGGTAGGTTGGTTGAGTAGGAGACAGTAAGGGAAGAGGAGGACGGAAGTTAGAAAGGGTAGTAGTCCCATAAAAGGTTCCTCAGTCAAGAAACGTAGTCCACCGGTTTCATAACCTCGAAGTGGAAGTTGTAGTCAAGAAGGTTACTTATAAGTCCTGGTTAAAGGAAATCCTAACAGACCAAACTAACGGAACGTCAGGTTCCTGAGAGTGCTCAGAAGAGGTTGTGGTATCGGGTTTTCGTAATTAAGAAACCACGACTGGATCAGGTTGAGAGTGTAGATATATACCGATGACCTTTTTGATATCGAAACTGATCTACCTGGAAACAACCGTTTCATTACACAGACGAAATATTATACGATAGATCCAACCAGTGTCTAAAAGAAGGTTCCTCCTCAGAAAATTAAAGTAACGATTTCACTAAAACCTCGGGATTTTTTATTTAGGAGTGACAAAGGTAATAAAGGGATAGATAAACGGTACTTCACTACCTTGGTCTACGGTACTGGAATCAAAAGACTTACAACTCAAAATTCCGTTGAAAAAGTGAGAGGAGTAAGTGAAAGTAGTTCTCCGAGAAATCAAGAAGAAACGAAAGACGGTATTCCCACTACAGTAGACACATAGACTCCAATAACTGTAAAGAGGACCGTTAAAACACGAAGTAGGTCCCACCGTAAAGTGTACTACATGAGACGTATATTCAATTTATTCGTCTCACTGTTATATGCCGGAACTGCATGAGAAAAGGGTTAAAACTTTGTCAGACAACGAGGTACAGGTCAAGATTGACAACAAAGAACTGGACGTATGTCTAATGAGTTCTCCGTTCAGTCCACCAGACCATGAGGGTAGAGAAAATCTTAAAAGGTGACAAACAACACTAGGTTTGTGAGTTTCCAAAACTGCATCAGTTATTTCGTTTTCATCTATAAAAGGACCTTGAGAGAACGAAAAAGATACTGGGTTGTCTACAACCGTTAAACTAAACCAAGGAGACGAAAAAGATTTAGGTTAAACTTGTAGACCTTCAAGTGTCAAGTACTTGATAACTTCGGAGCGACCTCTTAAAACTCGTAATGAAGCGATCTCACACTCTACTCACGTTAACACACCATCAAATTGTCTAAAACCGTAACGGAAAGAAACCCTGACATTACTTTTGACTAGAAAAGGTCAGGACACCTGTGACGACTCAAAAGGTGTAAACGACCGTATAACTGACGTCGTGAAAGTGTCGTAGTAGAAAATCCTAAACTTTATCGAGTTGACCTTAAGGTAGGGGAGGTGATCGAAACAAGCATCACTACGAAGGATTCCGGGTGAACTGAAGTGTAAGGTCCTACAGACAGGGATCAGGTCACTAGTGTAGTAGTACCAATAAACCCCGTACTTCTAGAAAAAAACATATCAAGACACATAAGAACGGTGGAGAAGAATTATAGAAGACGAAAACAATCCAGGTATGGTGTAGACCTGGTAAATAACACGAGTAGAAACGTACTTTACAAGGGAACCACAGAGATTAAAAGAACTTCTCGAAGGATCAGAAAGGGTAAGATAACAAAAGGAGATAAAGAAACCTGACTAGCGACTCCTTCCGAAAGAACAGAGAGGAACGATAAGAAACCTTAAGACGTAAGTTTACACATATAGAAAAGAAAAGAGGAAACGGAAATCGAAGAAAAGAGTCAATAAACATTCCGGAGAAGTATGTTGGTAAAACTGAAAAACATAAAGAAAAAGAACCCCTACCAGAACTAGTGACGGAGAACATGTTACAGTACTTGGAGGTTGGTATCAAGGACCTTATACTCTATCTCAGGAGTCCCTGAGATAGAGAGTATAGATTAGGGAACTTAGATAAACAATGAAGGTGACGTATTAGCATTCCCTAAACTCAATCCAGTGTGGACTTACTGGATCACCAAAAGGGATGAAAGAAGTTAAATTCAGACTTAAAACGTTATTCCTCAAGTACTAGACTCGGTGTCAGTCGAGGACCAGAAAAAAAAAAAAAAAAAACGACTGACATATCTCGAAGAGGTAGATGTCTATCATAGATGTCTATCACAATATCATCTTATTTTGTACTAAAGACTCCGTATTAGTTGAGAGTTATTAGATACTGATATTCTTTTCCAATAATATCCTTCATTTTGGTAATCATTGATTAGATTTTTGATACAAAAGGTTTACTTTTAAAAATAACGCACGTACGCCCGATTTAGTAAATTCAGCACAGACTAAGACACGCTGGGATACCTGAGATCGGGAGGTCCGAAGAGACAGGTAACCCTAAGAGGTCCGTTCTTAAGACCTCACCAAAAGGTACGGAAGGACGTCCCCTAGAAGGGTTGGGTCCCTAGTTTGGGTACAGAGAATACAGGGGACGTAACCGTCCGCCCAAGAAATGGTGATCACGGTGGACCCTTCGGGTGTCTTGAACACATACGAGTAATATTTTACAAATTCACTATATTTGTACATATTCTATCTTAATATTAACATATAAAGGGTTTAGGTTCCAAGTCACGAATAAAAAGTATAAAGAAATCTATACAGACACACAAATTATCTTTACAAATATTTAATAAAATTTGTTTTTACCTGGTATAAGACATACGAGGGTTGTCTAACTAGGTCGAGACAAGTTATTAAATAGAAGTTGGAAAGTACCGTGTGTATGATGTTCCAGATAGTACTACAAAGTTTACAACATATCACTGAAGGGACCATCAGGTCACCATTTCTTGGGCGGACGGTTACGTCTCCTATAATCAAAGTAGGGACCAAGCCCTTCTAAGGTGTACGGCACCCCGTTGATTCGGGTACACGGTTGATGACTTGGACGTGAGACCACGGGTGTTCGGCGTTGACGACTCGGGTGTACCCAACGTTGATGACTCCAGACGTGTGGAATCTCGGAAACGACACGTTGGTCTCTTTGGTGACCATGTTCTTCGGACGTGTAACGTTGATTTCTTTCGAGCGTGTGTCACTACTTTTGAGTCGTGTCGGTTTTTATTTAAAAAAAATTTTACGACATATTATTACTACAAAATACCTATATGTTTTAAATAAATGAGTTCAACAAACTTGTAAGTATAAACGGAAGTTAAACATGTTAAGTGTTACGATATTATTTATTTTTGATATGAAATCTTCCCCGAAGGGTCCACCGAGTCACCACTTCTTAGACGGACAGTTACGGCCTCTGTGTTCAAACTAAGGACCCAGCCCTCTAAGGGACCTCTTCCTTTACCGTTGGGTGAGTTCATAAGAACGGTTCCTTTAGGGTACCAGTCTCTTCGGACCACCCAATGTCAGGTACCCCAGTGTTTTCTCAGTCTGTGCTGAGTCGTTGATTTGTTGTGATGGTGGTGACACCTCTTACCTAGTTAAAAGAGGTTAGAAAATTTTTATTTTGTTCCGTAACAACCTTCCTTCCTCTCTTTTACTTTTCCCCTTACAAATAAGTAAATAGATTATTAAAACCAAATATATTACAGTTTATTGTGTAAACGTCCAACAGAATAGTTTAATATGACTATTAAAAGGAATTACTCTTAATTGACTTAACTCACCATGGGAGATTCAGTACACATGTGTCGAAATCTATTTTCAATATGCCAGGTTATTTTTGACTAGAAGTAACTTGTACATTATTTAAAGTGGATTTATTAGATCAGGGCCCAAAAGTATTAAAAAGGTTGTAAAATTGTAGGACGTCCTTGGGGTGATACTTAGTGGAGATTTCGGTCTACCGTTTCGAAGAGTTTACAGTACGGGCCTTGAGTGGGTCCGTCTGTAGGATCCTAGAATCAAAGTAAAACGTCTACTTTATTTCGTCCCAAAGTTGAATTGTAAGTAATTCTCTTTCTTCCTTTAAAAAAGGAAGACACAATTGAAACCCTCACAATTCGTTACGTTTGTAAAATCTCCGTCGTCAAGTACTATGGTACGCCCGTCTGCAGGACACGGTCCTCTGTGGGAACGAACCTTTCTGCTGAGAAGAAAGAGATCACCCAGATGTACATGATACACCAAAGGTAGTTTTGAGGTGACTCTCAAAAGTTTTCCTACAACTTATCGAGAAGGGTTTCAGTAGTTTTCTCGTCTAAGGTTCTTATCGGTTTTATAAGACATAGTTGTATCTGTTTTGAGTTACATGGTTTAGTTTTACGTTTGACTGTCAACAATTTTGTAACTCCACTGATTGTCCTTAACTGATTAACTTTGTCTTATATTTTCAGACCTTTATTTGTATATATACACACACACACACACACACACACACACACATATATACTCTCAAATAATACACTATCTCCACTATCGAGTTAAATCTCCATTTTAACGAACGATGAATTTTACGTCTATCTTTTTCATCTGTAGATAAACTTTTTTAATCGATAAATAAAGTAATATATGTGTTTACTTTCTTAGTTTATATATTGTCTTCGAAGTTTTTCGTCGTCTTCCTTTTTCGAAGATTATTCTGATAATTGTTTAAAACGTGACTAAATACTTGTCTTTCGTGACACGACATACGAGTCAGTGAAGTCAGGACAGACTGAAACGCTGGGATACCCGACATCGGGGGGTTCGAGGAGACAGGTGTCCTAAGAGGTCCGTTCTTATGATCTTACCCAACGGTGCGGGAGGAAGTATCCCAGAAGGGCTGGGTCCCTAGCTTTCGTGTAGAGGACGTAGAGGTCTTGACGTCCGTCTAAGAAATGGACGACTCGGTGGTCCCTCCGGATCTGTGTGTGTGTGTGTGTGTGTGTGTGTGTGTGTGTGTGTGTGTGTGGGGTTTCAGAAAAATTCATTCTGTGTTTTGAGTTTCCGACGTATATGTTTGTAACTATCTAAAATGATTTAGAAAGTTTAATCAATGAAACTTTTTATAGTATTTACACTTACACTTCAGCGAGTCAGCAAAGGCTGAGAAACGCTGGGGTACCTGACATCGGATGGTCCGAGGAGACAGGTACCCTAAAAGGTCCGTTATCATGACCTCACCTAACGGTAAAGGAAGAGGTTCCTTAGAAGGGTTGGATCCCTAGCTTAGACTCAGAGGGTGTAGCATCTGTCTGTGAAATGGCAGACACTAGAGTCGGTTTTCCGGATATTTCTAAGAAGTTTTTTATTTCTTTTCACCCCCTTTTATAAATGTTTTTTATAGTTGTGAGTGTTATAAATGTCGAGAATGTTCAGATTCTTATTGCATAACTTTAGTGATCCCTTTTACGTGTTTCTTAAACTTATCTGTCAATTTTTTTTCTCTCGTTTAGTAGTTATTTATAACTTTCTATAAGTAGAAACACCAATAGTTCCTTGATCTTTATTAATTTTGTTGTGATTGTACTGTAAAAGTGGATAGTCTATATGTTATTAATTTTTTCGTATGGATTATTATTGTTTTTACGTCCTTTTGCCTGTGAGCCGTGAACTACGTTCTCTTGTTTGTCGGAAAAGTGCACTAAGGTATGACAAGTAGTGTAAGTTTACGTAAATATAAAACCGGGTCATTAGAATGAAAAGTTAAATAGAGGGTCTTCGGATGAGTGTTAAGGAATTCTATAAACACGTTTCCACAACGACGACGACGATTCAACGATAACGTGGTAATAAAAGATTCAATGGACACTTCGTGTACGGTTGATGTATTTTGTGCAATTTTGTGTTTTTTTACTAATTACCCACTGATCTTCCGAGTTTCCCTGTTTTATGGTTCGTCTTTCGACCGATCTCACTTGTGAGATACTGAGTCAAGTTATTTTTCCGACCTCCTCTGTGTCCCATCTTTCTTTGGTGCAAAAATAGTCTGAGAGGGAGTAAAGTTCTTTCTAGGTTTAGAACACATATTTTATAATCTTAGTCTAAAGACAAAAAGTGGGATTAACACAAAGAAAAGATGGACTTCAGTTCTACGAGGAATTCTTTAGAATTTACTTATTATCCAAAATGTAGTATCGGAAGATCAAGACTACGGGTTTCGATTTTACTTATTACTGATAGAAGTTGACTTTTGTGTGAGAAAGTCCCGTGAATTTGTTTCAGTGTATAAATGATTTCGATTCTCCGTTTCGATAGTAGTTCCTTTGTAACGAGTAGCCCGGTGTCAGTCTCAATATAGGAGTGGTTATCTGTAGATATTATAGGAAAAGAGCCGAAAAACGATTTCCAAGTACGTCAAGCTTGAAGATGTCGGTACAAATAGATGGATTAATGTATAACGTTGAACGTGAACCTTCCGATCAAGGTAAAGTAATGTCGAAGGGTGTCTGTTTTGTTTTTATAAATAAATTTGAGTAGGTAACTTGGTTTTTTCACTGATGACAAAAGGATAAGTTGTCTATGGTTATAACTTAGACTTGTGATTTTACTACTTTCTATAGACAGACCGACTTGTCTCTTGTTCTCTAAAATCCGAGTTTCGTGTAGTGGTGTAGGAACGAAGTTTTACCCAAGTATTTATCATGCGTTTTGAGTCAAAAACATAGTGACCCTTCTGTGATAGGATAAGGTTCAGGAAAATTGGTATGTGGACGAAGGTTGGTGATCACTACGAACAGAAAGAGTGAACCGAAGGGGATAGAGGGGTTTGGTTTCCTGACACAGATAGGGTCCTACCATGTACGAAGTGAAAGATTGTCAATCGTAACGGTGTCTAGGGAGACCTAGGGATAGTACCATATAAGAAAATCTCGAAGAACGTTTACCTCTAAGGTGAATGGACGTAATATTCCATGACCCATAGGTCTTTCTTGCTAATTCCGAAACCTGAATTTTGACCTGATGACTTCCGTTAGCGTCGAGACTGTACAGTGAACACACAGGCACTCGTATAATGACTTGGAGGAAGCCGTAGTCAAGGAAATAGACATTTTACCCTTATTATTTAGTACCCCTACTGGGTCTCTCTACAATACTCCTCCCTCCACCCTCCCCCCAAATACAAACCCTTACGTACATTCTTAATTTCTAAAATTTTAAATTTTTTTATTTTATTTTTTTGTTATTTTTTTATTTTCTTTTAATTTTTTTTTTATTTTCGTGAACATCCCAACGGTTCTAGTAATTTATCTGATCATACCACAGACCGTGTATTTTTTATGTTTTATAAATCGAGATTAACGATCTAAGAGTAATAGAGGGACGTGTGGGGACGGAGCCTGTATGAATCGTTTTGTACAATGTATTTAAGGGTCCTCCGGTTCCCTGACGGACGTCCAAAAGGGTTCTACATCCGTTCATATGTCGTGACTTCCGTTGAGGTGGATCGTCCTCCACTTGAAGGAGGGTCTGAGGATCCGTACGGACGGAGAGGTAAAGGATAAGGCGAAATACCTGTGGCCAAAGTACTGAGATTCGGTGACACATGTGAAGATGTGAAACATTTTAGTCGGAAAGACATTGGATCAGTACGTACGTACACAGGTGACGATCTGACACTTGGACTTCCTCCGTGGTTCAAAGGAAGGAGAAACAAAAAGAGAACCACTGACGGACCATGAGACAGACCTCTTCGTCGTACGTACGAGTCACCACAGGCTGAGTAGCGCTGGGGTACCTGATATCGGGTCGTTCCGAGAAGGCAGGTACCTTAGAAGGACCGTTCTTATGACCTCACAGACCTCCTCTCACTTCCGATTTATTTCTTACTTACCTACCAACATTATAAATAGTTGTTCTATTAGCTTTGTCGAGTTCCCTTTTCCCTGAAACGGAATAAGAAAGGATAGAGGGAAAAGGGGTTGACATAAGAAGGAAACCAATTATTACGGAAGGTCGTACGGAATCGAACAAAGGTAGACACAAAACCTAAGGAAGGAAGGTAGAGAAACATATTCTTGATTGAAAGGGAGACAGTTTACCGTTAGTCCATACTTACATAAGTAATTAGTCCATCCGTCGGGGATTCTGTTCCATGTTTGTTTCCTTACAATGTTTTTCAATTTTCAGAATTAGGTTCCTTTTGAACACACATTTCTTGAATTGTACTCAGTGATCTTTCCCCGTTACAGATCAGAGCAGGGGCTGTCGACTCTCTTTCTTTTGATAAACAAATGAAAAGTTCTCCGAAAAAAATTTGATGTTAAATCGACGAAATGTTACAACACGATTAAAGACGACATGTCGTTTCACTGAGTCGATGTGTATATGTATATAGGGGAGATACAGTGGTATCTCGTAACTTATCTCAAGTGACACAATATATCCTCCAAGAGTAACGACGACGACGACGATTCAGCGAAGTCGGCACAGGCTGAGACACGCTGGGATATCTGTCGTCGAGTGGTCCGAGGGGACAGGGACCCTAAGAGGTCCGTTCTTGTGACCTCACCCAACGGTAAAGAAAGAGGTTACGTACTTTCACTTTTCACTTTCCCTTCAGTGAGTCACCACAGACTGAGGGTCGCTGGGGTACCTGACGTCGGGTGGTCCGAGGAGGCAGGTACTCTAAAAGGTCCGTTCTCATGACCTTATCCCACGGTAACGGAAGAGGGATAAAATATGTATTATCACATATATACATAAACTAGTAAGGAAGAGGAACCTTAGGACTGCCAAAGAAATTCACTGAGACTCTTATCGATAACGTGTGTATCTTACACTTGTTCAGACCGGTCGGACGACGACGATATCATTAAATAGAAAAGAGACCAAAAAGGGTCTGGGTGTGAGCTTTCTTAGTTTCAGGTACGTCTTTCATAAGACTCTTTTCAATGACGGCGCAAACGTCTTGACAAAAAGTCTCCTTGATCTCTATCGTCTCCCCAGTAACTCAAGTCTACAGTCTTCGTCGTAATAATACAAACTACAGAAACTCACTGGCGTACATTGAGGAGATGTATCGGTTACTCATTGTCCTGGTTTCTGACCATGAAAGGGAGTGTCGACTTTGGAGGTCGATTTACTTAGTGTCGTCAAGATACTCTTTCACTCCCCTTTTGGGTGGTCATTGCTCGGTTCTCCAAAGGTTCAGATTGTCTCCTTCATTGACCCCCTGGACCCCTCAGTCTTACGGATCGTTCGGGTGACGAAAAGACTACCGTAGAGGAGACACGAGACTTAGTCGAGCCTGACCTGTCACATAATGTAATGTCGTTAACGGAAATAAACTAATCTCACCTTTGACGGACTCCTATTTCAGAATGGACTGTCTCGTCCTTGTCACCCAGACCACTCAGTGCACGGACTCAGACTCATGTCACAGCCGGTAAGATAGAGGTATTTGAACCTAATCAATAAAGTGGAGAAACCTGAAAGTTAAAACATTTGACTTCTGTGATAATGATAGAAGGAGTATTTTAGTAACAACCATAACGAAGATTATTAATTAGATTTTGGGATACAGATCCGGGTCCATTTTAATGACTACTAGTCATTAATGGTTAACGATAACGACTGGTGACGACAGGAGGTTCATGTCTCGGATCACGTGTCTTTTAAGAGTTCTATTTGAATTACACTCAGGGTTCACAACAGGGTACCCTGACGATACAACCACTTATTTACTTTATCGGACCTTGTTAGTACAGTAACATAGTAGTGTGGAGACGAATGTAATAACTTGTTAAGATAAGAAATAAGTAACTCATCTAACGTACTTTAAAACATCGTCGAGAGATTCCTATTGTCCTTAAATTTTGTACGGTTCCCTCAATAAAGAAAGAAGTTGTTTATAAAAACTTTGTCTGTGTCAAAAGGTTTTTACTTTTGTAATGTTTTTACTATCTTTCTATTTTAAAGATACAGTAAGAATAACTATTATTCAGATATTAATAATGGGTGGTGGGTTATTCGTACCACGTTCCGACAAATATAGATAATCGAGTAAAATACTACTGTTTTTTACCGTTCCAGTAATAATACGAGTAAAATCTCTCTTCTTTTGATTCTACATTTGTCTAAGTTATTGAACGGATTGTAAAAAGTCGGTCTCAAAAGGTTTCGGACAAGAAAAAGATAAAACAATAATAAGGAGAAAGTTATAGAATTATATCATAGTCCGTCTTACTTTATTCATGAGATAATCTCCGTACTCTTTTAATAGTACCTTGAGGACTTGAGACTTTGAGACCCTTTCTTTTATCACTTAAACTTACCATCTCTTACTCCCAACTGGAATTAGTCCTGTAGAATTTATTTGGTACATTCTATTCCCCGTTGTCCTCCTCTACTTCCCTTAAAGTCCTACATTTTGGTATAGTCAGTTCGGGATCGTTACAGCGAAGTGTCCCATCTCATCGACACACGAGTTTGAATTTTTTGTCCGATGTCCATCCACGCCTGAGATAGATCCATCCCCATCTTACTGACCTCACAGTCTTTTCTGACAAGAAATTTCATACCTGTGTTAGAGGTGTATAAGTGGTTGAAATGACGTATGGACTTTGTCTACTTGAACCTGCGATAGAAACAAAGCATCTTAGTAGTGTTAAGGGTAAACTCACCCAAACTGAATTACTACAAAATGTCATTGTGTATACCCGAAGGGACCACCGAGTCACCGTTTGTCAGGTGGACGGTTACGTTGTCTGTGTCCGAGCTAGGGACCCATCCCTTCTAGGGAACCTCTTCCTTTACTGTTGGGTGAGGTCATAAAAACGGACCTCTTACCTGTCTCAGACCACCCGATACAGGTAACCCAACGTTTTCTCAGTCTATGTTGAATCGTTGTTGTTGTATATTGTGTGTATGTGTGCGTGTGTGTTGATACTCGTCTATTACAGATATATTAGTATGGAACCAGTAAGTAAAGAGCGGTGAGTAAAAGACTGTATTCCGTTTAATGGGTGTCTAATAAGAGTTAGGATGTTTATTAGTTATTCGTTTATGTATTCCACTTTAAACAGACCACGTTCTGGATTCCTTCCCTCTCTCTCTCGTGAACGAAATAGTTACTGAGGTTTCGTCCACAAAATTCTCCTTATGTCCCAAATCTTTCACCGTCCGAACCCGTAGTTATGTGTCGTACAGTGTCTCTTTCAAGTATCCTGACACCCGGAAGTTCTACCAGATAAAGGGGGTCAAAATATCTGTTTTACAAAGAGATTGGGACCTGAACGTGGTCCTGGGTCTTGGAAACAACGGGATCCGGTAGGATGGTGAAGTAGGAAATCGACAAGACTTTCGTCACCGCCGACGGCGATCTTATGTAGGGCAAACGGAGATTTTCCTTCCGAAAAAAACCGATGTCGTCTTCCTTTCACCCTTCTATTTTGTTTGAAATTAAGTAGACAAGAATGAGTATCCGAAGGGTAGTTCCCACCCAAAATAGGAATAAATCTTAGTTATGATTCATTTCTTTCATATTTATATGGTTAACTTTTGGAGAAAGACACCTACGGAGCCGTCGGTGTCGATTTAACGAACTCCAAATGCCTGTGGTACGTAAAAGGGGTCGTGAATAAGACTTTGGGAGTTCACAATTTAAGTTAGTAAAGGACCCTGGGAACTCTCTTACCTTAGATTGTAGACAATTATCCCCAAAAAACAAACACAAACCCTCCCCCTCCCCCTGACAGTAAGACCCTGTTAATCCATTTAGGGATTGTCTGGCTACCTCAAAAACTTAGGATACCGAACACAAGTTATAAAAAGGGGTTCTCTATTCTCATTGATATAAATTCAACTCATCAGACTCTTCTCATCCTCCTAGACCCACTTTGACTGCTTAAAGGGGACCCGTAAAGGGTATCCAATCGGAACACAGTTCCCTAAGTCGGGAGCCTCTAGAGGATCCCAACGACACACGGTGATATCCTTCACCGTGTCTGAGACTTAGGCCACTGAAATACTAAGATTGATGATGATGTGGGGTTCTCTTCCAGTGAGAGGTTTCTTTCAAGTATAAGAAGTACACATTCTACCTTCTGAACTTGACTGTGCAGGGAAATCTCGAGAATGTTGTCACTAGATAAGGTGATTACCCCAAAAAGACCCGTTTGTGTTTTACTCCGTCTTCTATTTACGAGTCTCGGCTCATAAAACTCTTTTTCTCTTTTTACGTACATCTCTTACGTGGATTTCTCAAAAACGTGGACATAAAGAAGGGATTGAATCTTTTGGACTTTACAAAACTGACCACGTCTAAGACCCAGTTCTTCAGAGTTCAATCCAAGTGAAAAGAAATCCTTTCGTCCCCACCCAAATAGAAGGATCGTCCACTTTGGTTTTGTTGGCACTCACTATTCGGATCTCGAACCCGATGAGAGGTCAGTGAAAAGGTGATGTAACACGATGGACCTAAAAGAGGAAGTCTGAACTTTCTTTCTTTTTGTACTTTACTGTCCGTCTACTGAACCTTTTACAGTTTGATAACAGAGATCTGAAAGATTTTTGATTAAGACCTTCTATAGAGTATATTTTTACAAAAACTCCCCGTTTTGTACACCCTACAGTCTTTTGAGTAGAGAGAGAGAACCTCAAATCTTTCATAGTAAGTTTTTTTCGATTCTAGGATGACATCTCTTTAGATGTATATAAAAGAATTTGATCGAACGGTATTAAATAAACCAGTCACTTCTGTATGAGATGTGTTTGGTGGTTAATAGTAATATAGACTAGACGTTTCTGTATCTTCCCTAGTAAACACATCTAGTAAAATAGACATGTAAGTTCACTGGTACATAGGGTAGAATCATACACGGGTACGATTCGAGGAAAAGGATTAGTAGAAGTAAGTCGTGTGAAAAAAAGAAAAACATCATAAAAGTGAAATAAATTATTTCTATAAGTCGTAAACGATAACTGTTACGTATCTTTAAAAATTTTTAAAATGACCTCATATCAACTGAATATTAAAACACATTGAAAGTCCACAGGTCATTTTACTTAGACAATGTGTATATGAATATAGGTAAGAAGAAATCTAAGAAAAGGGTACATCTGGTAATGTCTCATAACTCATCTCAAGGGACACGATTTGTTGTCCAGAAATAATCAATAGATAAAATATATATCATCATATATACACAGTTAGAGTTAGAAGGTTAAATAGGAAGGGGGAGAATGGCGGACCGTTGGCATTCAAATAAAAAATGTAGACATTGAGATAAAGACAAAACGTCTATTCAAGTAAACATGGAAAAAAAAAAATCTAAGGTGTATATTTACCAAATTATGTTATAAACAGAAAGACTGAATGAAGTGAGTCACACTGTTAGAGATCAAGGTAGGTACAACGACGTTTACCGTAATAAACAAGTAAAAATACCGACTCATTATACGATAACATACATACACGAAGTAGAAGAAATAGGTAGGGAGACGACGACCTGTAAATCCAACGAAGGTACAGGACCGATGATATTCATCACGACGTCACTTGTGACCCCACGTGTATAGAAAAGTTTAATACCAAAAGAAGTCTCTATACGGAACCTCAACTTAACGACCCAGTATACCATCAAGATAAATCAAAAAATTCCTCGGAGGTATCACTGACATGGTTAAATGTAAGGGTGGTTGTTACGTCCTCCCAAGGGAAAGAGGGTGTGGGAAAGGTCTTAAATAAACATCTAAAAACTACTACCGGTAAGATTGGTCACACTTGACTATAGAGTAAATCAAAACTAAACGTAAAGGAATTATTAATCACTATGACTCGTAGAAAAGTGTACGGAGAACCGGGAGTGGTGTCAAACAAAGAATCGTGTCATAAACTGTTAGACTAAGTCAACAAAGACGTAAGGTCGGAACTGTAGTGTGGAGACATAAGGGTTTTACTGGACCGTATTATAACCCATTCTACAATACCTTTTTGAGTTTACTTATAAAACCGGTTGGGTTACGAACGTCCAGTACCTATGAGTTTATGAACGCTACTAGGAAATTGACTGGAAATGTTTTGAATGTCGGTAAATTTACACTTACGAGGTAAACTAGTGTATATAAACCGGGTTAACTGAAGATATCAGGTAACCAAAACACCGTATGATAGATTAGTACGTGTGGGTTGGAAAGTACACAGTCACTCTGCTCACATCGTTTAGATTAGAAACGAATTTATATTTGGTCCTCATTTTTCTTCGGTGTTCTTAGGAGGGAGTTTGGGTCATGTGTGTCTAGTTCCAGTCGTCAATTTCCGTGTACCAGTAGACTGGTCACTGGATAGAAATGGGAACCCTCGACCATTTCAAGGTCTATTCGGGACGACTCCTCCTATCTACCATTCCGCCTTACTCAGGTCTGGTCTCACCGGTCTCCCAGGTGCGTCGGACGTCACCGAGGCACGTCAGGACGGGTCGGCATCCTATTGTGACCAATCTCGGGTTTGCTATCCCAGTGTCGGGCATTGTTCATCGTCTATGGTTACCCGTGTCCCTTGGTGTACACCGGTGTACGTGTTTAGCTAGTCTTCCTTGTTTTTGTTTAGTAAATTCTACTTTATACAACTACTTCTGTTTACATATTCATCCTTCTTTAACTTTGGGAACAAGTGACGACATCCTTACGTTGTACCGTGTCGGTGATACCTTTTGTCATAATCTCAAGGAGTTTTTTAATTATCGTTTTGTTAGTACACTAGGTCTTTAGGGTGAAAACCCATAGATAGGATTTCTTGACTTTAGTCCTAGACTTTCGTTATAATTATGTTATAAGTGTCGCAATAAGTGTTATTGATTCAACACCTCTGTTGGATTTATAGGTGACTGTCGGTTTACCTATTTCTTTTTCACTATAAATGTGTATATTCTATCATAGGTCGAAATTTTTTTATTTTAAGACGTTATACACTGTCGTACTTACTGGGAACTCCCGTAATACCATTTACTGTATTCGGTCAGTGTCTTTCTATTTGTGACGTACCAAGGTAAAAACACACCAGAGGTTTTATTGGTTTAAGTATCTTAGTTCATCGTCTTACTACCAATGGTTACTGACTCCCTTCTCGCTTTACCCCTCACTGATCAGTCACCCGTATTACAAAGACAATTCGTTCTACTTATGTAAGATCTCTGAACGGTATGTTGAAACGTGAGATCAGTTGTCCTTACATAAAGTGTGAGTTCTTAAACAATTTTCCCATATAGAGTTCAATGTACAAGAATGGTGTTATTACAAAAATTTTTATTTTATACTTTATTTCCAGGAACTCTTATTTATTTATAGATTTTATTTATTTTAGGGATATATAACGTAATAATAAGGCTGAGTTTCCCGAGACTTATTCTCCCAAATCAAATCACTTATTGTCACACACATCTGACCTTAGACTGTATGACACAAGTTTTAGGAGGACTCAAGAGTTTCAATATTCTTGTCTTAATTTACCTTAATATATCCCGTACATCGTATCTCCGTCGCGGATCGTATATGATTCATATAAAACTTGTAAAAAATAAAAAAAAATAAAAAAAAAATTTAAAAAATAAAAAAAAATTAAAATTTTAGAAATTAAGAATGTACGCAAGGGTTTGTACTTGGGGGGAGGGTTTAATATTGTACATATGACAGTACATTCTTAACTTAGCGGGCAAGGGTTTGTACTTGGGGGGAGGGTTTAATATTGTACATATGACAGTACATTCTTAACTTAGCGGTCAGGTACAGACTGCATCCCACGTCGAACGAACCCCGACCACGTACCCCTACTGGGTCTCTCTACTTGTAAAAAATTTTTATACTATGACCCGTGGGATTCGACCATGAGACACTATTGGACTTCCCTACCCCACCCCTCCCTCCAGCTTCCCCCGAGTTCTCCCTCCCCTGTGTACATACGGATACCGACCAAGTATAACTACATACAGTTTTTTTAGTGTTATAACATTTCATTAATAGGGGGTTAATTTTAGTTAATCAGTTAATTATTTTTTATCTTAACACATTTCGGGGAGGTTAAAACGGTAATAATCGACCCGAAACAAATTTCAAATAAGTCAACGAGGATTATGTAGACAGCACTAAAGAAAGTGAAAGGGGAAAACAAAAGGAGGAGGAGAGAGAATACCGACCCAGAATAAAGAAGAGAAAGACGAGAGAATATGTGGTCCAGGTGGTATCAGAAAATTTCCAGACGAAAGGAACACACACACACACACTCTCTCTGTCTCTCTCCTTCACCCCCCCTCTCTTGTGCATCTTTCCTGTCCGTCTGTCTTCACCCGGTACCTCACTTCCTCCCAGTGTCTTCGCCGGTGCGTAGAGTCCTAGCCTCCTTGTTACTGCATGTCTGGTAGAAATTAGGGGGTGTTTTCGCGGTAGTAGGTCAGAGTGACGAGAGGAAGACTTGAGTGTCTGTCCCGACTCACGAGTGTGTGCTTGTCGTGAGACGAGAACCGAATTGACGGAAACTAATACTATTCCCGCGGATAGTTGGTATTAGGAATCCATAGGTAGTCCGATGACGGGTTCTGTATGACTGAGGAAAATAATTGACCTTTAGTAAATACATTGTTTATAAAGGGTCTTCAGTTTATTGTCGATGATTAAAATTTTTGTTCGTTTAAGTTGATAAATCGGCTTCACCGAGGTTTACCGTGTATAATGTGTACGTTTGTAGAGATTGTCTGTATTTGTTTAAAATTCATTAGAAAAATTTTAATTCACCTTTTATATCTGACCTTTTTATGTGTTTAAAGTTCCAATGTCGAACTATTTAAAAGTGTTCCCCACGTGTGGGTATGTTGATAGTAGGACTGGTTCTTTATCTTGTAAAGTTTGTAGGGTCTCACGGAAGTAGAAAGTCCGTGGTGGCGTGGTTCCCAATGTGATACGTCTCACGGTTGTGGTATCTACTTGACGGACGAAAACTTGAAGTGACTTTATCTCAATAGTTAGAGATCAGAGAACACAGACCGAAGAAGACAAGTTGTATCTTAATATGTTAAGTAAGTTCACTTTTACATTTAATTAAAGTTATTACTTTTAAATCGGTTACTTTTAAACTTAATTAATATTAAGACTTTTGAAATTTCTCATATAGTTCATACTTTTACAAGTATAGGGCACGAGGTAACTAAGATAAAGTTTATTAGGTAGGGGTTAAAAAAATTTGTCCACTCTCAAATGTAAGATTTCACTAATAATTTCCACATAAATTCAAACTACTTTTAAGATTCTACCCTTATCAAATTTTTTTATTATTCTAAATTACGTACACCGGTATCAGGTAAACAAAGTAACTACATCTAATTAGGATTCGTCGTCTAAAGTTAATCGAAATATATGGTTTGAGAACAATTTTCACTTTCTCTTCTCACCTTTTCTACCGAATTTTAAGTTGTAAGTCTTTTGATTCTAGTGCCGTAGACCAGGATAGTGAAGTACCGTTTATCTACCCCTTTGTCACCTTTGTCACTCTCTAAAATAAAACTCCCCGAGGTTTTAGTGACGTCTACCACCAACGTCGGTACTTTAATTTTCTGCGAATGAGGAACCTTCTTTTTAATACTGGTTGGATGTGTCGTATAACTTTTCGTCTCTGTAATGAATCGGTTGTTTCCAGACAGATCAGTTTCGATACCAAAAAGGTCACCAGTACATACCTACACTCTCAACCTGATATTTCTTTCGACTCGTGACTTCTTAACTACGAAAACTTGACACCACAACCTCTTCTGAGAACTCTCAGGGAACCTGACGCTACTCTAGGTTGGTCAGGTAGGATTTCCTCTAGTCAGGACCCACAAGTAACCTTCCTGAGTACAACTTCGAACTTTGAGGTTATGAAACCGGTGGACTACGCTTCTTGACTGAGGTACCTTTTCTGGGACTACGACCCTTTCTAACTTCCACCCTCTTCCCCTATTGTCTCCTACTCTACTAACCTACCGTAGTGGTTGAGTTACCTGTACTCAAACTCATTTGAGGCCCTCAGCCACTACCTGTCCCTCCGGACCCCACGACATCAGGTACCCCAGCGTTTCTCAACCTGTACTGACTCGTTGACTTGACTTGGTTTGGGTCGTCTGAAACCTACCGAATATTCGTCCTCAATATATATACTTGATCGTCGTTCTAGATGTTAGACGAATTGAGAAAACTTTGGAATTAATTGTTAATTAATAAAATAAAAAGCGACACGACCCAGAAACGACGATACACCCGGAGGAGATCACCACCACTCTCCGTCGATGAGGGCCAACGTGACTCGTCCGGAGAGTGGCGTCGCCGAAGAGACCAACGTTTCGTACCCGAGATCCCGAGGACCGGAAGTCATCAACGTCACGTACCCGAATCGACTGGGTGTCGTACACCCTAGAAGGACCTGGTCCCTAGTTTGGTCACAGGGTATATAGTGTTTCACTCAAGAATTGGTGACCTGGTGGTCCCTTTGGGACGAATTGAGAAATTTGTCGAGAAAAATAAATAAGAAGGAGTATATAGGAAGAGAAACCGTTATTGGACTCTGGTCGAATAAACTTTTTTTACCCGAAAGCTTAATAATTAACGGACGGAGGAAAAAGGTTCGAGACGGGGTGGTCACTAAGAGGTGAAAGGGGGTGATAAAGAAGACAAAGTAGGTGGGAAAGGTTTCCATGTTTGTGGTCCTTCAGACTCCACATTATATAAGAAAGGGATTGTTATACCCTTTTTTTTTTTTTTGATGTACCCGGCTCCTACAACCTATTTAACGTTGACGACAGATTATCCCAGAAGTGTGAGTAAGTGACGAAACAAACTTCACAGTACTTACAAGTGTGTTTATATATATTCTTTTTTTACAAGGGTACATTTTTTTTTTGATGAATTCCAAATAGANGTGATAAAGAAGACAAAGTGGGTGGGAAAGGTTTCCATGTTTGTGGTCCTTCAGACTCCACTTTATATAAGAAAGGGATTGTTATACCCTTTTTTTTTTTTTTTTGGATGTACCCGGCTCCTACAACCTATTTAACGTTGACGACAGATTATCCCAGAAGTGTGAGTAAGTGACGAAACAAACTTCACAGTACTTACAAGTGTGTTTATATATATTCTTTTTTTACAAGGGTACATTTTTTTTTTGATGAATTCCAAATAGACCCGGTTATGAAAAAGACGGTGTGTGTCATCTACCTCTTTTTACTCTCAATTGATATTACTTGATTTCACTTCTACTTATAATGTAGGTTCGTTTACCTACGATTCTGGTGCATACGCCAACTGAGTCGGTACCTTTTTCGGGACCTCATACCTTCTTTATGTCTGTACGGTTTTTACCTACTTTCCTTCGTATGGTCCGTTATGTCAATGAGGTGTTACAGTAAGGACGGGTAGGGTCTCCCCGTGTTTATTTTTAAGAGGCCTTAAATCATGATGACTATAAATTCGGGTTAAAGGTCGTTCCAGTTCTGATTATCGCTCAATAAACAAAATGATTGAGTCCAACGTTTGCGGAAACCCGCCTAGACCATGGAAGAAGATATAGAGCAAGGCGCGGTTCTTGTGACAATCGGTAGTTGTTTTGGTATTATCTTGAACTCAGAAGAGGTTCCCGGTTACTTTTGTGTATGGGACTCGATTGCCCCTGTAAATGTCCGTTCCTAAGGTCAAAGGAAAGACTTTTACGGTGGTTCCGTCTGATCGATTAATCCAGAATCCTTCACTGTGACTGGTCTTCCTGGGTGGACGGACCTCGAAACACTCACGTGGGTCGGACAAAAGATAAACAAAACGAGAACAAAAACAAGAAGGTCGATATTTACTTTTATTGATAAAAACCTTAAAGTTTTCCGAGAGAGACTCTAGACCGGACACGCAAATGTCATTAAAGTCCTTTTACCCTGACATCATGAGTTGTAATGTTTTTCTTTTTTTTTACATAAGAAAACCTTTACAAACCAATAAGGAGAGGGTGGGAATAAGAGACGGAAAACCTCTTTGGATCTTTTTATTGAAACAGGTTCCGGTGGGACTTTACGTCACTGTTAAGGTTCTTACTTTAAATCTACAAAGAGAGTTGGGACAAAGACCTAGGTCGGATTCTTATCAGTGTTAAAAGGGTCATAAAGGTTATATACACAGGAACACTACCAGGTTGAGTTACAGAAACACGAAGACTTTTATTGTGACGAACTGCCTCTGTCCCTAACACCTGTTGTCTGTGACCTCATTGTGCCTGAGTTTCTGACCATTCAACGAGATACTTATTCTTAATGAAACTGAAGTTGGTTCCAAGAGACTTGGGTTTCTTTCTGGTGTATGTTACTTATAATTTGTGGTCTTTTACGTTACCCATAATTACCTTGAAGATAATATTTATGAGTCTTGTGTTTTCAAAGTCACAGGGAGTATAAGAGAAGGAGGTTTTATGATCCTTTTTTACAATGTTGGCGTTCAGTACCTGAAATATGTAGATTTATTCATTTATTAAAACCT
Organism: Capra ibex; assembly: GCA_006410555.1. Classification (NCBI taxonomy): domain Eukaryota; kingdom Metazoa; phylum Chordata; class Mammalia; order Artiodactyla; family Bovidae; genus Capra; species Capra ibex. The sequence goes on along the minus strand of SJYO01049755.1, from coordinate 26,876,533 downwards.
CCTCAGTTTTATGTAGTTGTACCCTCGGTTTTGTATGGTCTTTTAACATTATCTTATACCGTCTCGTCTGTCTCTTACCGGGTCTTTCCGTCTATATGGACTGATCGTTAAAGTCAAAGTAAATGATAGTCGAGGCATCGACAGATTTAGAGAAAGTCGAATTAAAGAAGTTAATATTTTAGTTCTGAGTTTATAACTCGAGAAAGTTGACGTTTATAACTTTGTTGGGTTTAAACATATTTATTGTTGTGTTTATTCATTCTTTATTTTCTTTAAAGAACTGATAAATAATTTTTGGATCCTCAGAGATCGAAGACCGTGTGAACCTAAGTCCATGAACTATAACAGTCCTTCAGACTATATACGGACTCTCTGTATTAGAAAGAGTATACGGAGAAAGAAGACTTTGCCGAATTAAAAGTTCATACGAAAGAGTAGTGTTACCGGGGGTCTTAAGTTCCCATTATAGGAATGTGGGGGTTGAGATTACGTTACTTCTGAAGAGACTCGATTGTCCACCTTGTTCTCAAATGTTTGAGTTGGATTAAATAAGGTTAGTCAATATACAAGTCTTCCTCCGTAGATCTCCTTAGTGACCTTCCTGGGGGTTCCATGTAGTCTCACGATAATGGACTTATTTCCATTTATTGAAGACTTTTTCGGTTTCTTTGGTTACAGAAGATATTATTAGAGTCCTAACAACAGTTTCGTTTGTCTATCTTGAGTTAAGGTTACAGGATTTTAAAGGTAACAGGATTTTAAAGGTAATTCTGTTGTTATTTAATTTCAGTAAGAATATCCACCTACTTAGAAACTATAGGTCCTTTATACATGAACATAATTAAGGTGATTCTCGTGTGTTGTATTGAATCATCACTTTAACGGTACTAGACGTGTTATAAGACGGGTTTACTCCATTCCAACGTTCCATTCTAAAGTCAATCTAACTTTTCTCTTCTCCTAAATCGGATCACTTCTTCTTGTCTCGTCAGTAAGATTCCTCTTCATTTTATTCTATTGTCACTCTATAAAAAGTATATTCTTTCTCAAACACCCGTTCTATTCGTAAGATTAGTAGTCTTTTATTGTCTACGTCTTTTGTTTGAATACCAATGGCTCCCCATTTCCACCCTTCCCTATTTAACCCTCTCACCCTGACTGTATGTGTGTCATAATATATGTTTTTTCTATTGATTATTCTTGGGACCTCTTCCTTTACCGTTGGGTGAGGTCATAAGAACGGACCTCTTAGGGTACCTGTCTCCTCAGACCGTCCGATGTCAGGTACCCCAGTGTTCTCTACCTTTACTGAATCGTTGATTTAGTGGTTATTCTTGGATGACATATCGTGTCACTTGAGATTAGATATGAGATATTTTCATCTCTTCTTATACCCTTTTCTTATACCCTTTTCTTAGATTTTTCTTACCTACATGTATGTGTATATACATACATATGTATTTACTAAGTGAAACGACATGTGGACTTTGATTGTGTTGTGACATTTAGTTGAGATGAGGTTATTTTTTACAATTTTTCTTACTGTATAGTAATTCATTTAAATATTTATAAAATTATCCTTCTCAAACGTATGAAAGTGGTTTTTATTTTACATGTCTTAATTCAAGAATTTTGCAGTAGTCGTTCCTTTCTACAAAACCCCCTCATGAGTTAGTCACATCAAAAAAACCTATGTACGGAGGAGGAATTCGACCAGACGTAAGTTACTCCGTCCGACACACGCTTGTATTTAAACTGTTTACTTTAAGTCGGAAGAAGTAATATGCTGTGTTAATCGAGTGAGGTCATGTCTACTCCTAAATAACCAAATTCGTACAATTATTTTCGGACCGACGTTGTCTCTTTGTTGTTCAGTAGATCTTACTCTTTTGACGTAATTATATGTACTGCACCGAAGATTGACCCCGGTTTTCCTTTTGATAAAGGACCTAAAGTCTATCTCCAGACAGGTTGTTGTTGGAATTAAACTCGTAAAACTTCCATCTGAAGTTTATTTGTTACTTTTCGTTCTGTCCTTGTAAATTGGTTTGTACTGCTCAAAAAAAACAAAAAAACAAAAAATTGTGTACCTCTCACGGTTGGTATTTATTAAGCACGTTCGTTATGATTCGGTCTGAATGGTAGGAAGGCCATTACGTGGATGTAGTCCGTGGTTCTTAGGAATAAAGACCGATACTACTTAAGTCTACTCAATAGGGCAGGAGTTTTTCTACAGATCTCTTCCGAAACGACTGACGGTTTTCGTGATAAGAGAGTTTTATCTTTAGGGAAGAGTCAAGCTGAAGTCAGACAATACTATTAGAGTCCCTTAAATGGTCAGACCCCTCTTAAATAAAGTACCTTCACCTCACAAAGGTTCCAAATTTCTTTAAGTAAGGTATAAAGCCCTTTACTTGTACACTATATAAAACGTACAACAAAATTATCTTCTTCGTTTATCGAGAAAGATGTCGTACGATACTCGACACCTAATTTTCACCAACATACAAATGTTAGTTCCTCATTTTTTTTCTGGAATTCTTTTCACTCGTATTAATTTTAGAACTCTTTTATTCCCATAAAATTCCGGTATTACCGTTTCGTGATCCAAGATCTCGTTTTTTTTTTTTATATATATATATATATATGTATATATATGTGTATGTATATATATATATAAGTTAAACTTTACAAAAAGTAATAATATTCCAACGAAGATTTATACTTGTATAACTCCTCACAGGTACTGTTCATAAGTGACCTACCATATTACGGACGGTTCGTAGAGATGACGAGACCCAGGAGATCAAAACACAGAAACCATATTTCACTGTAAAGGAGTTGAGAAAGGAGTTGGTTCCCGAGACTTCGGTTTTGTCTCAATTACTGTACTGATTTGTACATCTCAAAACTAATGGTGTTCCCACAAGTGTCGAAAGATATACAGACTAATTGACATCTTCTAGTTCCGTCGGAACCCCAAAACGAGTATCCTCTCTACAGATTTGAGTAGAGATCTTTTGTCCTTTCGAAGATACTTATCCCCTTGATAGTCGGTACGAAACTTCCTCCTCCCCTTCCTCGATCAGTCCATTGATTCCAGAGCTCACCCTGACCGTACCCGTTTAGGGTTTTCTTCTGTCACGTTCAGTGACAGTTGAGGACGGACCGCATAACGTTAACGGAGGAGGGACCCGAAGGGACCACCGAGTCCCCAATTTCGTAGACGGAGGTTACGCCCTCTGGGCCCAAGTTAGGGACCCAGCCCTTCTATTGGACCTCTTCCTTTACCATTGGGTGAGGTCATGAGAACGGACCTCTTAGGGTACCTGTCTCCTCGGACCGTCCGATATCAGGTACCCCAGCGTTTCTCAACCTGTGCTGACTCGCTGAAGTGAAGTGAAGTGAAGACCGGAAGGATGGAAGGGAACGAGGGTAGTCCGAAACGAGGAGTTCTATGAGGGATGTGGGAGAGGGACGAGATGAGAAGACGTGTCGTGACTGGTCGTCTGTATAGGAGAGACCTACACCCTCGAGGTAGAGATAGAGACGGTAGTCTTCCCGTCCTTATTTGGTCAAAACAAGTGACGAGATAATGAACGAAAAACTTTTTACGGATCGTTTTTCATCTACGACTTTTTCCAAAACTAGTAACTCCTGATCGAACACGGAGGATATAAACTTTAGGAGATCGACGAATGGTAAAATTATCCTATTTTTCAGTTTTAGGAATGGTCCGGGACGACCTGGACCAGAAGACCGGAGGGCGGAGGAAAGACGAAAGTAGAGGATAGTGAAAAGGTGAACGAGAGAAACTGACTCACTGACTCGTACGTATGAGAAATGATCTTTGTGTGACCAGAAAGGTAAAGGACTAATATCATTCATACGTAGCGAGGGTCCCGTAAACGTATAGGATACGAGAGAACGTATAAATTGAATATACGTCTCATGTAGTACTCTTTGTAACCTGACCTTCTTTGTGTTCGACCTTAGTTCTAACGGCCCTCTTTATAGTTATTGGAGTCTACACGGCTACTGTAGTGGGAATGCCGTCTTTCACTTCTCCTTGATTTTTCGGGGAACTACTTTCATTTTCTCCTCTCACTTTTTCAACCGAATTTCGAGTTGTAAGTCTTTTACTTCTAGTATCGTAGACCAAGGTAGTGAGGTACCCTTTATCTACCTCTTTGTCACCTTTGTCATAGTCTGAAGTAAAACCCCCCGAGGTTTTAGTGACGTCTACCACTAACGTCGGTACTTTAATTTTCTGCGAATGAGGAACCTTCTTTTCAATACTCGTTGGATCTATCGTATAAGTTTTCGTCTCTGTAATGAAACGGTTGATTCCAGGTAGATCAGTTCCGATACCAAAAAGGACACCAGTACATACCTACACTCTCAACCTGACACTACTTCCGACTCGTGGTTTCTTAACTACGAAAACTTGATACCACAACCTCTTCTAAGAACTCTCAGAGAACCTGACGTTCCTCTAGGTTGGTCAGGTAAGACTTCCTCTAGTTGGGACACTAAAGAAACCTTCCTTACTACGATTTCGACTTTGAGGTCGTGAAACCGGTGGAGTACACTTCTCAACTGAGTAACCTTTTCTGAAACTACGACCCTCCCTAACCCCCGTCCTCCTCTTCCCCTGCTGGTTCCTACTCTACCGACCTACCGTAGTGACTGAGCTACCTGCACTGAGACTCACTTGAGGCCCTCTACCACTACCTGTCTCTCCGGACCGCACGACGCTAAGTACCCCAGCGTTTCTCAACCTGTACTGACTCGCTGACTTGACTTGACTTGACTTGACTACGACAGAACGAGGTGTATCGATATATTAACTAGGATACGAAGGAAGTTTAGACGAGTTTACAGTGGACGGGTCTCTCCGGAAAAGAGATGGTAGGGTGTGTTATGTTATCGTAGGGGAAGGACTGTGAGAGAAGGGGAAATGAACCGACTTAAACACGTACGATTCAACGAAGTCAACACAGGTTCAGAAACGTTAGAATACCTGGGATACCTAGTGTTCCGAGGACAGGTACCCTAAGAGGTCCATTCTTGTGGTCTCACTCAACAGTGCAGGAGGAGGTTCCCTAAAAGGGGTGAGTCCATAGTTTGGATGCAGAGATGCAGAGGACGTAACAGTCCGTCCAGGAGAAACAAAAAATTAAATAAATAAAATTAAGTTCCGATTAATGAAATATTATAACATCACCAAAACGGTATGTGACTGTACTTAGACGGTGCCCACATGTACACAAGGGGTTGTACTTGAGGGGTAGGGTAGGGAGACCCAGTAGGGTCACGTGGTCGGGGCTGTTGGGACATAGTACCTAACTTGGACCTGACCGCTAAGTAAAGTGTATACTATTATATGTACAAAGTTACGGTAAGAGGGTTTGGTAGGGTGGGAACGGGAGAGGGTGTCTCAGGCTTTCTGACAAGATATGTAGACACAGAGAAAACGACAGAGAGTATGTCCCAATAACAATGGTAGAAAGATTTAAGGTATATATACACAATCGTATGACATAGTCACAAAAAGAAAGACCGAATGAAGTGAGACATATTATCCGAGGTTAAAGTAGGTGGAGTAATCTTGACTAAGAAAAATTACCGACTCATTATAGGGTAACACATATACATGGTGTCGAAAAAATAGGTAAGCAGACGACTACCCCTAGATCCAACGAAGGTACAGGACCGATAATATTTGTCACGACGCTACTTGTAACGTCCAAGAAATGGTGATCGTGGTGGACCCTTCGGGAATGAACCGACATAAACAAAATTATTAACACTTTTTTATGAGTAGTATTATTCATAAATACACACGACGTACAGATTGAGATATTCTAGTCAAGACACTTCCGTCATCTAAATACACCCCTTACTGACAAAGGACCGTGTATCTTGATACAAACTAGGTCCAATCATAGACGTAATCTCCTCAGTTGACCCTTAGTCTTCAATGTAGTCAATAAACTACTGTCCTTTAAATCATAGTCCTTCACGATTCATGACACTCGAACAATTCATCCATTGTCTTGGCATGTTTCTTTTGAGAGCTCACAGGGTATTCAGTGATCTCGTCCTTCGTTTGTGGTGGCGAATCAGTGTCCCTATTCCTTCTACGACCTTTAAGATTTTACGTCTTTGGATCCTCTCTCAGGAACACCTCGACTTTGAACCCCGAGACTCTTCTCCCTAGAGTACCGACCACGGAGACTCGAGTCTCACTGGACCATCCGAACCCTGGGTCTGGAAACTTCTTCTTGACAACTTCCAACCGGACCCTTCTACTATTTACTACTTTGCCCGAGACGAGTACGACCTTCTTGATTACCGTGTGACCTAGGTCGACAACGAAACTCTTCCTTGTTGACGTTACCCTACCTCTTCAGTACGAACCCACTTCGATGACCCTTGTCTCTCGTCTGTCCTTCGGGGGTTCTTCGATCCCTTCTTCCTCCTATAGGAAAGAAGGAGAAGTTGTGAACACTAGAGGGAGACAGAGAGGGATGACCACTTCAGATGTACCTCGGACGACCGTCTTGGTTTAACACTAAAAGTATCAAGATCGGTGTCTGTCGTAGTGTTTCGACTTATATTTTCCCACCCAAAGTTCGACTCTCTGTTGAGTTATTGAACGGGTCTCGAGTTCTTGAAGACAACTGTCTTCAATAACTTACGGGTCCTTACAGAAGTCTTTAGTAAATTTAGTTGATTTTTAATTCGTACGAGCACTATTATTTATCGTTATTTTTTAATAGGTTTCCTGTGTCTCCGTTAACTCCAAACAGGGGTCCGATACCGGTTCATTTCCGGTTCATTTTATTAGTCAAAGATAGTGTCCGTCACGTACCATAAGACAAAGGACCGTCGACTCCATTGTTACCTTTATACGGTACGTAATTTTAAAGTAATATTGTCACTTCTCTCTTGTCGTCTCTCCAGATTCCTATTTCAATCCACAAAAAAAAAAAAAAGGGTTTCGTCTCCAAACTAGAAAGTTCGTTCGTATAAAAAAAAACTTTGGGGTGTTATGTCATGGTCCGTTACACTTTATTTTTCCGAATCGGAACGATTACCAAATCGAGTATCATCGACACACACACTCTGGTGACAACCGGAGTAGATATTTCTTGTAGTTATGTATTTGTTCTTTTGTAGAGTAAAATTCCTAATCTAAGAGTCCTCGGTAGTCCTACTTAATTCCTCGTTTTACTTACGAACTTAATCTATATTTAGGTGAACACCAGGTTCTCACTGACTTAGGGATATTTTCTGTGTTATTTAACTGAAGAACGGACCCCTATAAATTTTGACTTACAAATCGTTAATGTTACTTGTTTTAAAATACGACTCAACGAGGAATACCTTCTTCAGTTAACTGGGGGTGACGAAGAATTCAAGTGAGGATCTTTTATGTTGTTCCAATAGTGTATTTCATTCTACGAACGTAAAGAGAAAAAAACGTCGTCCTCCTCTATGTCAGTTAAATAAAGTATGAACATGATACAACTATTTCTAAAAAATTTATCCACGATATTATCAGGACAAACTATAGTCAATTCCGATATAACATTAAATAGTACTTCCATAAAGACGGAAGAGATTAAAACCTTTTATAGAACTCCCTCTCTCTGTCGTTGTCGACAGACCTAATGGAGTCATTAAGACAGTACTCTACCGGACATTTGCTAACAGGTGTCTTAGTCTCCACCTACTACCTCGTAGTACTTCTAGTGTACACCAGAACTCTACAAGAATTTGCGTTCCGTACAGTTACGCTCACGTAGTTTTATTTAATAGTATAAAAGTTAAAGTTTTGTCTAATTATGCTATTGAAGTTCTTTTACTCTTCTGTTCAGTATCTTATCCTTTTTTTTTATATAAACGTTTTCAGTGTAGACTATTTCCTGATAATAGGTTTTGTATGTTTCTTGAGAATTCTGAGTTATTATTCTTTTGTTTGTCGGACTAAAATTTTCACCGTGTCTCTGGACTTTTCTGTGAAGTAGTTTCTTCTGTATACCTACCTTTTATTCACATACTTTTCTACAAGGTGTAAGGTACAATAGTCCCTTTACGATTAATTTTTACCCTATGGTGACGTATAGATAGTCTTACCGGTTTTAGGTCTTGTCACTTTTATTGTACGACCGTTCCTAAACCTCGTTATCTTTCAGAGTAAGTAACGATAACCCTCACTTTTTAATATATTGGGGAACCCTTTATCAAACCGTCAAAGAATGTTTTGGTGTGAGAAAGAATAGTTTTCTAGGTCGTTAGTACGAAGAATTATAATTGGGTTTACTTAGATGTTAAATACAGGTGTGTTTGGACGTGTACCTCCAAGTACCATCGAAATAAGTGTTAACGATTTTAAACCTTTATAGGTTCTACGGGGAGCCATTCTTTTACTTATTTACCACGGTATAGGTCTGTTATGTTACGATAAATCAGGATTTTTCTTTACTAGTGAGCTTGGTACTTCTGTACCTCCGTTGAATTGACGTATAATGGTTCACCACCTTCCAACATTGGTTATGGAGTGAGACTATGGTGTGTACCTATTTCCCCTCCAACATACATTATACTCTTGAGGGACATGAAAGACAAGATAAAACGACACTTGGAGGTTGACGAGATTTTTATTTCAAGTAATTTAAAAATTTTTCGCACCTCACTAACGGATACAATGTGACTTTGATTATAAAATAGTGTTGAACAGAAGGATACTTCCTCCGCCTTCACCAAGGTACGAATATAAGGAATGGAGATCTTGTCGACCGAGTATTGAGAATGAGATAAAAGATTGTAAAGGGAGTAAAATACAGAGGATAATAAAGACATTTATCGTACACATTTTATTCTTTTATTGACGAAAGTCTCATTGTTAGTTTTCAAAATGAATTTTTTCACTGGTTCTAATAAAGTTAACCATGAGACCTCTGTTACATCAACCTTGAGAAACTCTTTAGGACTGATATGGTCGGAACGATTAGATTAGAGAGAAGAGTAATGAGTAGATAAGGTTTAAGGTAATTAAGGAATCGAACTGATACCACACTCGAAAGGTCTTCAGAGACATTCTAAAGACGAAATACCATGAAGAACGTATGGTAAGTCAGACAAAAGGGAGACTTCCGGACAAGTATTCTGTCTTACGTTCTCTCTTCTACTCAGTCTAAGATAGTGACTGTCGTCATGTAACAAACAAACAAAAAAATTAAAAAAATTTAAAAATACAATAAAAAAATAAATAAAATAAAAAATAAAAATAAAAAAAATTAAAATTTTAGAAATTAAGAATGTACGCAAGGGTTTGTACTTGGGGGGAGGGTGGAGGGAGGGGTATTGTAGAGAGACCCAGTAGGGGTACGTGGTCGGGGTTCGTACGACATAGGACGCAGTCTGTATCTGACCGCTAAGTTAAGAATGTACTATCATATGTACTATCTTACGGTAAGAGGGTTTAGTAGGGTGGGAGAGGGAGAGGGAGACTCAGGTTTTCAGGCAATATGTGTCGACACAGAAAAAAGGACAGAACGTATGTCCCAGCAGTAACGGTACATTGATAATCGTAATAATTGTTTGTGGTTATGTCATATGATTGTGTATCATATGACATAACCAAAGATTTAAGGTATATATACACAATCATATGACATAACCACAAACAATTATTACGATTATCAATGAATTATACTTGCTGGTTAGTACACGGTCTGTGGTGCAATCCACAAGTTTATTTTCATTGATAACACGGGAAATATCGACTCCTTCTCAAAGGGCCACTGAGTCTACCATTTCTTAGGTGGACGTTACGTCCTCTGGACCCAAACTAGGGATCCAACCCTTTTAAGGAACCTCTTCCCTTTCGATGAGTGAGATCATACGAACGGACCTCTTAAGGTGTCTGTCTCCTCGGACCTCACGATGTCAGGTACCCCAGTGTTTCTCAGTCTGTGTTGACTCGCTCATTGTGTATACGTATGTATCGACTCCTTTGGTTCGGAGTCTCTTCCAAGTGTTGAATGTTTTCCGGTGTCCGACCTACTAAGAGACCTAGGAGACAAACGTTCACAGTCTTTATTCTGAGGTTGAGTACACCCACTTTTTCCTACTTCAAACGGAGTTAAGGTTTAAATTTAAGGTTTAAGGTTTCAAATTTGTTCGTCTGGTATACTTACTTTCAGTGTTTCCGTCGCACCGAAGTCCTTATGATTCTTAGTCGTTGAGTTTCAAGTTCAGAAAAAGACCCAGAGAGACGAGAGAGACGTACATAGTGAATAAGGAAGAATAACGTCTGTTCAAAAACGGAAACCCTCCCTTGACCCGATGGTTACCGAGGTTTCTCAATATGGAATTTTACAGACAGGGACCTTTCTATAAGAGAAACGTGAGTAGTTAAGTTTTTTAGGACCGTTTCTTTCAAGACAAATAGAACAAGTGAGGAGACCCAATTAATTGAGATAATGATTTTTTTTTTTTTTTTTACACCTACTGTTCTTTACCTTCACCTTGACCCTCCTTCTAGGGTCTTTTGACTTCTGATAAGAGTATTTCGTTTGAGTCTCTACAGGTGATATTTTTGGTACTACGTTCCGGATGTTAATAATAAGAGTAATACATCTACTCCTTTTGCTTTCAATTCGTTAATTTTCTTTAATTTCACATTGAAACCTTTTCCTTTACCGTTAGGTGAAGTCAAAAGAGCAGATCTTTTGGGGTACCTGTCTCTTCGCACAGTCCGATATCAGGTACCCCAGTGTCTTAGTCTGTTCTAAATCACTGATTTGTTGTTGTTTTCACATTCGACGAGTTGTGTTGGGTTCTTTATTCATAGACCCTGACAAGTGACACAAAAACATCTAAGGTAACATAGACAAAGGTCGGTCTTCTTTACTTCCACCGTGTCTCTTTCGGTAACGAGCACCTTCCCACTACGTGTCATAGAGTGTCCTGGTCCAACTACGGTCACCTTGAACTTCAGGTGTCTATCCTAGTTGCCGGTTAGAGAGACCGTAGGTATGAGAATTCTATTATTCTGTATTACTTATTTCTTATTCTCATCACTATAACTAATGATAGAAATACATCACTTTAAGCGAATAAATAATGTATTTTATTTTGAGACTTTTTATCCTTTCTAGTAGTGGTAAAGTATATTCTCCTTTGACTCTCTTTCTCTCCACTTTTATAGACGGATTTTGGTACCGACTACAAGGTTGGATATATTTTGGTCGAAGTTTCAAAGTCACTCAAGGTTTGTAGATGAAGGTTTCTCTTCTTCCGTCTTTTCTTGTTTGTTTCTAAGAGGCTTTATTTTTACCATTTATTACCATTGTCATCATCATAAACGGAACTAGAGTCGACCTACTTACTTTCGTTTCCGTTGTTGTCTGTGAATGTTAGAGTCGTCTCAACCTCAGGATCGTTGATTCTCGTTCCCGAATTTAGACTGCGGTTCTGAGGTTCATAATTATCTGTGGTCCCTATGTCAATTTGTTCTCAGAAGGTGGACTCTTCGAAGATAGAAGTGACCTTTTTATCTGGTATAAAAATACATTTTGTTTATTTGTCTATTAAATACAAAACTCACGTACGTACGTACACACGATTCAGTAAAGTCAGTACAGACCGAGAAACACTGGGATACCTAATATCAGACGGTCCGAGGAGGCAGGTACCCTAAGAGGCCCGTTCTTATGACCTCACCCAACGGTAAAGGAAGAGGTCCCCTATAAGGACTGGGTCCCTAACTTGGACGTGGAGAATTCACAGGACGTGACCGTCCAGTCAAGAAATGGTGGTCACGGTGGACTCTTCGGGTTAAATACAAAATGATAATTATGTATACTACTGTAATTTTGTCCTTTGATCATCGTCGTTCACTTACACCTACGACCCAATAAATCACAGAAGTCTCTGCTAGAGAGAATCGTCCTCTACACATAAATCAAGACTTACTATTCAGTTTCCGTCGATTTGTCTTTAGACCCACCCCACCCTCCGTTCCTCCACCCCTTTTCCTAATAAGGTTTCTCTTTCTTCTAGTTCATGTTTCTGAGACGAGTTAAGTCAAGTCAAGTCAGTGAGTCAACATAGGTTGAGAAACGCTGGGGTACCCAACGTCGTGCGGTCCGAAGAGACAGGTAGTGGTTGAGGGTCTCAAACGAGTTTGAGTACCGGTAGTTCAAGCACTAGGTTAGTAGAGTAGGAGACAGCAGGGGAAGAGGAGGACGGAAGTCAGAAAGGGTCGTAGTCCCAGAAAAGGTTACTTAGTCAACAAGCGTAGTCCACTGGTTTCATAACCTCGAAGTCGTGGTCATGAAGGTTACTTATAAGTCCTAACTAAAAGAAATCCTAACTGACCAAACTAGAAGAACGTCAGGTTCCCTGAGAATCTCTCAGAAGAAGTTGTGGTATCAAGTTTTCGTAGTTAAAAAACCGCGAGTCGAAAGAAATACCAGGTTATGTACTGATGATTTTTTTGGTATCGAAACTGATCTACCTGGAAACAACCATTTCATTACAGAGAGACGAAAAATTATACGACAGATCCAACCAGTATCGAAAAGAACTGGATCAATTTTCCTCGTTCGTAGAAAATTGAAGTACCGACGTCAGTGGTAGACGTCACTAAAACCTCGGGTTCTTTTATTTCAGAGAGTGGTAAAGGTAACAAAGGGACAGATAGATAAACGGTACTTCACTACCCTGGTCTACGGTACTAGAACCAAAAAACTTACAACTCAAATTGTTTCTGAGACTCTTACCTTGTTCCGACTAGACAAATATCCCGTTTTTCTTTCGGTCTCATCGACCTAGAGTCATCGACTCAACTTTTTATCTGTCCCCGAAACTCTCCCGTCGTAGGAGAACTAGGACATCTCGAATTGTCCATTTCCGTCCTCAAACTGTAAAAATTATCCTTCAATAACCTATAAAAATAGACCCTTTACTACTCTAGACTAAACATAAGATCTTATTACCAAGACTTACTTCTCGGGTGTACTTCCGTACCTCTAGTCACTCCGACCTCAAGTGACATCTTTTTATCTGGCCTCTCCCACCTCTGAACTTGAGTCCAAAATCGGCACTCTAAACACGTGTCACCAGTGTGGGTCCCGTGTAAAACCACTTTTTTGTATGTTCCAACATACATCTGACACTTCTTTTCTTAGTTTTAGGGTTTTAGAAGCTAAAGACCGGACATACTGTCCGATACACCTTTACTGTAAATGACTCTATCGTTTTGGAATATTCTCTGGTCTATGTGATCTACCTACCCCGTACCCTACTATGAAAACAAAACGGGTACAATGCTAATCATGCGGATAATCTGTCGGTTTACCTTTCCAGTTCATCCGTCAATTCACTTATTTAGACGTTCAGTCCTTCCCCTGATCCTGTCTCTGTCTTTTCACTCTCAAAAGGCAAATGTCTATATAAACGTGATTTAAGCATGGGATCCCTCTGTGACACCTATTTATTTGGTTCTTTCTATTTCTATCTCGGGACACAGTGTAGTTTTAAATCTCACGGTCCCTTCTTTCTCGGTTATCTTTCATCGAGTTCCATATCACACAATCCACCATCCTTTTCTCCCCCTGACTCAGTGTCTTCAGATTTCTTTTTATACAAAGTCCTTCCTCTTTGTCCAGTTGTTGCTATTTTCGATGATTTTTGTTCTCTAGTTTATTTATTCTTATCTCTGTAGACCTAGTAGTAAGAAAGGTGACGTTCGGGGTCTCTGGGTTAACTCTCTTAAAATTTGTTAAACCTTCAATAGAGTCAATAGATCTGGGACCCGACAAGGTCCCCAGGAATTAAGTCTCCAAATTGTTGTGATTGTTCTTGGTCTATGGAAGGTTACTACTACTTCCAAGACTTTGGTGACTCACAAGTGAGATGCTGTCCGTAACAAGATTAGTAAATAATAAAAAGATTTAGAGTAAATTAGGAGTGTTGCAGGAATGTTCCATCCATAATAAAAATATGGGTAAAGTATCAAATTTCCTGCTCCTTGTTCTGTTCGGACTTTCTCGGTCCGAAACTTGGTTCAGTCATACTGAGATCTAAGAGACAGGAAGTCGTGATATAATACACCACTAAATGTCTCTTTATCTACTCCGATTTTCTACTCCTGTGCTACTTCCTCCTCTTCTGTAAACCTTCGTCTCTGTATCTCGATGTTCCGTCCCACTCCCTACTATTTCCGTTTCTGTACGTGAAGTTTCTTAGACCCCAAAAGTCCCTCCTTCTTCCTCCTTGCCGGACCTTCACTGTCACCCCTCGTTCCGAATGTTCCGTGTTTTCGTAGACTTCGTAAAGGCTGGTTTTCCTGTTGTATGTTTTATTGAAGTTTAAACCCGTAAATCTCCTGAACCGTCAAGGACTCCCAAGACAGGAGTAGTGACATAAAAATAGGGTCCTATCCTTCAAGAATTCAGGAACAGGAGATCAGGTCAGATCGGTTCTTAGTATGAGTCAAAACCTCACTTCGATAGTCCAATCGGTTCTCCTATAGTTTTACTTAATAAAACCCTTACCAAGAGTCATACTATGAGTGTGTTTTCATAATTTTTTGTTTTTGTTGTTTCTTTTTTGAGAGTGTACATCCCTAAAAAGACAAAACACTATCTAACGTTTGTTACATTAATCTACGTTTAAAAGTTCACATTGAAAGCTACTATCCAAAATTTTATTTATTTATTTGACGAAAAGTTTTGGTCATCTATATCTAGTCCCCAATCGTTTCACGTCGGGTACCCGGTGAACACAAAGATACCGGACTCTCACTTCTTACGGGAAGAAGTGAAGATCTTCCGTACTTTTATATTAGTTTCTGTTAATTATAAATCACTGTCCATTTTTAATATATTTTAAGTTTGAGACATACTTGATTAATTTTAGAGTACTGTGTAGTTGTAATTGTTTACCTGTAAACGTTTTGTAATACTACTGTTCCTGTAGTTTATTTACTTCAGAATGAGGTTTTCTTAAGGTGGAAACAGTAAGACAATGTTTGTTCACGTGAACTAATAATAACATAAAAATTAAAGTAGTCATTTTATATTACCTGTAAACAAAAGGGAACATAATATCTCCATGGATGTATTAGGGTTAAAACGAAGAATCGGACTTTTTCAATTTTCAAACCGATAGACTGGAAAATATCTTTTTGAAGTGACTGAAAAACAATGTCTATTATCCATCTGTTTTAAATATAATGAATCCATAGTGTTATCTTCAGAATACCTACACTATACACCTACAGACAGATATTTACATTCGTAACCTAGTATATAAGTAAGTCAGTCGTCTGTAAATAACTCGTGGACGATATATGGTCTTTTACAGAGCGAATGACTCCTATGTTACCAGTAACGTGAGTTCCTTTTGTCAGAATAAAATAAACAGTACTATTAAGACCATCTTAAATTCTTCTTGTTCGTTAAAGATGTTTTAAAAGGACGTTTACTTATACAGAAGGAGAAAGAGGGTGAGGTAAAAGTTGATAGTAACTGATGACTTAAAGTACAAAGATGTATTCAGATCGTTAAGTGACAAAAAGATAAATCCTACATTTTACGGTCATTTGTTTACACTGTAGAGAGGGGATGGAAATTGAAATGACCTTACACAACTCTGAAAGAGAGGATACGAATGGGGGATAATACAGTGACTTAACCATCCCCAGGACCGTACAATGAACCTGTTTGAGTAAGTGCCCTCCACGGAGACGGTTCACCTTGACTCGTGATAGGTAATAGCATCGTTAACGTAACGAGTAGGAGTCTTAGTTCAGGGTTTCAGTAAAAGAATAAAAGGTCCTCGATTGAGAACAGGACAAGAAGGATTTAACGGAGACTGTTGTTACCGAGATGTCCTAAAGTCACACCCAAATCCTCGGACTTGTCGGTTACCTAGACCCCGTAAGAATATCGTACGTTAGTATTGAACACAAATCGAAAGTATTGTTTCAGAATAGGTTTTGGTAGAGTTTCTTCGGTTTGGTTAGGTTTTGGTGAAGGATCCAGGTGTAACGCATTGTCTATCTGCACGAGAAAGGGTGGCGTTTTACTTCCCGTGATCCATCGATCTACGGGTTAGTATACTTACCACTTTCATAAACAGATAGTACAAATTCGATGTTTTTGACGTCCTAAAGACCAAGACACGAACAAAGACCAAGGTGCTAAAGGTCAAGTCACAAATAATTTGTTGTAAAAAGATAAGTATCCGTAGTGATAAGGAAGACACTGAGGAGTCCTCTCAGATAACGAGAAAGAGAAGGAAGTCAAGTCAAGTCAACGAGTCAGCACAGGCTGAGAAACACTCGGGTACCTGACATCGTGTGGTCCGGAGGGACAGGTAGGGGTTGAGGGTCTCAAATCGGTTTGAGTACAGGTAACTCAACCACTACGGTAGGTTGGTAGAGTAGGAGACAACAGGGGAAGAGGAGGGTGGAAGTCAGAAAGTTTCGTAGTCCCAGAAAAGTTTATTCAGTCAATAAACGTAGTCCACCGGTTTCGTAACCTCAAAGTCGAAGTCGTAGTCAGGGAGGTTACTTATAAGTCCTGACTAAAGGAAATCCTAACTGACCAACCTAGAGCAATGTCAGGTTCCCTGAGAGTTCTCAGAAGAGGTTGTGGTGTCAAGTTTTCGTAGTTAAGAAACCACGAGTCGAAAGAAATATCAGGTTGAGAAGGAGGTGTAGGATTGTTTTATATTGATAACACCCTCATCCTCGTACCCTCTAAGTTCAGAAAGTGAACTGTGGGTGTCCAGTTCTTTATCCCTTCTTTTTGTTTCTTATACAAATTCTCGACGTAACTATCTTTACTTCCTTGATCCCCCGTACCTCGAATTTATTAAATTTATAAATTTCTAATTTCATAAAAAAGAATAAAGAGTTCATAGAAGGAAGGAATTCGAGAGAGTTGTGGTAACTCGAATACACAGACTCTTTATCGTTCCTAACCCCTTACAAATGACCAAATAATTAGTGGGGAGAAGGTTTTACAGAAGACACCGTCGTTACTCTAATAGACGTAGGACTCAAGTACCCTTTCTTTAGAAACAAGAAAAGGAAAATCTAATGTTCATGTGTATTGACCCTCCAGAGAACACGACATCGGTCATGTGAAACATGTCTCCTGTCCCAAAACAGTTATTACCTTGGCCCTCCCTATTTTCTTACTTAATTTCCTATCTCGTCTATCTTTAATCTTTTTTTAAAATTCAGTCTCTTTTTAATTGACACATCCCTCCCATCCTAGTGTACCTTTGTGTCACTCGTCTCTGGGTCTACTATCTTTAAACTAAGGCCCGTCAGGGTGGCACGGGACGTCGGGGCTTTACTGCAAAGAAGGTAACGAAATGTTACCAGAGATTTTGACGGCCGTAATTGTTTTAAGGGATCCCTACATTAAAAATTTTCTATAAAATTGAATTATTCTGGTTAGTCTACGGTGAAACCATACTTTTACTGTGCGTGTGACATTTTTTCACAAACTCGAACCCAATTCGGAATAGATGTGGGCGATGGTAGTTTTATTCTCAGAAGTTAGTTGTTGTGAAACACGTAAGGTGTAGAGACCCTTCCGTGGGATCGGAGACAGTGTGAGAAATATCTCAGTAAGATCTACGAAGACAGAGGGAGTGGTAGAAGGGTATGTTACCGTGTTCGTTAGTGGTTTTACATGTTAAAGATGAAGGATTTATGGAGGGTTTAGACAGAGGAGAAGGGATGGGTGTGAGGGTGATAAAGTTAGATCCGACGAGGTAGAGAGTAGACCTAAAGACTGTATTTATCCTGATCCATCAGGAGAAGGGACTTAGATGGATCTTTTCTCTGAAAAGATTTAATGTTTAGACTAGAACTATAGAAGAACTTATTGTAAGGGTGCCCGAAGGATGTCCCTCACGAGTGTGAGTGGGGACACAAATGTCGTGCGAACAAATCACCGGACAGGTCTTATTTGAGATCTCACATCAATCCCCAGCGGTACGAGACGGTGTCACTGTAAAGAAGGTCACAAAAGACGACAGAGTACTGAGACGTAGAAACACCGCTGTGTCTATAAGAACAGACGGAGTACTTTTGTCACGCGAGGTATTCGTACTCGTGGTACAGAACAAATAACAATGTCGGTACCGCAGACTGTATCACAGACCGCGTACCGTGTTACTCTGTTTCCTGAAGATTTCGTGTACCTGTTATGGTTTTCCTCTGTCTCAAACGTCAGACTCGCGTCCATGGTGTCACTACTCCGGTGTCAATGGAGACTGTCAGTGTCCTTTTGTCCTTCTCAGGGTTTTTAACCCCGGTTCCCTTCTTCCTCTCCTACTCACTACCCGTGGTCCTCTTTTTTTACTTCACGAATTTTTGTTTGACAGATCACGGATGAAACCGTCTCCCGACCGGGACTACACTTCCCACCGAGTTTCCCTTTACTGACGGGTTGTATCCTCATTTCTTATGGTTAATAAAAGGAGAATTCATCCCGGTCTGGTTGAGTCGTCTTTTGGTCTCCTACCCGTGACGAAAGGACCTTCCTTCGACTACCACGACTACGGTAGTCGGCCCAACTGATTCCTCTGTACTAGGTCCTCGGTGGGTTGACTTCCGACCATATGGTGTCTGTCTGTACGAAGATTCTGGACGCCGTTAATCCTTAAGTTCCAATCGGGGTTGAAAAGTCTACTTCGGAAGATTAAAAGGAAAAGGGAGGGGACTCGACGAAGGTCCTTTGGACGGAACAGGAGACGACACCAACCTTTTCTAGTTTACACGGGAAATGGCTTTTCCGTCCCGAAAGGAGAGGAGTGACGAGGGAGTACACGTGGGGGTACACTGCCGAGTATGTCCCTGTGAGGGCCCCGGAGACTGTGTCTCGACAGAGTTGAGACACAGAGACTAGGAAACAGAGCTAACTCCCGTGTGGTCCAGTTCTGTCTTCCGGTCTGGACGACCAGGTTCTACCAATTACTACTATCTTATTTCAGTGGTATTTTTTGGTAGTAAAACTTGTCTTAAAAAGACTCTATTTAAAACTCGAGTCTGTTAAGTCCCTACGAAAACACGTTACGGAAGTATTAAAGTGAGTACGGTTGAAGTTGGTTTTTTTGATAGTCTTATTACTCCGTTTTTAGTCCCCCCCCCCCCGCCTTACACCAGATACGAGGTTTCACGTTTTTTTTTTTTTTTTCTTTTCTTNCCCCCCTTTACACCAGATACGAGGTTTCACTTTTTTTTTTTTTTTCTTTTCTTTTTCGTCTCTTTCGTTAAACTAAGGTGGGACCATGGGTTAGAAAAGAGGATCTTAAAGTTACTCTAAAGAATTCAACCGATCTACAAGAGGGTGACGTGGGGTCCCCGTGTATCCTCTTGCAAGGTCATCCATAGCAGATATATAAGTAACAGAGGTAAGACGGGTCAACATAGTTAGGAATATTGGACATATAATATCTTGGTAAGGGGAAAATGAAGACAGGGAGAGTAGTCGAACACCTGAAGACCCTCTGTCCTTACATATAGTTACTAGAGTCGAACAGTGGTGACCCAGTGGGAAAGGAAGGTTTCTACTAAAGGACACACAGTGACGACCAGACATTCGAGTGGTGCCCGTCCCTGTACCGAATAAAGTCGTGTATTCTGTTCTTCTTCTGTTACCCGTACATGACCGACGAACAGACAAAACCGATTTTGTAACCGTCCAGTGTATAAAGGTACGGGTTTCAAACAAACGTCCATGTATGCGACAACGGGAAAGACTTTAGAAGTAAAAAGAGTGTTACTCAATTTATGACGTGCACCTTCCCAAATATGAGAGATCCACAGTCGGGTACTGTCCCGATACTTCCCCGTCCACGATACTCGTGCATTGTTCTAAAATTCGGACTCCATAGTACACTGCCACCACTACAACCGGATCCAGTAAAGAGAGTGAGTGCTGTCAGTGTCGGTTTGAACGTGTCCCAGGTTAATCATCGGGGTCACTCCGATCCTTTACGTCCCATCGGGGCCTTCACCTCATTAGTGCCCCAGTGATGTCTTGTAAGGACTTCCCCTTATACGATCCAAACTATTTAGTGTCCCAAGCACTGGGTTCCTTGTTGAGTGAAAGGAACTACTAGGGTGTCATAAAAATCGGTAACTCAACCAATCAAGGGACAGACCTATAATAAGGAAAAAACAAACGAGTTGAGAGCTAGGAAGGAAGGAAGGAAGGACGACACTTTACCAGACAAATGACACATAACGATTTAGTGATGGTATAAATGAACACAAAAATACCGGTTCTACGAGTGTTAGGACAAAAAAAAGAAGGTAGACCTCCCCTTTTAGTGATGGATTTTTTCTTTTTTCTTTTCGAACAGAGAATGTACTTGACTTTACAAAGTAAAATAAAAGATGGGGTAGGCTTGTGAACGTCGAATGGTCCACAACATTTCGTGTAATTATGTATAATAGAGTAAATTTAGTGGTGCAACTAACGATCTCTGAACAAGAATAGGAGTCAAAATAAATCCCCCCGTATTCGTGTTTCTTTGAAAGAGCTCCAATGGACGATTGTATACAATCTCGATCTCAAACATGGACCCAATCACTCTGAGGAGAATTGATAATTAAAAGATATTGAAACTTCAGATATAGAAATAAAGGGTAGTGAGGGAGGTTCAGACACTTAGTCAAAGTTTTCTTAAGGACCGGATCCCTTAAAACATTGTGTGTTCTGGTGTCTTTAGTATCTAGAGGAGTCAAAGGGAGAATGTCTACATACATCTGGTATTTCTGGTTCTCATAAATTTATCAAATATGTTCTACAATTTCGACGAAGTACAATAGAGTTTGGTTAATCTAAAAGACCAGAAGAACACCCAGAGAACAGGAATAATGTTGTGACTGAAGACAGGGAATATAAAAATGATATTAAAAGACTGCTCGTCGTCAAGAAAGGGAAGTAAGTTCTTCGAGACGAAACGGTTTCCTCTTACTTTGGAAAGTTTCCTCTTTAGGTTTATATAGTAAACTACGGTAATACGTACGTCTCTGTGTAATTTGGAAGACCTACGAATTCTGTAGAACCAATACTTTTCACTAATACATTTACTTCTATTAAGTATGAAGGAGCGAAATATTTAATCGGGAGCCTTAACTGAACCGACCACTTACTCTGATTTATGTTCGTTCCGGTTACTATTCGTTTGTAGTTTACTTCGCAATAAACAAAACCTACTGGAGGGTGCAGGAAGGACCGGGAAGGTCTGGAGGACCGTAAGTAGTAGAAGAAACGAGTGGACAGTGACGTTTCATAGTGTGACTAAACCGACAGGTTTGTGTAACAAATGGTGGAAGAGAAAGTTGAGGTGATGAAAGAGAAGAAGGGAGCGGGTTAAAAGTAAGGGATTCGACCCACCAAAGGGAGTTCCCAATCTCCCGGAGATGGTAAGAAAGTGTACAGGAGGACAGAAAAGGATACAAGATTCTCGTGGATACTGAAAGGTCATGGTGGAGGTTGGGTGAGGACTGTCTTCTGAAGGTCGTCTTACCCCGTAACGACACTAAACCCCTAGAAAGATCCCGAAAAGAGGGTACTGATGATGGACCAGATGTGAATCGACAAACGTACAGTAAAGACGAGAAAATCCTCCGATTACCTAAACAATTAAATTAATAATTATTAAATTGTTATCTATTTAACAACTATTGAAACAATATTTAAATAATTTTATTATGTTTAATAACAATTATTAAAGAATTGTAATAATTTAATAACAACAAATCGACGATTCAGTACAGGTTGAGAAACACTAGGGTACCTGACATCGGGTGGTTCGAGGAGGTAGGTACCCTAAAGGGTCCGTTCTTATGATCTCCCCCAAAGACAAAGGAAAAGGTCCCCTAGAAAGGTTGTGTCTTTGACATGGGTGTAGAGGACGAACCGTCCGTCAAAGAAATGGTGATTCGGTGGACCCTTCGGGTTCCCAAAGACAGTTACGTCCTCTGTGTCCTCTGAGTTCAAGTTAGGGACCCAATCTTTCTAGGGGTTTCCTCCTTTACCGTTGGGTGATGTCATAAGAACGGACCTTTTGGGGTACCTGTCTTTTCAGACCTCCCGATATCAGAAACCCCAACGTTTCTCAGTGTGTACTGAATCGTTGGTTCGTACGTACATACTATTTAATAACTGTGAGTATGAACAATTAACCTCATCCTTTACCGTTGGGTGAGGTCATGAGAATGGACCTTTTAGGGTTCCTACCTCCTCGAACCATCCGATGTCAGGTGTCCCAGCGTTTCTCAGTCTGTGTTGACTCGCTGAAGTGAAAGTGAAGTATGAACAATTATAATAAATTTATAATAAACTTATCATAATTAAATTATGATAATAATACCTAAAGTAATTTATTTATAACCAATTTATTTTAGTTATTAGATTCGGGACGGTCACACACTTGAGAGACTATCCAGTGGGGTGTGTCATTAGTTCAAGTTTTCGTGTCCACTTCCGGGTCTTCTGTGAGATCCTCACTACTGTAAAATTTCGTCCATCGTTCGGGTCAAAGAGTTTAAGACAGTCCCTCTGGTCAGTGACGGTCGTAGAAGACTGAGGTTTCAATTCTAATAAATAGGTTCAGAACGATTAATAGTGTAGTAAGAGTAATACAGATAATACCGAACAAGGTTTTATCTACCAAATAGTAAAGTACTCTATTATCACTTTCCAAATAAAAAGGAAAGTAAATAGCCCCAATAAAAAGTTAATTTTTTATTACGTTCAAACAAGATTATTACTTTATATTCTTATGAGTTCCTATATTCCTTTTCTAATTGTTAGAGTGAGATGGAGTAAAAATGAGGTAGTTGGGAGTTCATTAGTTACAATTATCAAACTACACTTAATAAGGTGGGGAAGGAGATACTAGTTATGTATATAGAAACTTTATTTATATATACAAGTACGTTTCTATATTTGATGTTTATTTTATAAAATTAATACGGGATTTGTACCCCAGTATAATACGTATACCTAGGTAACGAACGAAAACAAAAATTATTTTACAGTACCTGTAGGGAGACCAGTAATATTAGAGATAATACCTTATGATATTAAATCAGTTAAAAGGAAGATAAGGTAGACAAAGGTGAAGATAACAGTGACGTTTATTGTTATATCCTTTATAGTAATTGGTATCGAAACGTAGAGTCTCCGATAACAATAGATGTCCTATACAAAGGGTTTTACTCTACGGGTCCAGTTTCTTATGTATGTAATAAAAGACCTTTTCCGACCAATTTCGTTAAGTGTGAGAGGAATCGTTGTAGACTTTCACAGACATAAGAATCTTCTGAACATTATATTACTTTGTGTTGACTATTTTTATAATACACTCAATGTTTGTATGTTACTCAGGTACACCCGAACACAGATCATCACTCTGTAATCACTGTAAATTTATCACTCTGTCACTTTGTATATGTCATATGATTACGTATATATACCTTGAATCTTTCTACTATTACTATTGGGACATACGCTCTATCGTTTTCTCTGTGTCTACATATCTTCAGAAAACCTGTGACACCCTCTCCCTCTCCCACCCTACTAAACCCTCTTACCGTAACTTTGTACATATTATAGTATATACTTTGCTTAGCGGTCAGGTCCAAGTCACCTCCTATGACCTACGAACCCCGACGACGTGACCCTGCTGGGTCTCCCTACCTTGCCCCTCCCTCCTCTCTCCCCCAAGTCCTACCCCTTGTACACATATGGACACCGTCTAAGTACAACTACATACCGTTTTGGTTATATTATAACATTTCATATTGGAGGTTAATTTTATTTATTTAAATATAATTTTTTTATTTTGTTTCACAAACACCACCTTCCTTCTCTCGGTCGAAAGTTCTGCATAGGGTCGTAAAAATGTATCCAATTTCGAGTAACCTTTATCGTGGTTACTAGAAAGGACCATACACTTTCATCTCTACGTGTAAAATATTTCCTACTTATATCGAAATTTCTCCTCCCACCTTTCTCCTTTCTAATACAATAAGGGTCCGTTGGGGTTTCTTTAGACGAGACTAACCTACATACAGTTTACTCCTACTCTACCAACCTACCGTAGTGGTTGTATTACCTGCACTCAAACTCGTTCGAGGTCCTCCGTCACTTCCTACCCATTCGGAACGCTCGACGTCAGGTACCGTAGCATTACTCAGCCTGTACTGAATCGCTATCTTGTTGTTACTACTGATTAAATCGGTCTATAATTCGTTGAAATGGTTTCAAAATGTCTATCTTTTTACGTCATTACCCTAAATTTACCCTCCGATACACCGACATCATTAATATTATCGACACCACTAGTCAAGATACACAGTCGAACTGACTCGGTACTTCACGGCTCTATGACTAAATTTGTGGTAAGATTCACGTGCACACCCCACAAATACCGACTCTATCTGTAAACTTCTCCGTGTGACTCATTTCACCTAACGGGAAGGTATACACCCACCCGACGGGGGTTAGATACCCCCTGGTCTTCTCTTACTTTCTGTCCCCTCCCTCCTAAGCGAGAGAGACAAAAGTTCGATCCTGTAGCTAGAGAGGACGTGACCTGACCTTGAATGCGTCGGTCGAGTGGACCAAAAGTCCAGAAGTCTGAGTGTGTCCTTGATAAGCTGGTGAGACGACCCAGAGGTCTTCTAGAACTTAGAAGACTCAGAGGTCTGACATACTCAGTTAAGGAATATTATTTATGTTATTATAGATAGAACAACCAAGACAAAGAGACCTCTTAGGACGGTCATTTTATCGGTTGGACATAACCAATTAAGTATCCTTTGTACTTAATGATACAAGTTTCGTGACCTGCGACTATTGAAAAAATTGATAGAGTAAATGTGGTATGTTTTTGGGTTACTCCATCCATGATAATAGGGTAAAATGTTTACTCCTTTCATTCTAAGACTCTTGAAATTTTTTGAACCTGACCGTGTTTACTAACTTGATCCCGGGATCCTTCATCTTCATATCCCTATGCTCCTGAGTTTTTGGTTTGCGAAGTGAAGACACGGAAAAAAGAGGATTTTCGTCAAATTATATAGAGAGGGAGAAGTAACAGTGACGAGAATAGGACCGGGAGACATAAAGTGGGACACGAAATAGAGAAGAGAAAGATAAGGGTAATGTTTCCATCTATAAAGTAGAGTACATAGAGATCGAGTTGGTCCGTAATTCTGGAAAATCTGAACGCAGCGAGTGTAGTGGACGTAACCGTCCACCCAAGAAATGGTGATCGTAGTGGACGTTTCGGGGTCTATTTACGTATCTGTCAACATATAGGAGAGGGTAGGACCCCTATCTAATAAGTGGTTTTTGTGTCGAAGTGGGAGTCGTTATGTACCTGTCTCTCTACGTCACTATTTTTTATTTTTATTTTTTCATTTAGTACTGTCACTTTAGTAATGTCCGTCGAGTTATTAAGACACTGAGAGACTCAAGGAGATGATTCAAGGACCACTCTCTAAAATGTAAATTGTGTTTTCCCATCAGTTTCCTTGGATCCAAACACACAATCGAACGAACATAACTATAATTTTTATTATGTCTCAACTTTGACCAATACCTGTTCCTTTCATAGATAAAGAACTAGGACATTAGTGTGAGTTAGGGTATAGAATCACGATTTAGATTTCTTCGATAAGGAACAGTAATTTTAAATTTGGTATTATATAGTGTATCACACATATATGTTACCACAATACACTAAACTTTTAAATAAATAAACAAAATACCTCCCCGTGTTGAAAAATTTATAGAGTTAAAAGATGTTTAATTGTACCACCACTCTTAAAGTTCCTTCAAAGTCTAAAGTCTTCTTTAACCGGTTACAGATGAGTTTGGGGTTTGAACATTGGTGTTTTCAACTAAGGAAACTTTTCCTGTAAAAAGGGGAAGGGTGTCTGTTCAGTCGACTCGTTGGGACGTGTACCACTCTGAGTTGTTGGTTACCGTTTTTCCCTTTATTTGGTATCCGAAGAAAGGTTGCACGGTCCTTTCTCTGTCACCGTTCTTGAAATCTGTGACCTTAAACCATCCCATTTTCGTGTAAATATTTAACGTCGAGTAAGCACCTCTTAGTGATCCAAGGTGAGGAGAACTATAGAGGAGGACAACCAAAGATTTATACCGATAAGTTTTTTCTATGTAGATGTTAATTAGATACTGTTTCCTCCGTTCTTATATGTTGCCTCTTCTGCCAGAGAAGTTATCCACCACGACCCTTTTGACCTGTCGATGTACATTTTCTGACTTTAAACTTATAAGAGATTATGGTATATGTTTCTATTTGATTTTTACCTAATTTCTAGATTTACATTCTGGTCTAAGATATTTTGAGAATCTCCTTTTGTATCCGTCTTGTGAGAAACTGTATTTAGTATCGACATATAAAAACCTAAGTGGAGGGTCTTATTACTTTTATTTTTGTTTTTATTTGTTTACCTTGGATTAATTTGAATTTTCGAAAATATGTTGTTTCCTTTGGTAATCGTTTTGTTTTGTTTTGGGTGTCTTATCCTTTATAGACGTTTTCTACACTGGTTGTTTCCTGATTAAAGGTTTTATATGTTTGTCGAGTTTTTTGTCTTTTATTCAAGTTAATTTTTGTTTACCCGTTTTCTAGATTTCTCTGTAAAGAGGTTTCTTCTGTATGTCTACTGGTCTTTCATGTACTTTCCTACGAATGGTAGTGATCAAAAGTCTCTTTACGTTTAGTTTTGACGTTACTCCATAGTGTAATATGGCCAATGTTACCGATAGTAGCTTTATAGACGTTTATCATTTACGATCTGTCCCACACCTCTTTTCTCTTAGGAGGATGTGACAACCACTCTTATATATAACCATGTCGGTGATTCCTCTTGTCATTCCTCCAAGGGATTTTGTGATTTTTGTCTCGATGGTACGACGACGACGACGACGATTCAGCGAAGTCAGCACAGACTGAGACACGCTGGGGTGTCTGTCGTCGGGTGGTCCGAGGGGACGGGGACCCTAAGAGGTCCGTTCTTGTGACCTCACCCAACGGTAAAGGAAGAGGTTTCGTACTTTCACTTTTCAGTTTCACTTCAGTCAGTCAGCACAGGCTGAGGATCACTGGGGTACCTGACGTCGGGTGGTCCGAGGAGGCAGGTACCCTAAAAGGTTCGTTCTCATGACCTCACCCCACGGTAACGGAAGAGGCTCTCGATGGTATGTTATGTCGTTAGAGGAAGACCCGTATATAAGTTCCTTTTGATATTTCTTTTTACTTGGGGTTACAAGTAGTGTCGTGATAATGTTATCGGTTCTGTACCTTCGTTGGATTCACAGGTAGTTGTTTCCTCACCTATTTCTTCTACACCCTGTATATATGTTACCTTATAATCAGTATTTTCTCTTACTCTTTACAGGAAACATCGTTGTACCTACCTGGATCTCTAATAGTATAAGTCACGTCATTCAGTCTGATTCTGCCTATAGTACCGTAGTAAATATACACCTTAGAATTTTTACAACGTTTACTTGAATAAATGTTTTGTCTTTTTCTGACTGTCATAATCTTTGGTTTAAATACCAAGTCAAGTGAAGTCAAGTCAGTGAGTCAGTCCAGGCTGAGAAACGCTGGGGTACTTAGTGTCGTGCGGTCCGGAGAGACAGGTAGTGGTTGAGGGTCTCAAGTGAGTTTGCGTATAGGTAGCTAGCTCAGCCACTAGGGTAGGTCGGCAGAGTAGGAGACGGCAGGGGAAGAGGAGGACGGGGGTTAGGGAGGGTCGTTGTCTCAGAAAAGGTTACTCAGTCGAGAAGCGTACTCCACCGGTTTCATGACCTTAAAATCGAAGTTGTAGTCAGGAAGGTTACTTGTGGGTCCTGACCAGAGGAAATCCTACCTGACCAACCTAGAGGAACGTCAGGTTCCTTGGGAGTTCTCAGAAGAGGTTGTGGTGTCAAGTTTTCGTAGTTAAGAAGTCGTGAGTCGAAAGAAGTGTCAGGTTGAGAGTGTGGGTATGTACTGATCACCTTTTTGGTATCGGAACTGATCTGTCTGGAAACAACCTTTTCATTACAGAGACGAAAACTTATACGATAGATCTAACCAGTATTGAAAGGAAGGTTCCTCATTCGCAGAAAATTAAAGTACCGACGTTAGTGGTAGACGTCACTTAAACCTCGGGGGGTTTTTATTTCAGGGAGTGACAAAGGTGACAAAGGGGTCGATAAAGGGTACCGACCAAAATCTTTTACGTCTCCTTGGTCTCTAGTTTAACGGTTGTAGGCGACCTAGTAGCTTTTTCGTTCTCTCAAAGTCTTTTTGTAGATAAAGACGAAATAACTAATACGGTTTCGGAAACTGTCACACCTGGTGTTATTTGACACCTTTTAAGACTTTCTCTACCCTTATCGTCTGGTGGACTGGACGGAGAACTCTTTAGACATACGTCCAGTCCTTCGTTGTCAATCTTGACCTGTACCTTGTTGTCTGACCAAGGTTTATCCTTTTCCTCATACAGTTCCGACATATAACAGTGGGACGAATAAATTGAAGATACGTCTCTTGTAGTACTCTTTACGACCTGACCTTCTTCGTGTTCGACCTTAGTTCTAACGACCCTCTTTATAGTTATTGGAGTCTATACGTCTACTATGGTGGGAATACCGTCTTTCACTTCTCCTTGATTTTTCGTAGAACTACTTTCACTTTCTCCTCTCACTTTTTCAACCGAACTTTAAATACCAATGACTTCCCCTTTTTACCATCCTCTCTCTCTATCTAATCCTCCAACCCTAATTGCATATATATGACGATAATATTTTATTAGTTGTCCTGAATGACATATTGTGTCTCTTACGATGAGTCATGAGACATTATTTGATATATGTTTTTCTCAGACTTTTTATTGCACATACATATACATATTGACTTAGTGAAAACAACATGTGGTCTTTGATTACGTAACATTTAGTCAATATGGGATTATATTTTTAATTTTAATGTTTTCATGTAGATCTGTAATAATTAAAACACACTTTTTTTTTTAAATCATATGGACTCTTTTTTTACCACACAGAATAGTTATTTGTTCGGTGATTTCAAAATAAAGATCGGTTTGTAAAAAGAGAAAGTCATTTTTTTTTTTTTTTTTTAGTTATGTCTTAGACTGAACCAAACATAAGTTACGATGATAAGAGAGAATTTAATGCATTCAGTGAAATAGAAAATAGTAGAGGTTGATTTCACTTTTGACTACAAATGAATATTCGATGGAAAGTGGATCAGTGATTTCTGTAAAACATCGTAGATGGATTAATTTAGTCTATCTGTTTTACTCTCCTACCCCCATCACGACCGAAGTTAAAGTACTGAAGGGGACTACCCGGTTGACTCCTTCTGGAGTCCTACCAGTAGTGACTACGAGATACATACAGTTGTCTCAGAAACCAGACTCCCAACATCCACCTCGAATTAATACGGACCCTTCGGGTTCACGACCACACGACACATTGGGACACATTTTGTCAATCATTTACACAGGAAACAAAATCTCCAGACAATATATAAGACAATACAATATATACATAATATTTATTATATATATCACATGTATATATATATATAAACCTATGTATAAAATCTATATATAGGTTTTAGACCTGAAGGGAACCCCGAGTCACCATTTCTTAGACGGACGGTCACGTCCTCTGTGTCTAAACTAAGGAGTCTAGGGGACCTTCTCCCGTACCGTTGGGTGAAGTCATAAGAACGGCCCCTTTAGGGTACCTGTCTCCTCGGACCACCCAATGTCAGGTGTCCCAATGTTTTCTTAACCTGTACTGAATCGTTGATTTGTTTTTGTTGATAGGTTGTAGGTCCCTTTAGAATTCTTCTTTATACTGAACCCCTTATTGCTCCTTGAACCTTTTTAGGGGAGGTGAATCAGAGACAACGGAGTTGAGTAAAAGTAATTGAGTCCTATTTCGTCTTCGAGAAAGAAGAAACAGACGGGGAAGAGAGATTATTGTCACCGAGACACAGGAAACTGGGGGGGAAAGGACTTCTGACGGGGAGTTATAAGATAGGAGTCGGTATACGGGAAGATGAAGATCAGAAGACGGAGGGACTTACTAGAGGAACTTTTGTGTCGTTCCGTGTGTAGTTTCGTTTATATCTCAATAGTAAGGACACGTATTTTGACCTCCGAGAAATAGTGAACGTTTTATTTTAAGTTCAGGGACTCTGACTCTTGACTAAATTTTAGTATCTATCTTTAAATACAAGGATATTGTTTTTTCTTTTTTCGAGTTTTAGTTTCTAGTTTACTAGTAGGGTTCTTCAGTCTACACGTTTGATTTACACTTTGTCTCTTTCATCCTTTTATTTGTCCCCATCTTTAATTACCCTCACTTTTATATGTCATTTCTGTTATTTACCGGGTTTCCAGTCGAGAAACCTTTCTGATTAATTTAACTATTTGGAGATTACTCTGATTAGTTCTCTTTTCTCTATTTTTTCCGTGTTTATTATCGATTACCTCTACTTTCGTCTGGTAACAATGAACAAGTCTGTAAGTTTTATATTACTCCTGTAATATCCTAGTGGTCTTTTCATATCCTACACCAATTTAGACTTAAAATCTTTTCATTGACTAGTAAAAAATCATATGTGAACAGGGTTTAGAGCAAATAGACTGTTTATTGTCAAAATATGGACAATCTCTTTAACTTTGGTATTAATTTTAAAAAGGTATACTTTGGTTTCTGAGGTCCATGTGTACCTTAATGACTCTTAATGTAGTTTAGAAGTTCGTTTTTTAGACTGGTTAGAATGTGTTTTGAGAACGTCTCTTATCTTTTCGTTCGTTTGTGTAAGGTCAAGTAAAGTACGTTGACTGTACTTGAACTATTGTCTGTCTTGTAATATTATTTTTATTCAGGTCAGTAAAGTGAATAAATTTATTATATTTATTGTATCGATATTTCTAATATGTTGTGTTCTCTCGCCTCAAATAAAATCCTTCCGTTTAAATCGAATTGTAAAACTTTTAGTTACAATATAAGGTATAATTATCTTATTTCCTTTTTTTAATATTCTAGTATAGTATACATCTTCTTTCGAACACTATTTTGAATACGAATGTCTTCCTATAAAATGGGTATTGAACGAATCTGTTGTCACACTTCTCAACTGTGACTCACACAAATTTCACTAGTCTTCATGACCCAACCGGTTTACAAACAACCACAAAAAGTCTTGTAGTACACCTACGAAACCCAGTTGGGTTATTTAACTTAATTGTTAAAGTCTGAACAAGGTCCTCTTTTATTAAATTTCATGTATTTTTACGTTATAGAGGACCTCCTCTATGGGATGTAGGTTCCAGTCCTCGCCACCGACACTCCTCTATGGGATATAGTTTCCATTCCTCGTCGTCGACACTTAACGACCTCGTCGGCACTTCTATGGGGTGCAGGTTCCATTCTCTTTGGGTCATTCTGTCATCTGCGACTCTCTCCCGTAGTCTGTCGTCTGTTTGACTTTGGTGTTAGTGTCTTTTGATCGGTTGGACTGGTGCACCTGGTGTCGGACCAGATTGAGTCACTTTGATTCTGTACGGTATATCCCGGTGGGATCTACCTACCCAGTACCACCTCTCCAGACTGTTTTACATCAGGTGACCTCTTCCCTTACCGTTTGCTGAAGTATAAGAAGGAACTCTTGTGGTACTTGTCATACTTTTCCGTTTTTCTATCCTATGACTTTCTCCTTGAGGGGTCCAGTCATCACGGGTCGTACGATGACCTCTAGTCACCTCTTTATTGAGGTCTTTCTTACTTACCTGTCTCGGTTACGTTTTTGTTATGAGTCAACACATACACTGATCACTATCTTCGTTTCAGACTACGACAGTTCTCGTTATGACGTACCCTTGGACCTTACAAGGATACTTAGTTCCATTTAATCTTCACCAGTTTGTCCTCTACCGTTCTCACTTGCAGTTGTAAGATCCTTAGTCGTTTGATTTTACCTGATCTTATCTACTTAAATTAAGTCTGCCGGTAATATAAATGATGACACCCGTCCTTAGGGAATCTTCTTTACCTCATCGGTGGTGTCAGTTGTTTTCTCAGGTTTTACGTCATGAACCTATGTTAGAGGTTTTGCTGTCTTACTAGAGACAAGTAAAGGTTCCGTTGGGTAAGTTATAGTACCATTAAGTTCAGATACGGGGTTGGTCATTGTGACTTCTTAGACTTCAACTTGCTAAGATACTTCTGGATGTTCTGGAAAATCTTGATTGTGGGTTTTTTCTACAGGAAAAATAATATCCCTTGACCTTACGTTTTCATCCTTCAGTTCTTTGTGGACCTTATTGTCCGTTTAAACCGGAACCTCATGTCTTACTTCGTCCCGTTTCCGATTCTCAAAACGGTTCTCTTACGTGACCAGTATCTTTTGTGGGAGAAGTTTGTTGTGTTCTCTTCTGAGATGTGTATCCGAAGCGGTCTACCAGTTATGGTTTTAGTCTAACTAATATAAGAAACGTCGGTTTCTACCTCTTCGAGATATGTCAGTCGTTTTTGTTCTGGCCCTCGACTGACACTAATCTAGTAATTGAGAAATAACGGTTTAAGTCTGAATTTGTCTTCCCACCTTTTGGTGATCTGGTAAGTCCATACTGGATTTAGTTTAGGGAATACTAATATGTCACCTTCACTCTTTATCTAAATTCCCGGATCTAGACTATCTGTCTCACGGACTACTTGATACCTGCCTCCAAACACTGTAACATGTCCTCTGTCCCTAGTTCTGGTAGGAGTTCCTTTTCTTTACGTTTCTTCGTTTTACCGACAGACTCCTCCGGAATGTTTATCGACACTTTTCTTCTCTTCGCTTTTCGTTTCCTCTTTTCCTTTCTATAAGGGTACACTTCCGTCTCGAGGTTTCTTATTGTTTCTCTAAAAATTTTTTTCGGAAGGAGTCACTAGTCACGTTTCTTTATCTCCTTTTATTATCTTACCCTTTCTGGTCTCTAGAGAAGTGTTTTAATCTCTATGGTTCCCTTGTAAAGTACGTTTCTACGGGAGTTATTTCCTGTATTTACCATACCTGGAATGTCTTCTTCTTCTATGATTCTTCTCCACCGTTCTTATGTGTCTTCTTGACATGTTTTCTCTAGAAGTACTGGGTCCATTAGTGCTACCACACTAGTGAGTGGATCTCGGTCTGTAGGACCTTTCACTTCAGTTCACCCGGAGTCCTTCGTAGTGATACTTGTTTCGATCACCTCCACTACCTTAAGGTCAACTCGATAAAGGTTAGGATTTTCTACTACGAGACCTTCACGACGTGAGTCATACGGTCGTTTAAACCTTTTGAGTCGTCACCGGTGTCCTGACCTTTTCCAGGCAAAAGTAAGGTTAGAGTTTCTTTCCGTTACGGTTTCTTACGAGTTTGATGGCGTGTTGACGTGAGTAGAGTGTACGATCATTTCATTACGAGTTTTAAGAGGTTCGGTCCGAAGTCGTTATGTACTTGGCACTTGAAGGTCTACAAGTTCGACCAAAATCTTTTCCCTCTCCTTGGTCTCTAGTTTAACGGTTATAGACGACCTAGTAGCTTTTTCGTTCTCTCAAGGTCTTTTTCTAGATAAAGACGAAATAACTGATACGGTTTCGGAAACTGACACACCTAGTGTTATTTGACACCTTTTAAGACTTTCTCTAACCTTATAGTCTGGTGGAGTGGACAGAGAACTCTTTAGACATACGTCCGGTCCTTCGTTGTCAGTCTTGACCTGTACCTTGTTGTCTGACCAAGGTTTATCCTTTTCCTCATACAGTTCCGACATATAACAGTGGGACGAATAAATTGAAGATACGTCTCATGTAGTACTCTTTGCGACCCGACCTTCTTCGTGTTCGACCTTAGTTCTAACGACCCTCTTTATAGTTATTGGAGTCTATACGTCTACTATGGTGGGAATACCGTCTTTCACTTCTTCTTGATTTTTCGTAGAACTACTTTCACTTTCTCCTCTCGCTTTTTCAACCGAATTTCGAGTTGTAAGTCTTTTGCTTCTAGTACCGTAGACCAGGGTAGTGAAGTACCGTTTGTCTATCCCTTTGTCACCTTTGCCGACTGAAATAAAAAAACCGAGGTTTTGGTGACGTCTACCACTGACGTCGGTACTTTAATTTTCTGTGAACGAGAAACCTTCCTTTTAATACTGGTCTTAACTGTCGTATAATTTTTCGTCTCTATAATGAGACGGTTGTTTCCAGACAGATCAGTTCCGATACCAAAAGGTCACCAGTGCATACCTACAATCTCAACCTGATCTTTCTTTCGACTCGTGACTTCTTAACTACGAAAACTTGACACCACAACCTCTTCTGAGAACTCTCAGGGAACCTGACGTTCTTCTAGGTCGGTCAGGTAGAATTTCCTCTAGTCAGGACCCACAAGTAACCTTCCTGACTACAACTTCGACTTTGAGGTTATGAAAACGGGGGACTACTCTTCTCACCTGAGTAAACTTTTCTGGGACTACGACCCTTTCTAACTCCCGTCCTCCTTTTCTCCTGCTGTCTCCTACTCGACCGACCTACCGTAGTAACTGAGTTACCTGTACCAAAATCCACCTGAGACCCTCAACCACTACGTATCCCTCCGGACCGCACGACGCTAGGTACCCCAACGTTTCTCAGCCTGTACTGATTCGCTGACTTGATTTGACTTGACTTTTTACGTTTCGACCTTTATAAAGGTGTCATTTAAGATCGTATAAACTGTATCCCCTAGTAAAAATTTATGGGAGAAGGAACTGTATTCTTTTAATAAACCTCATTGTGTTGTGTTTTACTTTTTTATTATTACCAGGTTTTACCTTTATCTTAATTAAAAAGTAAAATCTCTTGGCAAATATAACAAAACACTACTAGAGTCGAATAGGTATTGGTTATGACATCAACCTAGTAGAGAACACCAAGAATAATTCTGACACTCTACAGGAGTCTTTTTTCCTAGTCTTTTGATCTTTTTTTCTCCAAATAATAAGTGGACCCTGGTGTGTCTCTCAAACGACGTCCCACACCCCTCACCCATCCCCTCCCTCCCTTTCCCCTCCCCCTTCCTCCTCTCTCTCTTTCTTTTCTCGTTTAGACCGGACCCTAAAACGAAAATAACCACCGAAGTCTCCGAAGGGATCCCCGGGCATTTCTTAGACGGACGTCACGTTCTCTGTGTCCAAACTAGGAGTCCAGTCCTTCTCTGGGACGTCTTCCCTTACCGTTGGGTGAGGTCATAAGACCGGACCTCTTAGGATACCTGTCTCCTCGGACCGACCGAGGTCAGGCACCCCAGTGTTTCTGATCCTGTACTGACTCACAGACTAAGGATCTGAGTTAAGAAATGACCACTTAAATTTTGTACTCTCGACCTTAAATTTCGTGTCCTTCTCTTTTTTGTACATCAGGTTTACCAGCCAAGGACTTTAATTGAGACTTTGTCTCCTTGGAGTCACACCCCTCCACTGGCCCGAGAAGTAGGTCGACATACCGGCCGAACACAAATAAGATCTATCGGTTGAAACTTTACCTACGGAGTCGTTAGTTTCGAATTCCGTCCGTGCACGTAATATTCTACTTTTCGGTCGGTAGTCCAGAATGGTATGTATGTATTAAAGAAGCTAAAAAATTTACCTTTGTTGTTGTTTTTTCTTTGAATTGTCCATTACCTAATCAGTAAAATTGACGTGACGTATAAAAATTTCCCTTTTTTACATATGGATGTGTGACTAGATAACATCATTCCTGATTATCAGGGTCACTTAATGTCAAGGACCAAAAGATCGAAATTGTAAGACGTCTAAACAGTTACTAAAACAGTTTCAGTAAAAAAAAAAAAGTGTATAAATACAAGTTCTGTTACGTCTGACGAAGCCAGTTAGACACAAGTGACTATCGACTACCTTCTTGCGTAAATTGCGGTATTTTAAAGAAAGTGCACTTCGTTCTCTGTGTTTTGTCGATTCTTTTAAATTAGATTTTACCCCGTTTCAAAGTATTTTTTTGGTAAAGTTTTATTTAAAGTCTTTTACACATGACAGGTGCAGAAAAAAACCACAGTTAAACCTAATAAGGTTTAAAAAATGTCAGCTTTTTCCAGGTGATTTTATGAAAGTAGTCCTTAGGTAGAATGTAAAGATAATATAAATCATTTTTGAAGGTTCAAAAAGAAAACGAAATCTTAATTACAGATCTTGAACCACCTTTACTAATCCTATAAATTTGTAACGGAACAATAAAAAGGTTGTTACATTCTACTCGTAGAAAACAATAAAGAGACCCATAAAAAGTATCTTAAACTAAGTAAAAAGATCCATTTACAGGTTTAGGGAATGTAGACCGTATCTCTTTTCGGAAAGAGTGGTAAAGACACGTGGTTAGAAGTCCCCTTTCAAACCTTGAACGACAATAGTCATGTAGTAATTTAACTAAGACCGACACACGTTTATAAAAATACCGACCAAAGAAGTGTGATCTTTTATATATTAGTCCTTGTTTTTAGTGTATGACGATAGAAACAACTAAAGTTTACGTGACAAATTTACGTCTTTATATATCGTGGTACCCTCAATCTTTATGTTTGACGATTTCCTCCTTCGAGGTTCCTCATATTTGGTAATCCTTAAAGAAGACCTTTACTTGAACCCCCGACTCAAGTGTACACAGTCTCCGGTGGACGTCTCGACCCGCAAGAGACTTAATTGCAAGCATATATTGGGTTACAAATAATTTCTCCTCTACCTTTGTACGAGTGAACTTTGTATTTATATACAATAACTTTTGAGTCGCCACTAGTGCCGTTTACGAACATTTCATCTGGTCTTTTTATGAGAAAAAAGGGGACTGCTACGAATTCTTGACGATCCGTACCACCATTAAATTTGCGTCTGTTTCGACTCAGCCACACCAATGCGAAAATTTAAGAAATGTCCATTACGTGGGGGCTAACAGACATCGGGTTCGCCTCCCACATAAGGTTAGAAACTAGTTTATGTCTACTAATAGTACAGTGAAAGGTGAATGACTTTACCTCTTATTCGTTTGGGAGTTGGTTGAATCTTGCAGCTCGGTCCTCCGACGAGTACGGAGAATGCCTACGGAAGTACGAATTTAGACATGGTAAAAATACTGCTAAACACCTATCGAAACAGTCATCCATAAGATGCTAGAGAAAATTTTAAACATAGTCTTTGTTGTCAGGAGCAAAGTTATCGAGATACCCTTTTCTTTAGATACGTCTTTAGGGACTGGATACATCAGTAACGATACTCTAAGTTCCGAGGAAGGATTGAGACCTACACAGATAGAAGGAATTTCTCCCGAGACCAGGGTGTAGAAAGAACCACGACGACGACGATTCAGCGAAGTCAGCACAAGCTGAGACACGCTGGGGTATCTGCCGTCGGGTGGCCCGAGGGGGCAGGGACCCTAAGAGGTCCGTTCTTGTGACCTCACCCAACGGTAAAGGAAGAGGTTACATATTTTCACTTTTCACTTTTACTTCAGCGAGTCAGGACAGGCTGAGAATCGCTGAGGTACCTGACGTCGGATGGTCCGAGGAGGTAGGTACCCTAAAAAGTCCGTTCTCATGACCTCAACCAACAATAACGGAAGAGGTGGAAAGAACCACTCTGTGGGGGGTTTTTGTTTGGTTTATATTTGTCTCTGTTTTACACCAAAAAGGAGTCTATGTCTTCGGTATGACGTCCACCTCTTTATCCTTCCAGGAGGGCTACGGTACATTGGGGATGTAGGCAGGGTTTCGACCGTGTGGAAGATCTTTTTTTCTCTCCGTTGGTAAATTGGTCACCCTTACCTTCTTACTGGGTCTGGTCGATCCAACCCTCCTATCCTTAAGGTCTTTCGTGCTTATACAATTTCGACCATATTGTCGTTAATGTACGTTACAGAGGGAAGATCGACCTCTTTTTCGTCACAAGAAGGTTTGTCTTAAAGAAGCCGTTACGGGAGAGATATCTTCTTCCATTTCAAGATTTTAAAGATTAAAGAGAAGGTTCAAAGAAGATAAAAAGGGATGGGAGAGGTCGGTGGGTCTCGAGTCGATTAGGAGGGGTTTTATTTTATAAAGACGTCAAGAAGGGTCGGAAAAAGAGAACCGGTAATACAAAAGTACGGTCGAGGAGTTGATACTAATATAACTAGGTACATTGTCATTTTCGTTCGGGTTTTACTCAGGTTCTGGAACCCTACAAGTGGAGTATCGAGTAAAACTGTCTAAATAAATTCTTCCCCACACACACACACACACACACACACACACACACACACACACACAAAATTGAGTCAAAATAAAGGAAAAGGTTGATTCATATAGGAGTCGCAGTTCCGGTTTAAATATCTGAATACATCACCTAAGGGACCTTTATCAGAGGTACATGTAAGGCGGAGGAGGGTTCCGCGTCTCACATAGTCTGGGAGGGAGACACTTGACCTGTTTGAGGACCGAAGATTACGACGCGGATTACGGTTTCGCGTCACACCACACTGACGGTAGACGACCGGATCACGACTGTAATGTCGTATCTGGTGGCAAGCGATTAGTCCACTGGGAACAAACTTTAGTTTTCGAAAGAGACTTGTTTACTTTTTGTTCGAAAGAGTTAGATCGAAGTTGTGTGTGTGTGTGTAGAAATGTGACCTTTTCGACTTCTTAATATCTTTACAAAAAAAGTTACCTTCTGAAGGTTCTGAAGGGACCACCGAGTCTCCAATTTCGTAGACGGACCTTACGACCTCTGTGCCCAAGCTAGGGACCCAGCCCTTCTAGGGGACCTCTTCCTTTACCATTGGGTGAGGTCAAGAACGGACCTCTTAGGGTACCTCCCTCCTCGGACCATCCGATGTCAGGTACCCCAGTGTTTCTCAACCTATGCTGACTCGCTGAAGTGAAGGTTCACTCTTAGTATGAGACTCCTTTACCCTAATGTCTGATGATTGGAGGAGTGGGTCCCCCTGAGGTAGTGGTTTTCGGATTTTCAGTTTGAAGTAGTTGAGTCTGTCACACTAAGATGGAACGCTTCGGACAATGCCCGACTATAGTTCAGGATATTCTTCACTTTAGAGGAGAGTCTATGACTGTTAATTTTATTTCAGAAAGGGAAATTTCTTTTCGTCTACAAAGAATGTTCGGTTTACTGACTTCGCATTTGTAACTGTAACTCCCTCCCCTGTCCCCTTAAGAAAAGAGTAATGTTTTCGGTAAGAGGTTCCAAATTCTCATTCTTAGTACGAATTCTTTACAACTGTGTTCGAGTGGGAACTTCGTTCTCGGTCCGTGAAGACGAGTTAAGCGAGAAAAAAAAAAAAAAAAAAAAAGCTGAGAATAGAAGTCCTAAGTACCTTGACGTGTTAAGTGCCGGCACTTTCGGTTTAAGGATACCGACTGAAGTTACCCACAACGGTAAAGAAACGTCCCGTTTCTTACCCTGGTACACACTAACCCTTATCTTAAGTGTTGGTGACCCTCCTGAAAGGGTCTCTCTCGTGGAGGCATCATCTTATGTTGACTTGAAGAACTTTCCTGGGATAAGTAATGTCTTCGTTGTGTAAGTGATGGTTTCCGTTGCCGACGGTAATTGGTTGTATTTAAAGAAGTAATTTCCGGTACCCTTGGTTCTATTTAAAGTGTAAAATGTTTTGATTTCCTAAGTTATTCATGATCTAAAGATGTAACATACTTACACTAAATAGGACAGGGGTTTCGGGGTCGAGGGGGGAGAATAATTTACTGGTGTGTAGGTGAGTTAGTGAGTGGGGGATTTACCTACTTCAATAGGATATGAAGATTACGGGAGTGAGTAGTGTAGGTTAGGTAGAGGTACAGAATCGTCGACCTAGAGTTTTCGGTTTAGACAAGTACAGAGAGGTATAGGTGTCCCTGGTAGAATTGGGCTAACTGCTAATATAAGGAACCCTTCATATCGGTAGTGCACGATTTACCAGTAACACAGCTAAGAACGGGAAGATAGGAGTTGAGAGTCGACACGTCGACCTCACTAGAGAAATTTTATGTTTGGAGGTCCCCACTGTCTCTTATCTTGGATCTACGACAGGGTGCCGAATGTACGAAAGATGGTAGACCGGAGATCGAGAAGAAATAAGAGAATGGAAAGAGAGAAAGGGAGGGAGAAATATGAGATCGGTGAGACCGGAAGAGACACAAGAAGGTTGAGAGGTTTAGATCGAAGGTGAATCCTCCCCCTAACCGAAGAAGGAGACGTCC
The DNA here is from genome assembly GCA_006410555.1 of Capra ibex. Lineage (NCBI taxonomy): Eukaryota > Metazoa > Chordata > Mammalia > Artiodactyla > Bovidae > Capra > Capra ibex. The sequence goes on along the minus strand of SJYO01049755.1, from coordinate 26,836,138 downwards.
TACAGTCTTACAGTGCGGTGGTCGTTGAAGAAAAATGAGTCGAGAGTAACTCCTGTAGTGGTAGAGTGAAGTTGCGAGGAAGGGACTAGTGGGATAACTTTAGTCAGGCAGGGAAACAAAAGAAACGAAGTATAGTGAATAGTAATAACTATTAATAACAACAAGTCAGTTATTCAACACAGACTGAGAAACTTGACCTGACGTCGTACGTTCCGAAGGGACAGGAACTGACAGAGGGCCTCAAACGAGTTTGGGTACGGGTAACTCAATCATTACGGTAAGTTGGTAGAGTAGGAGACAGGAGGGAAAGGGGAGGACGGAAGTTAGAAAGGGTCGTTGTACCAGAAAAGGTTACTCAGTCGAGAAACGTAGTCCACCGGTTTCATAACCTCGAAGTCGAAATCGTAGTCAGGAAGGTTACTTATAAGTCTCAACTAAAGAAAATTCTAAATGACTAGAGGAACGTTAGGTTCCCTGAGAGTCCTCAGAAGAGGTCGTAGTGTTAAACTTTCGTAGTTAAGAAGTCACGAGTCGGAAGAAATGTAGGTTAAGAGTGTAAGTATGTACTGATGACCTTTTTAATATCGAAACTGATGTACCTGGAAACAGCCGTTTCACTACGGAGACAGAAAGTTATACGACAAATCCAAACAGTATCAAAAAAAGGTTCCTCGTTCGCAGAAAATTAAAGTACCGACATCAGTGGTAGACCTCGGTTCTTTTATTTCAGACAGTGACAAAGGTAACAAAGGGGTTGATAAACGGTACTTCACTACCCTGGTCTACGGTACTAGAATCAAAAAACTTACAACTCAAAATTCGGTTAAAAAAGTGAGAGGAGAAAGTGGAAGTAGTTCTCCGAGAAATCAAGTAAGGAGAAGTGAAAGACGGTATTCCCACCACAGTAGACGTATAGACTCTAATAACTATAAAGAGGGTCGTTAGAACTAAGGTCGAACACGAAGTAGGTCGGGTCACAAAGAGTACTACATGAGACGTATATTCAATGATAATGTTCCATTTAAGTACTCTGGATGGACGACAAGACAAACTGTATCATAGGAGTCATGGATCTGGTCTGGGCACACGTCATTCTTGAATTATTTATAAACCGTTCACTTACTTACACATGTGTGACACATACATTAATAGGAACGAGTATTAGTCTTAAAAGAGAATATATCTTCTTATTGACCGTGAAAAATCCGACTCCGAGTTCAACCTATGTCTTCTTTTCTTCAAAACTATAGTTGTTGGGACCCAACCATGGTATCCAGGTCCCATGGGTCATAGTCTGGGATTCCTTCCTAAGTGTATGTTCACCAGTAAATTCCTACCTCAGTGTCCTTTCTGAGTATTCTCTAGTTTTCTACATTTTGTCCCTTCGCGACCTTCGGTTCGTATCACCACTTTGAGTCCTTTTTCCTTTTTTGTTTGTGTTTCTCCTCGAGACCCCACCTTCAATTCGAAGTCTTAGTAAGGGTTGGGCTCCATTCCCTCGACCCGAAAGTAGGAAGGAGGACTCGTCCGTGACTACGCCCTGACGGCCTCCCCTACGTTTGAAGTCCCGGGGCGACCCAGAGGTCGAGTGTCCGTTCCGTTGAGATCATCGTGGGTCGAGGTGGTGAGGTATCGTCGGACTGGACCCCCTTGACTCACCGTAAGAATTCGTGCTTAAATTTACTCGAGGTTATACTCAATTCTCAGGGTTGTCTTTTTTAAAACCTTAACTAACTCTATTACGTATATTACCCGAAGGGGTCACCGAGTCTGTCATTTCTTAGACGGACGTTACGTCCTCTGGGCCCAAACTAGGGACCCACCCCTTCTAGGGAACCTCTTCCTTTACCGTTGGGTGTGGTCATAAGAACGAACCTCTTAGGGTACCTGTTACCTCGGACCGTTCGATGTCAGGTACCCCAACATTTCTCAGTCTGTGTTGACTTACTGATTGTGTGTGTGTGTGTGTGTGTGTGTGTGTGTGTGTGTGTGTTAACGTATATTACGTAAATTGGATTGTGGTTTTTATGTCTCTCTTGAACCTCCTGTCGATAATAAGTTCTGAACCCAAAATCCGTTAAACCAAAACCAAAATTCCGTTAAACCTCTAATCTTCCCTACAGATCCTTCACTTTTATAATGTATTCTTATTTTCGATTTGTTATTGAGACCATATAGTGGGTCGAGATACGTATTTTTAAATTTTATCTTCACTTCTTATCATCTTCACTTCTATCATCTAAATTGTCTTTTTTTTTTTTTCTTCTTCTAGTCACGTGAATATACTTCTGTGTTACAAATGAAGAGTGAATTGTGATAGGGAAATTTTAAAGAGAACTCCAGGAAATCCTAGAACCTTATAAGTGTCTTTCGTGTTTGAAAACCTGTATATCCTCCGTTTACTAAGTGGTTAAAAGTCACGGGACGCTTATTCTCTTTACCCATGATTGTGTCACTTTTCTTTAACCGAGTCAGTAGATTACCGTGGGGTGAGGTCATGAGAACGGACCTTTTAGGGTACCTGTCTCCTCGGACCTTCCGACGTCAGCTACCCCAGCGATTCTCAGCCTGTGTTGACTCGCTGAAGTGGAAGTGAAAAGTGAAAGTACGTAACCTCCTCCTTTACCGTTGGGTGAGGTCACAAGAACGGACCTCTTAGGGTCCCTGTCTCCTCGGACCACCCGACGGTAGAGACCCCAGCGTGTCTCAGCCTGTACTAACTTCGTTGAATCGTCGTCATCGTCGTCGTGGTCAGTAGATTTTATAAAAAATTAACCCCATATCGACGAAATGTCACAACATGTTACTTTACTTAATCGATATATTCGGGTATATAGACGAGGGAGAACTCGAGGGACGGTGAGGGGTAGGGTGGGGAGATCCAGTAGTCTCTCGTGCCTCGACTCGAGGGGCACGATATGTCGTCGAAGGGTGATCGATCAATAAAACGTATACCGTCACGTGTCTGTAGTCAGGAGTAGAGGGTCAAGTAACGGAGGGATGGTGCCGGTGTGTAGGTGAGGGACACAGACGTAGAGACGAGGACGGGTCGATTATCCAAGTAGACATGGTAAGAAGGACTAAGGTGTACATACACAATTACATACCATAAACAAAGAATACAAACGTAACTCTCTTTGATGTTTCCCAATAACCGGTGTAAAACCTAAGTAGTCGTACATAACAGTTTTTTTAGAGTAACTAGGATGTCTCTTTTGTCGGACCTCGTAGAAGTTGGGGTCTACATCGGTCTCGGATAGGTGACCTATTATACTCCCCTAAGATGTTAGACAGTCGAAGTGTCCTTTCATTTACTCGAAATAAACGGTAAAAACATAACTACTACCACTGTAGACAAATTATTCGAACCCATTTAGAAAATTATTTACAATTTCAAACCTGGACTCAGGTTAGTCCTCTTTGATGGTTTCGGGGTTTGACCATCTTACTTCTCATGTACCTGTGCACCCCCTAAACAAAGAGGGTGGTGTCTCGGAGCCTGGACATCTCTCTTCGAACTACTCTACGTTTACACAGGTGTAGTGAAGGGACGAAGTCTGTCGACACTTATAGTTCATTACACACACTCCGTAAATTGTCACAGCCCGTGTGTCTCAGACTATACAATAATAAAATATTAAGGATAAAAATGTCGACAATTTTTTACTTCTACTGTCTCCGAAATTTTTTTAAAGAGTTTCCAATCTTCCAATTATTCAACGTTTCGATCTTAAGTTTAGGGATCTTCAAAAACTATGTTTTTGAGTACAAGAATAAATAGAAAGATTATTTCAACAAATTTTACACACTATAATCAGTCCCAAGAGGTCTCTTTGTCCTACATGTATAGGTCTATCTATTGATCCATCCATATGTCTATATGTCTACCTACGTGTGTGTATTCCCGAAGGGTCCGTGTCACCATTTTTGAGTGGACGGTTACGTCCTCTGGACTCTGTGTCCAAGTCAGGGACCCAACCCTTCTGGGGGACCTCCTCCCGTACCGTTGGGTGAGGTCATAAGAACGGACCTCTTAGGGGGTACCTGTCTCCTCGGACCACCCGATGTCGGGAACACCAACGTCTCTCAACGTGTGTTGACTTCACTGAACCGTTTGTGTGTGTGTATGTGTGTATTTACACATATGTGTGTGTGTGTATATATATGTGTGTGTGTGTGTGTATATATATACGTGTGTGTGCGTGTATTTTTTCCCGAAGGCACCATCGAGTCGACCATTTCTTTGACGGACGTCACAACCTCTGAACCCAAACTAGGGACCCAGGTCTTCTAGGGAACCTCCTTCCGTACCGTTGGGTGAGGTCATAAGAATGGACCTCTTAAGGTACCTGTCTCCTCGGTCCGCACGATGTCAGGTGTCCCAGTGTGTCACAACCTATAGTGACTTCACTGAACCTTACGTGTGTGTATGTGTGTGTATCTTTTTCTCCCTCTCCGTCTCTCTTTCTCTCTGTTCCTCTGAATAAAATTCCTTGACCGAATGTTCTGCGTCCCCGATTTAGGTTTTCGACACCTTGTCCGACTGTCCGACTTTTGAGACTGTTCTCGACTACAACGTCGGAACTCAGGTTTCCGTCGGACCTCCGTCTTAAGGAAGGAGGTGTCCTTGAGTTACAAACTAGAATGTTGGAAGTTGACTAACCTACTCCGGGTGGGTGTAGTGGTCATGGCAAACGAAAGGAATTTAAGCTGTCTAAATTTACACTTAGTGTAGAAAATTTTTTTGTGGAAATCTCGTTAGAAGTAACTATAAACCTTTTGTTGGTCCGTGATGTCGGATCAGTTCAACTGTATTTTTAAATGGTGTCCTCTGTAGTCTACGTTTATGCTACGTACCTTTTATTCTTACAAATAATTTGTCATGTGAATCACCTGCTGTTGTATGATGCGAAACGAAAAGACAAGGAAAATACAAAAAAGGGTGTAAACTACTTACCCGACTCCCTCTATGAATCTTCCAAACTAAGTCGGATAATTGTTTCCTTTTGAGATCTTTTTGACTCTTTCTTTCTTCTCCCGGGTGAAGTCGAAAACGTCTGTTGTGATGAAGACGGACACGTATCGTAAACACGTCACCATTTCTTAGACAGACGGTTACGTCCTCTGAGTTCTCTGTGTTCAAGCTAGGAACCCAGTCCTTCCATCCTTTACCGTTGGGTGAGTTCATAAGAACGGACCTTTTAAGGTACCCGTTTCCGTAGACCGTCCGATGTCAGGTACCCCAACGTTTCTCAGTCTGTTCTGACTAGTGTGTGTGTGTACCACGAACACTTCACAACACTCTACTGAGACCGACAGAAACTACCGGTATGTGGGGACTCCCAGTTGTGAGGAAGCTAGTGTGTCTTTTACTCACGAGTGTAGAGATAGTACTAAGTGGTAGGAAGACAAGTAAAAATTATATACAATGATTCTAATTTAAACACTCAAAAGGAGGAGGTGTCCGAAAACTTCGAAGAAAATATAAGATAGCCACTGTCTTTTTTTCTTATTTAACTTAATCTACCGTGGTACGTCAATCCCTACGGACTTAGAGTGTTAAGGATGTAATAAAAGACCCTTAAACTTTGAATACTGTCAGTGAGTTTGGTTCTTCGTTACAAACGAATATGCACTCCACGGTTTATCGGATGACACGGAAATTGATCATTTCTTTTTGTATTCAACAAACTTTACTGTCTTTAACTAAATCCTACCCCATAATTGTGACTAAACGTCTTCCGGGACCGTGGCGTGAGGTCATGAGAGCGGACCTTTTAGGGTACCTACCTTCTTGGACCGTCCGGCGTCAGGGACCCCAGTGATTCTCAGTCTGTGTTGATTTGCTGAAGTGAAAGTGAAAAGTGAAAGTACGTAACCTCTCCCTTTACCGTTGGGTGAGGTCACAAGAGCGGACCTCTTAGGGTCCCTGCCCCCTCGGATCACCCGACGGTAGATACCCCAGCGTGTCTCAGCTTGTGCTGACTTCGCTGAATCGTCGTCGTCGTCGTCGTCGTCGTCGTCCTCACTATGACTAATGAATAAAATTGTGAGGTTCACTTTCTCCCTTAGTAAAGACAACTACCAACGTCTTGCAAGGTAAAAACTTCACCGTGGTGTACTGAATCCCGTACCCACCTTATCTTTACCGGGTACCAAAAGTTTCGGAGCAATTCCGTACCACAACATAGTCCATCGGATTATTAAATTTATCCAAAATTATACACAAATGTCCACTAACACTCGAGACGAACCCCTTTGTACCATCGTTGTGGTGATTATTGTCGGAGTAAGAGACAACGGAAGATCAGTTAAAGTAGGACCGAGGGATTATACGAAAGGGAGAGTTTTTGTTTTCGGGACTTGACTTGATCTGGGGGTGGAGAAAAAAGTTCCCGTTGAATCAGTTATGACTAACAACAGAGTCAAGAGGGTGATTTCAGGGTGTTTACCGACTTGTTTTTTAGGAAGGTTACTATTTGTAATAAAGAGATTCTTAAGGTGATCTAAGGGGAAAGAACTAGCTTAATGGAAGGGACTCTACAAAGACGTTGAACACAATCAGTCTCGATCCAGTCTCTTTGTCCCGGTAATCCTCTAAATATATTATTCTCTGAATGTCTTCCCCAAATTAGAATTTGTTTACACTCAATTTCTTAGATAACTCGATACCGAAGACGTCGCTCCCCCTCGTCGGTTACGTAAACCCTTGTCTTCTTCCTACTCTTCACTCCGTTCATTCGACTTTTTCTAGGAATGTCCTTACCCGACCCTGTGTCCTCTTACCGACGTTTTGACGTAGTCTCACCGTGACGGTGACTCGGAGGCTGTACCTGCTACCCTTACTAAACTTTCTCTTCGACCACGGACAAAAGTACGTCGATTTAGAGGTGGACTGGGTCCTCAGTCTCTTCGACTCTCACCAGACCGACGTCGTGACCTACACCGCGGTCTTCCCACCCTTCGCCACCCTCACCTTCCCTCCAAGTTCTCTCTCCCCCGTACACATATGAATACCAACTAAGTGTCACAACATGTCGTCTTTGGTTGTGTTGTAAGTTTTCGTTAATCGGAGGTTAAATTTTTTATATATAAAAATTTCTTCACAGTCGTCTATCTATTGTTGAGCGGACCCTACGTTGTTGTGAAGCATGGTAGGACTCGTATTTGACTTATAACGACAAGGAAGGTGGAAGGTTTGGAACACACTTTGTAGAAAACACCGAGTGAGGTCGGGTCTCGACATGTGTTCCCTTAAGACCCTTGACATCAAGGACTTCTCGATGTAATTGTGAGACTTAGACGGTGTATACAGAATAGTTAATCATGGGGTCCTTTTAAGAACCGACTGGTTGGGTACTTAGATAGTCTTTGTTTTAAAAAGTACTACAGTCCTATATTCTCTGTCGATCATTACCTTACTCGAATCTCAGTGGAGTCAGGTGTGGACGTGAAATGTTTATTCATTTTACTGAAGGTTCTTCCACATCTTTGAACGGGTCAAGAGAATTAACGAGTCTCCGTCACGTTTTTTAGTCGAATGGACACACGACAGGTAATCTACACTTAACTTGTACCGTATGCTTCGTCATCTTTAACGGTCTGTTCGGATAGGGTCAGACTACGTGGTACGGAGGAAACTTCCGAGGTGTCCCATTATCTATTATTTATTCGACACCGGAACCGTAAGGAAAAGTAATTTTTTTTTAATGACGTATTGAATACAAACAATAAAAACGAAACCGAAAGTGTAAAAGGGATTCGTAATATGGAAATTTTCTATTGTCCGGTAGTTTCTTAAGTAGACTCCATACTTTAAATTTAAAAAAATTTCTAATAAAAGAATTAATAAAAATTACCCATTACGAAATCTTATTTTTCAAATTGGTTTATGTTGACTCCATGTCTGATATAATTTCGATTGTAAGATTTCGAAGACACACACACAATCAACGAGTCAACACAGACTGAGAAACACTGGGGTCCTTGATATCGGATGGTCCGAGGAACCAGGCACCCTATGATGTCCGTTCTTAGGACCTCACCCAACGGCAAGGGAGGAGGTCCCCTTAGAAGGGTTGGTTCCCTAGCTTGGACGCAGAGGACGTAACGTCCGTCTAAAAGTTGGTAGACTCGGTTGATTTCGAATCAGGTCCTTTTTTGACATGTAATATAATATAATACTTTTATTAGAAACCTCCCACAAAACGGATACAAGAGGAGATCCTTAAAATCTCAAAGACCAGAATACAAATCTAGAAATTAGGTAAAACTCAAATAAAAACACATACCACAATCTGTCACAAGATCAAAGTAAGAAAATGTTCGTCAACTGGTCAAAAGGGTCGTGGTGAACAATTTCTCTAACAGAAATTAGGTGACAGGTAAGAACGGAGGAAACAGTTTCTATTCCACAGGTGTCCACGTACCTAAATAGAGACCCGAAAGATAAAACAAGGTAACTAGACATAAAGACAGAAACACGGTCATGGTATGACAGAACTACTGACACCGAAACATCATCTCGGACTTCAGTCCGTCCAACTAAGGAGGTCAAGGTAAGAAGAAAGAGTTCTAACGAACCCGATAAGTTCCAAAAAACATAAAGGTGTGTTTAACACTTTAATAAACAAGATCGAGACACTTTTTATGGTAACCATCGAACTATCCCTAACGTAACTTGGATATTTAACGAAACCCATCATATGAGTAAAAGTGATATAACTAAGAAGACTAGGTACTTGTACCATATAAAGAGGTAGATAATCACAGGACAAACTAAAGAAAGTGATCACAAAATATCAAAAGATATATATCCAGAAATCAAAGAAATCCATCTATATAAGGATTCATAAAGTAAGAAAAGTAACGTTACCACTTACCTTAACAAAGGAATTAAAGAGAAAGATAAAAGAGTAATAATCACATATCCTTACGTTCCCTAAAGAGACACAACTAAAATATAGGACTTTGAAATGATATAAGTAACTAATCGAGATATTAAAAGACCACCGTAGAAATCCCAAAAGATACATCTCCTAGTACGGTAGACGTTTGTCACTCTCAAAATGAAGAAGAAAAGGTTAAACCTAAGGAAAATAAAGAAAAAGACGATACTAACGACACCGGTTTTGAAGGTTTTGATACAACTTATCATCACCACTTTCACCCGTGGGAACAGAACAAGGACTGAAATCCCCTTTACGAAAGTTAAAAAGTGGTAAATCCTATTGTGAGAGGCTGTGTGTAGTGTCGTCCTAGGAGATACTGGGTGGAAGGTCTTATAACCTTTATTTTCGTTTTTATTTGTTTACCCTGGATTAATTTGAATGTTCGAAGACGTGTTGTTTCCTTTGATATTCGTTCCACTTTTCTGTCGGAAGTCTTACCCTCTTTTATTATCGTTTACTCCGTTGACTGTTTGTTGATTAGAGTTTTTATATGTTCGTTGAGTACGTCGAGTTAAGGTCTTTTTATTTGTTGGGTTAGTTTTTTACCCGGTTTCTTGATTTAACTGTAAAGAGGTCTCTTCTGTATGTCTACCGATTGTTTGTGTACTTTTCTACGAGTTGTAGTGAGTAATAGTCTCTTTACGTTTAGTTTTGGTGTTACTCCATGGTAAAGTACGGTCAGTCTTGTCGACACTAGGTTTTCAGATGTCCGTTATTTAAGACCTCTCCCACACCTCTTTTCCCTTGGGAGAATGTGATAACCACCCTTACATTTGATCATGTCGGTGATACCTCTTGTCACGTCTCTAAGGAATTTTTTGACCTTATCTTGACGGAATACTGGGTCCTTAAGGTGACGACCCGTATGTGTGACTCCTTTAGTCTTAACTTTCTCTGTGCATATGGGGTTACAAGTAACGTCATGACAAATATTATTGGTCCTGTACCTTCGTTGGATCTACAGGTGGTCGTCTACTTACCTATTCTTTCGACACCATGTATATGTGTTACCTCATAATGAGTCGGTAATTTTTCTTGTGTAAACTTAGGCAAGATTACTCCACCTACTTTGACCTCGGATAATATGTCTCACTTCATTCGGTCTTTCTTTTTGTGGTTATGTCATATGATTGCGTATATATAAAAGAAAGACCGAATGAAGTGAGACATATTATCCGAGGTCAAAGTAGGTGGAGTAATCTTACCTAAGTTTACATAAGAAAAATTACCGTCTCATTATGAGGTAACACATATACATGATGTCGAATTTGTGGTTATGTCATATGATTATGTATATTCCCGAAGGGACCACCGAGTCTCCCATTTCGTAGACAGACGTTACGCCCTCTGGACCCAGCCTAAAGACCCAACCCTTCTAGGGGATCTCTTCCTTTACCGTTAGGTGAGGTCGTGAGAACGAACCTTTTAGGGTACCTGTCTCCTCGGACTATCCGATGTCAGACACCCCAACGTTTCTCAGCCTGTGCTGACTCGCTGAAGTGAGTGAAGTGAGTTGTGTATATATACCTTAAATCTTTCTACCATTACTATTGGGACATACACTCTGTCGTTTCTTTGTGTCTACATATCTTGTCAGAAAACCTGAGACACCCTCTCCCTCTCCCACCCTACTAAACCCTCTTACCGTAACTTTGTACATATTGTAGTACATACTTTACTTAACGATAAGGTCCAAGCTACGTACTATGACCTACGAACCCCGACCACGTGACTCTACTAGGTCTCCCTACCATGCCCCTCCCTCTTCCCTTCCCCCAAGTCCTACCCCTTGTACACATATGGACACCACCTAAGTACAACTACATACCGTTTTGGTTATGTTATAACATTTCATTAATTGGAAGTTAATTTTATTTATTTAAATATAAAAAAATTTTTCGGTTATATACTTGAAGTTAAACTCTTTCTTCGTTACATTATCGTATTTGTTTATTTATAACGTAAAATTTAAATTTTTTTCTTTTCTTTTATCAGAAACCTCAGTGTGTTGAGTTTAAAATTCATTCTCAAGACGATGCATAGTCGATAACTCGGACGTAGTTCAAGGGGTTTGAAATCTTTGAGAAAAGAAAAGACATTTTATATTTTATCTCACAACTCTCGTAATTTACTCTATTAAACTCAAATGATATAACGGTCTCCTTATCTTTCTAGTAATTTTATCTTCGATAATTAATGATAACAACAAAGATATTAACCGTGATAATCATTACCTTAATATTATTAATTATGATTAATAATGATTAATTATAGTGACGAAATTAATTAGTAATTCTCGCACACCCTGGACTTCTTGACTTAATCGAGTGTTATTAAAAATATTCCAAAAAATTTTAACTTTTTTATCAAATACACTAAGAAAATTCTCTAGAATAATTATTTTGCCCCAACTTCTGGGTTTTTCGGACCATAATAGTTGTATTATAGATAATCTCAAATAATCTAAAGGATTATATTCTTGACAATGTGTTTAAAGTTCGGATCCGAAGTCCTATTCTTTGTCATTAACATACTTTAATTCGTATATAGAAACGGTTGTAGGACGGAGTTCGATAAATAGAAGAAAGGCAGTGACAAAGGAGAAGTTTTGATTCTTTATGTCTAGTTTTGTATTGGGGTGCACGAGTCGTATGAGAGAAGTTGACTACAACCGGTGTCTAGTTCCCTACAAGACGTACTAGGAAATTGTACCCTTATTAAATAAGACTTTGATGACCTGGGGGGTTTTCGTGGAAAAAGTGAGATGTCTATTTTTGACGTACCTATGAACAAATAATTTTTCGTGAAATAGGTTCCGAGGTGTTTAACGGACTAAGGGGCTCCAAAGGTTCGGAAGAACTACAGGAGTAGATCACAGTACGTCCAAAACTGTTTCCACTTTAACCAACTAAAGTTGAAGTCTATCAAGTAGGGAGAGGTACAAAGTGACGATAAAACTTGATAAGTGTTGGAATGAATCTGTACATAGTCAGACGACTGTCGTTTATGGTTTCTAAACAAAGAATTGGTATAGTACATAGAAAAGGTATAGTACATATAGAGCGTTCAAAAGTTCTTCAGAGACAAGTAGAATCAGTAGGTCCCAGGGTTCAACTACCTTGTCCGTGGAAGAACTTCTAACGGTTAACGACACAACTTCCTTTTTCTCAAGACGTCATAGAACGTAGTTGTTAATTTATGAACTGGGGTTTCACCGTACGTCTTGAAGGACATTAAGTAACCGGTCTTACTAGTGTACCGGGGTAGACTAACATCGTGTCGAACCTTCATGAATCGGTCTACCCTCACCTGGTCTTTATGGACCCCTTCGGGACTTTTGATTGTGTGGTTTAAAGGTAAACTAAGGTTTGTCGTTATAGAAAGAAAACAAACTCTTTTGGCACTGGAACTCTTCCGACAAATGAATAAAAGACGTCTTTTGAAAACAACCATTAAGTGTCTTATATTAGTAATGCACTTCTCTAAGGTTTAGTCTATTCACCTTTCGTATAACTAATTTTTCGAGTCCACATTCATTTAAAGTCAGATCTTCTCAAAGATTACCGTTTAGTGGTGACTTTAGTGTGTGAACCTCTGAATATGTGGGTGGGAACGTTAGTTCTACTTTTACTTCTATTGGACCTCATTGTCTGGATAGGTTCTCAGGATGTTTCTTCGTCTGTATCAAAAGTTCTTTGACGGAAGTACTACATAGAAGTAACCGTTTTTGATCTAAACCGGTAAGTGATTATTAACTCTCAAGGTTAATAACCAGAACCTTGTATGTACGAGTACCCTTATTGTTAGATTTGGTCGTGATTCTCCTCGACGATCGGTCTTTACATCGATAAATTTGAATTTAACTTATGTAATCCTTATTTAATATAATTTAATTTTTAAGTCAAGGAGTCAGTGTGATCGATGTAAAATTCACGAGTGATTCGTGTACATTAATCACCGGTGACATATCCTTGCCGTGTCTATAACACGTAAGGGTAGTGACTTTTTCAAAATAATTTGCTGAGAAACTCTGATATACCTGATGTACATCGGGCGGTCCAACGCGACAGGTACCTTAAGAGGTCCGTTCTTATGACCTCACCCAATTGGTAAGGGAAGAGGATCCCCTGGAAGGGTTTGGTCCCTAGCTTGAACCCAGAGGGCGTAACGTCCGTCTATGAATTGGTAGTCTCGGAGGTCCCTTCGGGAAATAATCTGTCCAGACTAGATTTATAAAGTGAAAACGTAGACCTTTCTCTATTTACAATGGGTAAAGGATTTACTGAAGATTCTAGAATTCCTTCCTTTACCTTTCAGGATTGATGTTAGTTGATTGTCAGGTAGAGATCCCGACCTTGTGTATATCGACCTCAAGAAACTACTGTGACTAAACTATACGAAGTGTGGGATCATCGTTTCTCATGAGTGTAATTGTGTGTTTTTCTCGTTAAGTTCCTGAAGGGACCACCAGACCACCAATTCTGAAGTGGAAGGTCATGTCCAGTACACCCAAGTCAGGGACCAGCCCCTCGATTCTAGGGCGTTCGGAGTGCCTGTTTTTTGGTTTTATATCGTGTCTTCGTTATAACGTTGTTTAAGTTATTTCTCAAATGTTTACCAGATGTAGTTTTTTTAGATAAACGTTTTTTTAAAGTTTACGTTCCAGTAAGTTCGATCGTTTCCTTTCGTCTTGTAGTCTTTATCACATGTTGAATGAAGTAGAGATGATTGGGACATAAAATATTGAGGTTCCATTTTAAATCAGATTTCCCTTTAAGGACATTCCAATCGATATAAAAATCATATTTTTATAATATGTTTCAGGTCCTTAGTATTCTATCCTATTAAATAAAACTATGAGACATTGAGTTTACAAGTCTCTTCCGTTACCGTTGGGTGAGGTCATGAGAACGGACCTTTTAGGGTACCCGCCTCCTCGGACCATCCGACGTCAGGTACCCCACGATCCTCAACGTGTCCTGACTCGCTGAAGTGAAAGTACGTAACCTCTTCCTTTACCGTTGGGTGAGGTCATAAGAACGGACCTCTTAGGGTCCCTGTCCCCTCTGACCACCCGACGGTAGATACCCCAGTGTGTCTCAGCCTGTGTTGATTTCGTTGAATCGTCGTCGTCGTCGTCGTCGTCGTCGTCGTTGAGTTTACAAAGGTATTTTAATTCTTGTAGACCCTGAAGGAAGTTCCATGTCCCCAATTCTGAAGTACGAAGGTGACGTTCCCCGTAACCAACTTAGGAACCACTCTCTTGATTCTAGAGACCAGTCTCTTGGTTCTAGGATGTACGGTGTACCGTACCGGTTTTTCATTTTATTTATTTTAAATTTTAATGAGCTTAAAATCTTTTCTTGTGGAATACGGTGAGTTATTTTTCCTCCACTTTCCTTTCTCCGTCTAGTCGAACTCAACACTTCTGTTTCTCCTCTTCTACCTTCTTCGGGGGTGAGACGAGAAAGAGTCCATATTATGGGTACACTATACACATAGAAAGGGGTTCTAACCATACCAACCACTGGTTTTACTACTGGTGTTCGGGACTTTTGTACCTAGTACTCTTGTTACTGGGCCTTCGACCAGTCGAAGTTAAGGACGACAAAACAAGACCGTTGTATTATGGGGTTTTAACGGTTTGTAGGTTATACATATAACCACATGGAGTTGAGAAGTGACAGTTTGGGGTGATACTACGAGAGACGAAGACAAATAAGTCCGAGGAGAAGGGCGAATACGTGTCCGAGAATAAAGTCTAATTTTTTTTTTTTTTTGTCTCTAGGTTATTGTCCTGACTCTAGATTAATATCTGTAGAATTCAGGAAATAGACTATACTCGTTTCGGACTCGTTGTCATTTTTAGTTTTGTAAAGAGACCTGTTCAAAATAACTTGGTCAAGTACTACTAAAATCCGGTTTCATATAAATAAGAGACTTTGGAGGTGTATGAGTTATTCTACTATATACAAAATACGTTAAACCTCTTTTTAATCCTCTTAAAATTAGATATTTGACTATATACCAAATAGAAAAACGTCGGTCGAGGAGTTTAATATTAGTGATCTCTTTGAAATTCTTTATAAGTAATTCGTACTTCATACGTACAAGTCCATTTTACATATGAAAAGTGAGCTTACTTTTACTTTTACTTTTTAAAACGGTAACTGATACTCCAACACCAACAGTCCTTAACAACCATACTTATGAACATAACAAGTCCGTAGGCGTCACTGACTATAACTGAGAAGAAGATTTTCTGACTTTGGGGTTGTGTTACCGATCCTCAGGTAGGAATCTCAGTTCTGACCCTAATTTTATTATCGGTACGTGAAACAATGACACTGAAACCTTCACGAAGGAATAGGGAGGTCCAGACAAAAGAACTAGTATTCTACGTCTTTCATTATAGAGTCCCACCAAAATTCCTAATCTTCATTACCTACGTTTCAGAGACCGTATACCGTCCACCAGTCCCCTACAATTGACGACGAGAATAAGTATAAGTAAAGGTGAGGACAACAAATATTCGTTCTGTTACTGTACTACCACCTTTATATGGGTACCTTCTACGTCACTGTAGTAGTCGGAATCTTTCACATTCGTGAACGCGAGTTAGTAATCCTCGTACGAAATTCGTAACTTCTTTATTTACCGACGGATATACTACTGAATCACTATTAGTCTGGTTGTAGTGTACTTTATGATAGAAGTTGGGGGTAGTTGTGTCATATCCTTCCAGAGGCAGTAACTCTCTCTCTGACAGTACATGTCTGAAAGCCCCGAACGACACCACCACCACCACGACTGTCAAGAATTACAGAACCTAAACTTTAGACCTTTGGTTCCAAACTTAAGATCGAGACGGAAAGAATTCAACACACGGGAATCGACGATTCAGTTAATCAGAGTGACCTAGACAAAGAAATCGATATTTTTACCCCCGACAAAATTCGTCATACCATGAACCTAAAAACTTTCGTGAAATGTGTAACATTTACGAACAATATTACGTATAAAAATTTTTCAGTGACCTTTCTACGGTGATGGTACGTAGACACAATATTCCTCCCCGTTGTTGATAGAAACCTAAAGTGACGAAGTAGGGTCATCGACCGAGAGTGAAGTAAATAAGGGAGTGAGTGTTTATACCTACGGATGATGCACGGTCTACATCAAGGTCTCTGATCTGGGTGTCGTCTACCTCAGAGAGAAGGACTTTGGATGTAAGATTTAGTCCTTTTTGATCTGAACATTTGTATACCAGATTGAAGGTCATTTCACGTTACTCCTCTTTATTTCATCGGATCCCTCATCCCACTAGTCTCAAGAGAGACTTCTTTATTGTAAATTTTCGTCTCTAAACTTACTTCACTCTCTTACTTGGTACACTGACGAAGTCCTTCTTGGAAGGACACGTGACTCCGTCCTCATATTGACCTTAGAACCTCTTTGTAGTTTCTTTGACCACGTAGACTGTGGATCACTCGTTCCGTACCATCTTCTACTGTGGGTCTAGTACATTATACACATCCGACATTGTCCTTCAACCCCACTCCACCTTTCATGTTGTTGTACCGTCGACTCCTCCCACTCCTGTCTCCGAGGTCTCTCTCCCCTGTATAAATATGAATTGCCGACTAAGTGTAACAACTACCGTCTTTAGTTGTGTGGTGACATTTCGTTAATAAGAGGTTAATTTTCAGTTTTGTTTTGTCTTTTTAGATATAATTTATTTTGAAACTATAGATAAAAAACTTTTTCTTGTATCCTTGACTCCCTTATCTTCGAAACCACTCCTTTCCCTTCCCTCTACCTCCCGTAAAGTTCCACCCGTCTCACCCTCTTCCCTCTGGACCTGTGTCCCGGTGTCACCGACCACGACCTAGGGGTCTCGGGACTTTCATACCTCACGTGGTCCCACCCACGTCTGTTTCCGAGGGTAAGGGTTCTGATCGGTCACGGAAACGACCCCTCATACTAGTGATGACTCTTGGTCAAGTTGAAAAGGTCTTGTTACGAACCGTATGTGTTTCAGTTTATTAAATTATAAGTGTAAATTTCACTGTAAACAGTCTTCGTACGAGTCAATGACTCCAGTTACATCTTCTCCGGTGTTCTTGAGTACTATTCTCTTTTCGTTCTTTCTGACATGTTATCTTTACGATTGTTACATCATTTTATTTACGAAAATTCTGTTCCACCGACACGGAAAATATTAACAATATAAAGGTTAAAGAGATCTGATGTGTCATCCTGACAGAATAGTGAATATCCGTGTGTTTCCAAACAATTCACTTAGTTTTCTATTCCTTTCTTCTTTCCTTTCATCTTTGCTTCTCTTCCCTCTTATTTCCTTTCTTATCCGACGACATTGTTTAATGGGTTTACACCTCAGACTTTTGTTGTCTTTCAATAAAAGGTTGTCAAGATCTCCGACCTTCAGGTTTTAGTTCGTCGATCCTCTTAGGTGTGGAGAGAGGATTGAAGATCGTCGACAACTGTCGGGATCAACAAGGAACCGAACCCAGACGTATTAAAGATAGAGACTCGGACAGAAGTACACCTTCTGTATAAAAATAAAGAGAGACGGTAGGGAAGAAAAATATTCCTACGTATAGTAACCTAAACCCCGACAGGATTAGAGTTCTAGGAATCTAATTAGTGTAGAAGTTCCTTGGAAAAAGTTTTATTCAAGTGTTAGTGTTCAAGGTCCATATGTACCGCCCCACACCCCTTGTTATGTTGGGTGAACGTCCACCACTACATATAAAAATTATACTCGTTTTGATGATTATCCAGTCTAATAGAATAGTGTTCGTCATAGTTCCAATAAAGATTTAACTTTTGTCATACTTTTAAAACAGGATGTGTCTATGTAAAAGTCTCCCTTCCTATTATACAAAATTTCATAAAACTATAAGAACTTATTCTGCCGAGGTTTTTATCGATTGATCTAAATCTCCCACGTTAAGGATAAAATTTTCTTTGACTTCTATAATTAACGATAGACATGAAACTTCACAAGACGAAAAACTGACCGGGTAAAACTTTGTTAAATTCTTACTAATATAAGATGAAAAGTATATTTTTCTTGAACATACTCGTTGTTTACGTACTCTTGCTCCAAAACGTCATTTTACAAATTATCAGTTATTTATAATTGGGAGTGTTCATACATAAAAGTAAGACTTTGTTCAATGTAATTGTCAGTCTTTCGTGCACTACCTATTGTATGTAGTTGTACTAAGAGTCTGACCATTTACGTTGGGGTGGGGTTTTTTACTTATAGGGTGTAGGTAAGTAATCCACCAGAAAAGACATTGACACACTATAAGAAACATACTTATATATAACAATGTAATTTTATTTCTGACATATATACACACACACACAGATAAAAAAAAAGACTGGATAATAATTCTCACACATTTTTCTTTTATACCGATCGTATCTAAAGAATTTTGTCTTATAGACGGTCCTTAAACCTCTCCTCTCTCGGACGCAATCTTTCAGAACAAGAAGGGACGACGACGAACATTCAGCGAAGTCAACACAGGCTGAGAGACGTTGAGGTATCTACTGTCGGGTGGTCCGAGGGGGCAAGGACCCTAAGAGGTCCGTTCTTGTGACCTCACCCAACGGTAAAGAAAGAGGTACAAGAAGGGATCCTGTAACAGTATAATAAGTCAAAGTAGACCCCTTTTCTAATACTGGTAAACCGGTGTCAAGGGACTATAAAAACGGAACTAAGGAGACGAATTTCAGATGGAACTAATATTGTGACCAAAGAGAGATATATATATCTCTCTCGTGAAAGACTACCACCAGAAAAAAAGGTAACGGTAAACGGTACTCCCTGCACTTTTTCTACGGTGTTTGAACGGTAAAAGGACAAATCTTACATTACGGAATATCCTCGTTTCTTTCCTGGAAAAAGGGTCTACTCTGACTTATTATACTGTTACAGGACCGTTAGTTTTTTTTTTTTCTGGGGGTAGTCTTTCACGAGAGAGATATATAAATCTCTCTCTTTGGTCACAGTATTAGTTCCATCTGAAATTCGTCTCCTTAGTTCCGTTTTTATAGTCCCTTGACACCGGTTTACCGGTATTAAATAACTCTTAATTTTTGACCTTCCCTTATATTTCACCAACTCTCACTAAGTCTGGATCCTTGTCTCTACTCCGATATAGAATACACTGTCTAGATAAACTAACCGTCACCAAGGATCTCTTAACTCACTGTGTCTAAGACTCTGTTTCAGATGTGGTTTCTAGGAAACCACTAGGAGACAACTAGTTTTCGGTATTTCGTATTTGGATGAGGGAGATTGAGGGAAGGGGTCGTCTCGTAATGTAAGAAGGAACGGTTTCTACACTACGTGGTGTGTATACCTGGATTTCTCCTGTCCATCACTTACCTCTTTTGTTTCCCTCTATATAATTGGATTACGGTAATAATTCGAGATTTTTAATAAAATTAAATTTTACGAAGGATGACATTCTACGAGAAGTATAAATTTCCACGACAGGAGGATCCGTGTCTCTCTTCCTTAGTGTGACTGTCTGACAAGTTACTGAGTAGGATAGGACTACTTGTGGATCGATGAGAGATTGAACCTCTGTATCAATAAACGAGATTGTGTAAACTCAAAAAGAGAGGTTTAGATTATATGACTTTGTTTACTAAGGAGGAACTTTATGTTTTCTTCGTCACAGTTTATCTCCGGACTACAATTTCTCCTCTCGTAAATTCTTTCCCACGATTGGGTTTTTCCAAAGGGTCCACTACGATCACCATTACTTGGACGGATGGTTACGTCCTCTGTGCCCAAAATAGGGACCCAGTCCTTCTAGGGAACCTACTCCCGTACCGTTGGGTGAGGACATAAGAACGGACCTCTTAGGGTGTCTGTCTCCTCGGACCACCTGCTTTCAGGTACCCCAACGTGTCTCAGTCTGTGTTGACTTCACTGAATCGGACGTGTGATTAGTTTTCTCCTCTAGATTATTGGTTTCTGTAATTATGTGTCAAGTGTTTCCTTCTTTTTTTTACCGATTGTTTTATGCTATCAAAGTCAGGTTCTTTACATTTATTTTTAGTGCTACTTAAAAGAAACGAACCAGATAAAAAAAAACGACTACAACTTTTTATGACTCTCATCACTCCCGTGTTCACACTTCTGTACGGTGAGACTACCTGACGACAACAACCCTCAAAGAAACCATGTATAAAGGACTTTTCGTTAAACCGTCATCCACACCGTAGTTAGGTCCCCGTCAATCCTCTTGTCGTCAGTGAACAGGACTCCGAATACTGTGTCGACCCTCAGACCCTCGTACATCTAGTGCTTCCGGGAAAAGTCCTTCAGATCTCCACCTCCGAATATTTGTACAGTGCGGACTATATGGTCCGAGGGTCGGTGTGACGTTATGCACCAAGAGGCTTCGTACGGACTTCTGAGACTCTCGGAGCGACTCCTCAATCCTTCAGTGTCCGTCTTGAGTTGATGACCCGAAGGGATCACCGAATCACCATTTCCTGGACGGAGGGTGACGTCCTCTGTGTCCAAGCTAGGAACCAGATCCTTCTAGGGTGCTCCACACCTCGTTGCTTCGAGGTCACGACGTTGATAACACAGGTTCGAAATCTCGGACCTTTGACGTTGATGACTCGGATGCACGAGATCTCAGGCACGAGACGTTGTCCTCTTCGTTGGTACGTGTCGTTGAATCTCTTATGGGGGGCGAGAGGTACTGACCTCTTTTCGGGAGTGTCGTTGTTTCTGGGTCGTGTCGGTTTTTATTTATTTATTTTTAATTTTTGGGATGATGATTTTTTTTTTTTTTGTTTTTTTGGATATAATGACTCAGTCATCATAACACAGTCAGAAGTCGACTGGGTCTCTTGGTACCGAGGAGGAATTAAACACTTAAGATTTGTTTAGGGATTGAGTTCTCTTAGACCCTATGTATGAACGACCCGAAATTCAAGGACCCAAAGTATCAATTTGAATCTTCACATCCCTACCCCTAATAGATAGTGGATAAAACTCTATAATTATAAACCTTAGAAAGATAATAACTTAGTCACTAAGGAAGAGATCCTTAAATTTAACTTTTAATTACCTACGTTCAGATATTATATATAACTCATACAAGTAGTGTCGTAACAAATATATATTACCTCTTTGTTATCATTGATATATTGATAGGTAGTTCTTTCCTAATAAATGTAGGTGTATCGTCTCCTTGGTCTCTAGTTTAACGGTTATAGGCAACCTAGTAGTTTTTTAGTTCTCTTATGGTCTTTTCGTAGATGAAGACGGAATAACTGATACGGTTTCGGAAACTGACACACCTAGTGTTGTCTGACTTTTTAAGACTTTCTCTACCCTGATGGTCTGGTAAACTAGACGTAATACTTTTTAGACATACGTCCAGTTCTTCGTTGTCAACTTGACCTGTACTTTGTTGTTTGACCAAGGTTTATCCCTTTCCTCATGTAGTTCCGACATATAACAGTGGGACGAATAAATTGAATATACGTCTCATGTAGTTCTCTTTACGGCCCGATCTACTTCGTGTTCGACCTTAGTTCTAACGGTCCTCTTTATAGTTATTGAAGTCTATGCGTCTACTGTGGTGGGAGTACCGTCTTTCACTTCTCCTTGATTTCTCGGAGAACTACTTTCACTTTCTCTTCTCAGTCTTTCAACCGAATTTCGAGTTGTAAGTCTTTTGATTCTAGTACCGTAGGTCAGGGTAGTGAAGTACCGTTTAGCTACCCCTTTGTCACTCTCTGAAATAAAAACCCTCGAGGTTTTAGTGACGTCTACCCTCTGTAATGAAACGGATGTTTCCAGACAGATCAGTTTCGATACCAAAAAGGTCATCAGGACATACCTACAATTTCAACCTGATCTTTCTTTCGACTCGTGACTTCTTAACTACGAAAACTTGACACCACAACCTCTTCTGAGAACTCTCAGGGAACCTGACGTTCCTCTAGGTTGGTCAGGTGGGACTTCCTTTAGTCAGGACTCATAAGTAACCTTCCTGACTACGACTTCGACTTTCAGGTTATGAAACCGGTGGACTACGTTTATTGACTGAGTAAACTTTTCTGGGACTACGACCCTTTCTGACTGCCGTCCTCTTCCCCTACTGTCTCCTACCCTACCAACCTACCCTAGTGGCTGAGATACCTGTACTCAAACTCATTCGAGGCCCTCAACCACTACCCGTTCCTTCGGACCGCACGACGTCAGGTACCCCAGTGTTTCTCAGTCTGGGCAGACTCGCTGACTTGACTTGACTCGTCTCAGGACTGTACTCTCCCTATAATGATCTCGAGGGATTAAAGAAAAATAACCGTGTAGTAAGGAAATGTTATAACACGATCAAAGACGATATGTTGTTACACTTTAGTCGATATACATATGTATATCAGGGAGGGAAACCTGGAGGGAGGAAGGGTTGGGGTGGGTAGATCCAGTAATGTCTCATGACTTAATTTGAGGGACACGATACGTCGTCCAAATAGAAGGGGTCTGTACGTCTTCTCCAATGTACAGGGTCAGAAGAACTTCGGTCCACCGTGGTCCATCGATCAAGACTAATCTCCTGGTTCTTGTCACAAGATTTGACTTCGGTACTTTTCGTCAGAGAGGGGAACGACGTGACTTAGGTGTCAGTTGACACACTCGTTCATTAGGAAATAAAATAATTCGGTGACTCAACATCTCCACTTAAACAATGACACGTCTTCGGAACTAGTACGACTAATTATGTTAAATAACGAGTATTTTCTAGTTAGAAAGACAAGTAGTTTTACCCTTTTATAACAAAGTTCGTTTAACGAAAGATTCACAATTTCGAAAGTTATTTGTAGAACTGACTTCATTACTTACCTATTTTCGTCCAATGTTTATCACAAACCTTATACTAAGGTGAATGGATTTTAGCATACTAACATGTACGTCACTTAGGTACTTTAGACGTCTCTTTCTATGGACATTTATGAGAGTGGTCTTACAATTGACACCAATAGATCTTACACCCTGAACGTTGTTACAAACGAAAAGAGATTTATGAGAAGATATATATGAGTAACTAAAAATATTTATGGATATATAATAGAGTTAATTATGATTACGGATTTTGTATCATACTCAATAGTAATTATAATAGTAATGAATGTTGGTCCTTTCTATAAAAGTTATCTAAAGTTTTTATGAATTTGTGTATGAAATAATTTGTAAGTCACTTAATGAATCGTGTCTTAACTCACTGTCTAGATCCATACAAAGGTCCGAGACGAGATAGTCGTCGTACTAGAACTGTTTAAGTGGAGAACTTCTAAATTGATACTAATAAATCTGTCCGACACCTGAAACCTATGGACCTAAACTTAGGTACAAAAAAGGGAGTCGTCATCATACTCAAGTTCGTTTAATAAATTTATGAAACCCGGAGTCAAAATAGTAACCATTTTACCTCGATAATTTTAAAATGAATGGAAAAACTCCTCTGATTGACTCGACGGAACACAGTACTTTTGTATCATATCTTCATTTCTTGGAATTGAGACCTAGATCTTACAGTGTCAACGTTAGATCAAAACGAAGACCGACATCCACACTGAAGTCCTTTAAGAAAAAGAGATATATATGGAATTAAAGGGGTGGACGTTTTACCCCTACTTATTATCATAAATGCATAAATTTTCTAAGAAAGTTTTTGACTTACTCAATTACAAGTAACTCAAGAATCTGGCTACAGACCGTGTAAATTCATAAACATTCGTTTTTGTTATTTATGGTGTACACTGCACAGACCTTTTTTATGACCCGTGTATCATTCACGAGATATTTAAAGTGAATACGTATTTGAGTCAGACTACATATCATTCATGTGATCTCTTCCATATACGAGACAATTCCCTTTACTTTTACGAAGTCTCTTGTAAAAATAAGAAACTTCTACAATAAATCTTTCACCTACAACGTCTGTTTTGGAAGGTAAGGGAGATTTTATAGGGTGGATGTTTCCCGTGGGTTCCACCGATCTAGGGAGAAGCCGGTAAGAATGTAAGAATCTGGTTTTACAGTACTATCCCCACCTCTTTCCAATAGAAGTATAGTCTCATTGTCAAAAATAAATAAATTAAAGATTGTAGACTTATTGCCACAATTTAACGTATGGTATAGTCGTTATGTATTTATAAATTCATTTATATGAAAAGACAAAATAGTAAATCGTGCTAACGAGAGTCTGATGTAGAAAGGGTATAGACTCAGGAATTGAAAATAAATAAATAAACAAAAAAGTAATTTTTCTAAAAAAATTAACCTCCTATGAACGAAATGTTATAACACGACCAAAGACGGTATGTAGTTGTACTTAGTCGGTATCCATATAGTCGTTGATATGAGGTTATTTACAATTAAAAAATTTTATAAAAATTTGAATCGTAAATCTTTTTAACGTATCTACTAGAATAAACGTTTTCTCTTTGTCTGTATCTGCATCTCTTGATTACATATCTCTGTCTCCGTCCTTTACCCCCTCCTCCCTCCTACCCTACTTAACCCTCTAACCCGAGACGTATATATGTGATGACTATGATACACATTTTATCTATTGACTATTCTTGGATGACGCATCGAGTCCCTTGGAATGAGTCACGAGACATCACTGGATTTACCCCTTCTTTAGATTTTTTCTCTCCTATATCCAAAGACATATACATATCGACTAAGTGAAACGATATCTCGTCTTTGATTATGTTGTGGTATTCCGTTGATATGAGGTCTCGTTACCAAAAATTTGACCCTAGGTGCCTGGGTGGTCCCGAGGTTTTCCATCGAGTCCTTGGGAATTCTGTGACCGTCCTACGACTCATCCTTCTCGTAGTTTTGGAACAGAGTAAGCGTGATGTCGTAGATGTTGATTCGTGCAGACGCAGAACTGTAAGGTGTACAGTATCTTCACGTCGTAACACTAGACGACTTTTGAATTATATTATGATAATGGATAAATTTGTCAATTTACACTCACTAAAAAGAGTCGATCAGATACTATTGTCTCGGCTTTGGAATAATCAGTGTGTAGAGTTCTCTCACCATTCCGGGATAAAGGATCGAGACATCCAGACATAAGGGGTTAGGAAATCCAACGTCCTTTTTTCCGGAAAATGATAGGGAAGGAGGTAAGGGGAGTAACGGGGCTGTGGGTGGGGGTTGGTTCTCGGTCCTCGCCCTCTAATATGGGATTACTATGGAAGACTCCTCCCCAAACTACAGGTTTCGAGATCAATTACAACTTTGATGAAACTTAGTGGATTTCTCCTTTTAGTACCTCTACAATACATCACTTCTAACCGTTCCCTTTGAGGGTTCGAGGACTCTCTATCATTTAGAGGACCTAAACTTATTTTACTACCATCTACGACCCCTTCTAACTCCCGTCCTCCTCTTCTCTCACTGTCTCCTACTCTAACAACCTACCGTAGTGGTTAAGTTACCTGTACTCAAACTCGTTTGAGGTCCTCTATTACTCCCTGTCCCTTCGGACCGCACGACGTGAGGTACCCCAACGTTTCTAAGTCCGTACTGAAACGTTGATTTGCTGTTGTTTCTACGGAAAGAGTTTCGTGTCAGAGAAACTCCATTCGGTAAGGAGTAGTCCCCGACCGTCACACCAACGAGTAATCCCGAACCCCAATTCGTGTACCGGAACCATTGGAGCCGTTTTTACGAGACACTGACTCTACCTTTTTTGCCTTCACCCTCCCCGTATTTGGAAAGAGTAGACTACCTGGCACCTCAGTCCCGTTCGTCGGTTCCGCAGTCACCGGTGGTCCCTTCGTATTTGTGTTAATGTAATCTTGACAACAGTTTATATTCTCCCTGCCTCTTTCTTCTCCTTTCCCACCGGGAAGGTAGTTATGACCGTTCTTCTCCGGCCCTCAGTCCAAACTGAATCGAATTCAATTTTACATTTATACCATAGTAGACATAGGATTTCGTAGTACATCATTAATTTTCGTAATAAAAGTATTCTGAAACCCTTTTTACCAAAATTACGAATTTTTTTCTTTTCGAGATAACAACCTGGAGTGGTGAGGGAGACCGGTGTGATGAGAAATGGATGTAGTTTGTTCCTAAGATGACTTCCTTAAGAACTCAAGGTGTGGACACCCGTTGTGTAGGTTAAAACGTGTTCAGATTATCGTTCCAGAAGCTACGGACGCCGTCCGGAGATATCACTTCGTCGCCCATCTTTAGGTCTGTTTACCTCTTTAGTCTCGTCGTCGTAGATGTGCTATCACTGATGGTGTAGTATAGCTGACGGGTTAGTATGTCTTTTCTGAGTCACGTAACCTTTTCTGACACTAGGATCCTTTCGACCTCCCGTCCTTCTCTTCACCCACTGTCTCCTACTCTGCCAACCTACCGTGGTAGCTGAGTTATCTGTACTCAAACTCGTTTGAGGTCCTCGATTACTTCCCATTCCTTCCGACCGTACGACGTCAGGTACCCCAGCGTTTCTCAGACTGTGTTGACTAACTGACTTGTTGTTGTTGTTTCGAAATGAACGTGGGAGTCAGAAAAGTTTGACCACTTTTATGTGACCTAGTGTCGACCTTCCATTCCGTTTGGAACCCACAAGGAGAGACTGATAAAGGTGGGTTCCCTTCTTGATGGTCCTTTGACGACAAAGAGACCGACTATGACTCCGGGACATCCCTAATTTTATCAGATTCCTTTCATTTGTCGACTACCGTGTTCAGAGTTCTAATTTGAGAGTACTAGTGAAAACAGACTCTCAAGTCTTTCTTTACACCTTGTTTCAGTAAATTTGTCTCGGTCTTCGTTGAGAGTAAAGTCATGTTCGTTCAGGACGACGGAAAGAACACACACGTTAAATAGTATTTTCGTACCGAAGATAAGGTCCCGTATCGTCTTCGACCTTCAGTTAAAATAGGGGGAGAAAACTTTTCTCGTAGTACCCACTACTACCCTTAATTTTGTTTTCTTTTTTTAGTGTAGAATAGGGTCCTTTTATTGTAAGTCGTCGTGTTTCCTTAGTTCAAGGTGATAAAAACCAGATCTTAATTACTCCCGAACCCCTGTCGGACTTTTCGAAAGAGAAGTCTTTTGAGTTACGATATCAGTCGCTTAGAGACTTACTGTTTTCGTTCCACCCATAGGGAAGAGATCGTCCTACCCGGAATTCACTCCGCTAGAAAATTTTAATGAAGAAGCAAAAATTACTTAGTAGATAGGACACTAGATCGAGGACCTCGTCTCCACCAGTCCCTAATCTCCATTCTTCTACTTAATAAACCTCCTTTTATACAGTTCAATCTGTGAGTAGAGTGTGTATATAGTTTTACTTTAGGCTCAATTTCTCACAGTATATTCTTCTGGGTCTCTTTTATCGAATCCATCGTCTATTAACATCGCTTTTCGAGACAATACGAATACAATCTTCGTATTGTCGTCTCTCGTGTTTCCTTGTAAAATCCTCTTAAACAATGTATGCTTAAATTTACAGGCAGTACTTTATAATATTTATTTTAGTGTTGATGACTCGGACGTGGGATGTCGGGTTCGAGGTGTTGTTCTCTTCGGTGGCGTCACTCGTCGGGAGTGTGGTGTTGTTTCTTGTCGAGGACGAACGGTATTGATCTCTTTCAGGTGCGTGTCGTTTCTTCTTGGTCGTGTCGGTTCCTTCTTTTTTTTTTGATTTATATATTTTATTAAAAATTTTTAAGAGACACGATATTCGGTCTAGTGGTGAAATAATTATGTCGTACTGAGAACCTTGAGTCTCTGTTGTTTTCCGATAGAAGTAGAATTGTGTAGGGACTGTAAGATCAAAGAAGACACTTGTGTGACTAAAACTAAGGTACCAAAAATTGTTTTTACTTCTTGAAGATCCGTTTCACATTATGTACCTATGAACAAAGTGTCTAACCGAAGGATATATTCGAAGAAAATTTTAATTAAAAATAATCTCATGTCAAGGAAATGTTATGACACGATCAAAGACGACATATCGTTTCACTCAGTCGATTTATAAATGTATGTAGGGAGAAAATACCTAAAGGAAGAACAAATCGAGTGGTGTCTCGTGACTTATGTCCCGGGACCCGACATGTCATCCAAGAGTAATCAATAGAACATAACAAATAGAAAAATTTGAAAGGGGTCTAGAGTCTCAGTACATTGAGTGTGTAGGAGGGTACGCGACATGAATCAGCGAGTCAGTATAGGTCGGGAAACACTAGGGAACCTGATATCGGGCGGTCCGAAGAGACAGGTACCCCTAAGAGGTCCGTTCTTATGACTTCACCCAACGGTACGGGAGGAGGTCCCGTAGAAGTGTTGGGTCCCTAGTTTGGGTCCAGAGGGTGTAACGCCCGTCTGACAAGTTTCAGACTCGGTGGTCCCTTCGGGTACTTATGACCTCACCTATCGGATAGGAAAGAAGTCCCCTAGAAGGGTTAGGGTCCTTAGTTTGACCCCAGAGGACGTGACGTCCTTCTAAGAAATAGTCGACTCGATGATCCCTTCGGGTGTCGGACGGTATAAATTTCGTGTTTATGACTACGAACGTAAGTCTAAAAGATGACGAGTCGACTTTTCCGAAAAGTGTGAATTTAGGAAATTCATAAAGGATCGATTAATGCCTACGCGATGTCTAGGTGGAATTTTTAGAGTAAAAAAAGGATAGACGTTTTCCACTTAGTGTTTCTTGAAGTGTACTAACCCGAACTTTACTTCTCGTACAATTTATCAAAGAAATTTTTTATTTCTTTCTTAATCTCTCCACGATTAATTTCTGTCTGTATAAAGTCACGTAAAAATTTCGTATGTTATTATAACCCGTTATTAGTTTTATGGTAGTTTACGGAAGTTTATTAGATCTTGTTAGCAGACTTGTATGAACCTCCTATCAGTTCCACTTGATTTTATATAATATATAAGTGAAGTACTAGACAGACCTGAGTTAAGTTACTATGCTGAATACTAAAGTTAGTCTCCTTTTGTTTATTAAGGTCTTATTCTAATTCCCGTTACCACCCCTCACCTTCCTATCTCCCCCACTTTATATTAATCCCTCTTTTGAATCTGGAGTCTGGAAGTCCTCTGAACTACTGGAAGACTTTTGAGAGAGGGTTATAAACTCGAAGTTTACTTTGGACGTAGACTATTTGTGTTGACACCGACCCACGGTTAAATTCTAGTTTACAGATGGTTCGTTCACCGACTTCATAAAAAATTCTGGAGTATTTTAGTGAATTTTTCTTTTGGCTTGAAGTGTAGAATGATGGGACCAGAAGGTCATAACTTCAGAAGTTCTCAGAGGTTTTAGATTCGGTGACTTCATAAAAGAAACGGGTTAGAGTAAGGACTAGTACATTACATTTGATATTACTTTAAACGTTAACAAACAACATCGAATAATAGTTGAGGTTTAGTCCAAGTCACTAAGTCACTTAGAGGAGGGACCTCTTCGTTTTTAAAGGTGAACTCTTGGGTAGGTCTTTAGTAGTAGTACAGAATCGAGATTCTAGTCTGACTTTCATCGAAAAGGTAAAGGGGTCCGAGGTATCTTTAACGGAGTTCACGACTGGTGTCACAACAAAAATAGTACAAACTTTAAAAGGTAGTGACATAGATCAGAGTGGTACTCTTTCATCGATCCGAAATTTCATTGAAAGAGGGTGTATATTTTTACTCAACTGTATAAGTTCGTAGTTTCAACACGAATCAAACTTCGTTGTACGTCGACCGAGAATTCTCATTAAGGGAGGAATTTTAGTGTAATCAAGAGTGAAAATCAAATATCTAAGACATAAACCCTAAGGTCCATTCGTAGGGGCAATTAATCTGTGTTCGGTTATAATTGTCGTCGTCGATGGTGACACGTTTACTCTACGATGTGTTACAGACCAGAATTTTCAGTTCTTGGATACTCAATTGATCTCCTAGATTAGATCGAAGATTAATTGGTGTAATTTTATTTAATTTACGAGAAAGGAGAAGTACAACGTTTTGTATTTTTACAGTACGAGACATTAAACTCTTACTGACAAGAGTAAACTAAGTCCTCTACCACACCACAGAAAATTAAGGAAATAGTTATAATAGGATCTGGTTGTCTACCTCCTAGTCCGTTAATTCCTCTTTACTCGTACACGACACAAATAGTACGAAAAAACAAAAAAAAGGGGACTTCAAACGAATGACTTTCGTCAAAACGGTATAGGTGGTCTGTCCCCACAACTATCGGTTCTTTACTGTCTCCCTTTTAATTTCCCGAGTTCCTTTAGGTTCTATGTAACATCTGAGTCCCTGTCTTCTGTCTATAAGGAGAGGAAAGAGTTAGATAAGGAAATAACGTTCTAAAAATAAGTCTGTCTGTCCATAGGTTATTGGGAAATGAAAAAAGAATATAGGTCTATAACACTGGATCTAAAACGGTTCTATCATCTAGTCAGTCGTTCGTAATAACTCGTGGATTATGTACAAGTCGTGCAACGATCCGAGACATCTGTCCACCCACTGTTGAGTCACCGGGACGGATGATTCCCTTAGTCTTTTGATCATTCCTTCTGTTTACCATTCCTTTGCTAAAGTAACAACAACGAGTCAGTGAGTCAGTACAGGCTGAGAAACGTTGGGGTACTTCACGTCGTACGGTCCGAAGGGATAGGAAGTGATAGAGGACCCAAACGAGTTTGAGTACAGGTAACTCAGTCACTACGGTAGGTTGGTAGAGTAGGAGACAGAGGGGGAAGAGGAGAACGGAAGTCAGAAAGGGTTGTAGTGTCAGAAAAGGTCACTCAGCCGAGAAGTGTAGTCCACCGGTTCTCGAAGTCGAAGTCGTAGTCAGGAAGGTTACTCATAAGTCCCAACTAAAGGTAATTCTAACTGACCAAACTAGAGGAACGTCAGGTTCCCTGGGAGTTCTCATAAGAAGTCGTAGTATCAAGTTTTCGTACGAGTCGGAAGAAATAACAGGTTAAAGGTGCAGATATGTACTGCTGACCTTTTTGGTATCGAAACTGATATGTCTGGAAACAGTCGTTTCACTACAGAGATGAATTGTTAGACAGATCCAACCAGTATTAAAAATATTTATATTTCCTTAACTTAAAACCCGGTGCCGAGATCCCTAGTTCTGTTTAATGTACGACATAGTGTAACCCAGGGTCGTTCTTTGTCTTCGGGTAAATCCATTCGTCTACCCACTGAAATTATTCCCTGATAGACATTTCCACACCCGTCCTAAGTCTGGGGATTTTCCTTCGTACGTCGTGATGTCCCAACACTACTTCTTCTCACCTCAGGGGACTCCTTTATTGTCTTCTGTCATCTTAGAATCCAGAGATCGTCTCTCGGTCGAGAATGGGGGTCCAGGAGGAGGGACTGCAGTGGGGTAGGGTGTATGCGAGACTTTCCTCATTTTCCTGGTACGAATCTCCTAGGGTCTTCTTAAAAGACCTCCTCAACCCCGAAGGGACCACCGAGTCTACCATTTTTCTTAAACAGACGTCACACCTCTGGGCCTAAGTTAGGGACCAAGTTCTTCTAACGGGACCTCTTCCCTTACCGATGGGTGAGGTCATAAGAACGGACCTCTTAAGATACCAGTCTCCTTGGACCACCCGATGTCAGGTACCTCAACGTTCCACAGTCTATACTGACTCGCTGATTGTGAAAAGTGACTGTCTTTGCTGACCGGAGGCACCTCCTTATGTTAGGAGGGAATCGTTTGGTCGTCACTCCCGTCCCCTTGTTTGTAGGACTGAAGTGAGAGGAGGTAGGACTAAAGACAACCGTTTATTTCCCGGGTCTACTCCGTTTTTCAAATTCTCCCGGTAGTGGTTCCGGGACCCCTGGAACGAGGAAAGTGGGATTTAGACCGGGACCCACCTGGGTTACTTTCGGTCTCTCATTCAGTCGGACACCTACGCCGGTACGTCTGACATCTCGCTCCGACTCTCTCCTGTCTCTTTTAGTTGTCTTCTCGTACATCTTATGTGCAAATCTCGTGTGAACAAATAAAGAGATTCAGTCTAATATAGACGAGATTCAGAGTTAGACGGACCATCATCACAATCAGTGAGTCAATACAGACTGAGAAACACTGGGGTACCTGGTATTGGGTGGTCCGAGGAGACGGGTACCCTAAGAGGTCCGTTCTCACGACCTCACCCAACGATAAGGGAAAAAGTCCCCTGGAAGGGCTGGGTCCCTAGTTTAGACCCAGAGGACGTAGTGTCCTTCTCAGAAATGTTAGAGTCGATGTCCTTTCGAGAGTTAGATGGACCAACCTCTCTTTAAGTTAAAGTCGTTTCTAAAACCGGCGGAAGGGGAGGACCATAATGTCTTCTTAGAATCCTTATACACTAGTCATCTCCCCCTCTCCCAGGTCCAGAACCATCGAGAACGGAGATATTGACACGGTCTTGATGAGTTATAAACGGGTGATATCCGTAAACGTCAGGTACCCCCAGTGTTTCTCAGTCTGTGTTGAATCGTTGACTTGTTTTTGTTCGTTTACACTAATTGTCTATGATAATGTGTACTTTATCTATTCGTTGTTCCTAAATAACATATCGTGTCATATATAATATATGATATTATATATACGTTATATAATATCATTGGATGTTACCTTATATTAGTCGTTTTTTTTTTTTTTTTCTTAGTGACACGACATGTGGACTTTGTTTGTGTTATAACATTTAGTTGATAGGAAGTTAGTCAATGAGAAAGTTAGTTAGTCTTAGAGGATTAAGAAGGTCAAGTTCTCTTAAGTCTCTAAATCGTTGGAGACACACCCCGACGACGACGAGGACGATTCATCGAAGTCAGCACAGACTGAGACACGCTGGGGTATCTGCCGTCGGGTGGTCGGAGGAGGCAGGGACCCCTCTTTCCTCAGGGATTGTACGGGACAATATACACAAGAAGAGTTAGTAAGTGAGACAGTGATTTATTGTCGACAACAGTCCTCTGCCCCACTTCTTCCAACGGTCCACCCCCCACCGCTCCACGTTGGACTTGTTTGATGCCCTCTTAACCGACGGCCGTCGGATCTCTTTTCCACGCCTCTTCAGTCTCATGAACTGGAACCGTCCACAGGAGCGAGTAAAACGTCCTCTAGAAGGTTCAAAAGAACCATCGACGGAAAAGTTGAGACGATTACTACTATATGACAACAGAGTCCTGGGTGTCGGTTGGGAGATGTGACGGATACCCAAATAGTGAGAGTAGTTGGTTGATGTCTAGGATTAATCTTTTGTATTTATAGACCAACTCATATTTTTGAGTGTCCACAACATAACTAGGACTCACTGTGACTGTAGATTAACTGGTCTAAAGACCACCGTGAAGAGAACCCTTGATACATTGTTTCGATCATTACCAATTTTTTTTTACCTCTTTTATTAACGGTTAAACTGGTACACGTACCACCGGGTTCAAATCTCGACTAAATCTCTCTCGAAGTTTGGATCTCCCCCTGAAGGGACCACCGAGTCACTATTTCTTAGGTGTACGTTACATCCTCTACGTCTAAATTAGGGACACAGTCCTTCTAGACCTCCTCCCGTGCCGTTGGGTGAAGGGGTGAAGTCATAAAACGGACCTCTCAGGGGTACCTGTCTCCTCGGACCGTCCGATATCAGGTACTCCAGTGTTTCTTAACCTGTACTAAGTTCGTTGACTCGTACGTGTGTGAACTTAGATCTGCTCCCTAACGGACCGACCCAACGTTAGGGTCCTATGTCGATCACGTGTCCTCCACACGACTGTGTGCCCTCACTGTCCCTTCTTTAAGGGGTTGGAGAAGAGGGAAGTGTACAAGTAAGGGAAGGAGAACAGAGGGTGACCGGCTCGGGTTACTCTTCTTCGACCTTTCCCACCTCCCCTTTATATCGGGGGTTTCTGGTCGGAATCTCCCATGTCTTGTCTCTAGTCTTGTTCTCCGTCCTCCTACCCGTCTTCTTTCTAATAAGGTCGATAAAAACAGAGGAGATAGGTCCGAGATCTCTATGTGACTCGAGTAGGTTTGGACTGACCCTAGTCTTCATGTTGATTCTCTTGTCTTTTATCAGAAAAGGGGGTCCGTTTCAGATATTTTCAGTACAAAAAAAAAAGTTATTAAAAGTTCCTATTGTATGACTGTGCCGATATCCTGATATTCTATTTCTGTAATATTCTTTTTATACTGTAACTGGTACTCTGAGTATTTTTTTTAGTTTCCGTGGAAAATAATACCAAAATAAGGAAATTGATAATTACCATATCCATGACCTATAACCCAATCACCTCTTATAAGCTATCGTGCTGTCTTTCTTTCGTAAAGATTTTTTAACTGGAAGGTATTCGTGAAGACAATCTCTTATAGTCTACACCACTCCGTGGTAAGTCTAAGGAAAAGTCCTTAGTTCCAGACTCACGGGTCACGACCCTTACCACAACCGTCTGTCCAGAGTTGACGGTCACAAGAGGTCCCCACGGAATCGAACTTCCCTCTGTGAGTGGGTTCCAGTCCGTTGAAAAGGGACAGGGTCTTGTTGAGTGTAGGTTACTGACTAATTGTGTCCGGATATTTACCCGAAGGGACCACCGAGTCTACCATTACTTAGACCGGCGTTACGTTATCGGGACCCAAACTAGGGACCCAACCCTTCTAGGGGACCTCTTCCCTTACCGTTGGGTGAGGTCATAAGATCGGACCTCTTAGGGTACCTGTCTCCTCGGACCGCCCGATGTCAGGTACCGCAGCGTTTCTAAGTCTGTGCTGACTCACTGATTGTGAAATGAAAACCCGAAGGGTCCACCACCGCGATCACCATTTCTTAGGTGGACGGTTACGTCCTCTGTATCCTCTACGTCCAACCTAGGGACCCAGACCTTCTGAGAGACCTCCTCCTTTACCGTTGGATGAGGTCATAAGAACGGACCTCTTGGGGTACCTGTCTCCTCGTACTGTCCGATGTCAGGTAATCCAGCGTCTCGACCTGTGTTGACTTGCTGAATCGTAAGTACGTATTTCCCTCTCGAGAGGGTGGGGTTCATTCCTGTCAAAACTTCCAGATCCGGTAGAAGTCTTGTCTTGGGGGAATCCTTACCGAGTCCGAAGGTCACTCTGATGTAGAGTTGAACCGCAAAGAGAGACATATTAGGACAAAGAGAGAGAAAGGAAAGTATCCAACTGGGGTACTCGTGATTCTTTTCGCGATTTACGACTAGAAGTAGAGTCTCAGACGAAAGGATTTTGGGTTGGACGTAGTGTCTCTCGGAGATTGTTTATTGTGAACATAAAGAGGTGTAACGACTCGGACGGACGATAACGTTTGGTCGATTTGTTTCCCTAATAAAACGACGACTAAAAAGTAATTTGAAAGACGTGCAATGAAAGGGAAAAGGTTCGAAGATCAAAACGAGAACTTTGCATGAACTCTTTTAATTATCCGGACCTAGGAAAAAAATTTTTTTCAGTTTCATGTCATTCAGAACATGGTCCTTTTGGTCTCATCTCCCGTCGTCCCTCTTGGCAATTTTTCCTTACTTACTGGATTCTTTTTGTTCGTGGTCTCGATATAGGTGTGTGTGTGTGTGTGTGTGTGTGTGTGTGTGTGTTTGACAAAATTGAGACTTTTTTCTTTCTCTACTTTCTCTTACATTATTTAAGTTGTCTAAATGTCCAGGTCACTTTTGGTGTGAATTGTACCTGTCACCTATGGACCAGGGTACCTATGGTACCTGAAGAACGTGACCTTTAGACGAAGACAATCCTTAGTCTTTGGAAAAGGAGACCCCGTCATGGTGGTATCCTGTGGTTTACCCACTTTTAAGGAAGGTGTGAAAGACTCAGGATAGGAGTCTCGGACAGTTCCGGTCTCTTTAGTTCTCGGAAGAAATCAAACTACGTTTACCAGTCGGGACTTTTTACTGTTATTTAAGTTCAGTAAAAGACACTCTTATTTTATCATTATCGATTGAAAGTTCACAATACGTACACGTTCTTAAATACGATTTACGAAATTATTATAAAGTAAATTCCTCTTTTCCCTTCTACGACTCTTGACATATAGTACATACTCCCATACAGTCAACCGTTTACTAATACCGATAGTCTTTTTTTCTTTCTTTAGTTTCTCCTCGGTGTCACCGAAGCGTTACGCAACTCAACCGACCCGACTTGTAAAGGGTTGTAAGGAAAAGGACTTATAAAGTCCAATCCGACCTGGCGTTCCATCTAAGAGTGCTCTCTGGACCTCCTGTCAGGAAGACATCCCGATTGTTACATCGGGTTCGTGTGACAATGTCTCGTAAAACGACTGGACTCTGTCACCAACCCAGACGTTGAAGAGGTAGAAAGGGGTTTAGGAGGTTGAGACGATCTCACTATCCAAGATGTATGCCCGATTCCGAATATACTAAACTTGAAGGGTATTCTTGGTTTCGTCCCTCATAGGTTCAAAAGAATAGTCGGACGGGTCCACACACCGTCTCCCCTTTCCCACACCACCCCTAACCTACGAGAGTCGATTTTGTTTTTACCTCAGTTAGAGAAATAATCTTCGTAGAAACTGTTTACCTGGTCCCTACCCCCAAAATTGGAATACTGTTTCCCGGAACCGAAGACATCTCGTAAGTGTGGTGGTTCTAGTCTCCATTCTTCTCACCTGTACCTGCAGTCAGGTAGGACCTCCCGGGGTCGAGTACGAACACCCAGGGTCGAAGTAGAACGAACTGGGGTGAAATATAGGTAGAAGGGAAGTCCTAAAGGAATCGAAACCTGAAGTTCGAGGTCATCGTCCACGTTACTGTTGTAATCTTCTTATGAATTGGTCGAGAGGGGTCACGTGTACCGGTTTAAGGATTTTATTTACACACACACACACACACACACACACAAATATGTGAGGACCAAGACGGATCGACTAACTTGAGACTAAGTCTTTGGGGTTTAGAATGAACAGACCCCCCACCCTTGTACGCAGTTTTTTCCCAATCGAAGAAACTGGTACACTGTGAGAGGAAATCATACAAACTACTAAGAGTGACCCAAGGGTTAATTCTTACACCCCCAAGTTCCAGGGACGCGGATGTAAATATAAGAGATATGATGTCGAGTCGACTTGACGACCGTCGAGAGACTGGTCTGTAAGTATAAGAGTATAGGTTTTACGTTACCAGACCCCTCTTCCGGTTCATGTTGGTGGTCTCCTCTCTGAGACCGGTCGACATGAGACAATCGGCACTAGTGAAACAAACAGAGCGTCACACATACCGGGGGAACCCGTTAGAAGCAGAAATAATCAGAGTAAAACTCTTCATTATCTAGTACACATGTTGATCACTCTAAAAAGAAAAGTTTCTTTCTAAGATCTGTAAGTCTCATATAGTTAGAGATATATAAAAAATAATTTTTGGTTAAGAGTTCCGGGAGTGGTACGTCATATGAAAGATTGAAAATCTAGTGTCCCAGATTGACACAGTCAGTACGATAGATGTACACCTACCTAAAGAAGGGAAAGTAAAAAGAGACTAAAGATAATGAATGGTATAATTTTCGTGTCACAAAAGGATGTTACGGGGTAGACACGGTTCACTTCTAAAAAGTATAAATGTCTGTCTTAAATTTTGACGGTCCTAAATTTTCGAGTTCAAGAATAGTTCCGTTTACTAACGTCAGTAAATACATTAAAAACAACTATCAAAAAAAAATTGAAACTAGAGATACAGTATTTTTAATTACGGACATTCAACGAAATACCAGGGTGTCTCTACCTATCACTTTATTTCTACTTTTTATGGACGAGACAATCCCCTATACAACTCTTGACTAGTACATTCATTTTTAGGTCTAATTTTAGTTACGATAATTCTCCGTTTTTTTCTTTTACCTTATTTTTCGTAATTTGTTTAATATGGTTCCCTCTTTATATTTGAGATGTCATCTGTCCAGACAATTGTTTTTCTCTCTTATGATTTAATAATACTGAGATTTGAATCGACTTACTAACATCAGTAAAAAGTTAAGGACAAATGGTTCAGTTTAATCTTTTTATTTGAACGAGTTACTCTTATTTCCTTCGTGACTTTTTATTCATAACCGTTTTGCGTCCACCCCTCATAAATCTCATTTACACTTGTATTTGTAAACCAGACCTACTATACGTAGGATCGTATTGTTCTTTTAATCGTTTGTAGTTAACTTAACGAATATTAAGAGAAATTTGTTTCGTGAGTTCTGTGTGGTACTCTAATCTCCTTCTATCTACACCATAGTAAGGTGTCTCGTCTATTGTTACCGACTCGGTCGATAATATTAAGTCTCTGAGATGGAATCGTTATATTACTTTGTTTATATTATTCTACTTTTTAGAAATTTGTCAATCTTGTGTTACCCGCGTATTCGTTTTCTATTCTACCCGAATGGTTCTTTTAAAGTGTAATCTGACTTCAGTATCTAAAAACGGTTGTTTAGTCTTTTAGTTACTGTCTTCCTTTACTTCATTTACAAAATATTAACCGGAAACCACTGCGAATACTGTTTTTAAAGTATTTTAAGATGAAGAATTTAACCAAACTTAACCGAATCTCTACTTATATCAGTGGACTTGACTTTTAACCAACGGACCAACTTCCTTATATGGATCTTCCGAGACTGCTCCTACTCATAAATATTGAAAATTATGAGGATCTGAAAGGATAATGAAAGTTCCGGAACTACTTTTACTCCCATTTAAATGTCTAAATCCGTTACGGGTTTGTGTCGGTAAATTAAAATATAAAAATCGGTTCACTTGTCTCCACGTAGATAGACTTCTTCTGTCTACATCTTCCTTTACTTCCTTGATCTCTTTTTATTTCGTGAAGACTATCTCCGTATTTCATGTATTACTACCGACAAAGACTACTATTGATACATTTGTCTACCTCCATCCCGAACAAACCCAAAAAGGAAATGAAACCAACTCAATGATAGACATGTGTAAGACCTAATTTTTGGTGATTCTGGAACTGGGAACTTACTAAGGGGGGGTGGGGGTGGGAAAAAAAATGACGGGTCGATGAGAAGAGTAAGAGAGTGCACTCGTAGGAGGAACAGGTCCCTTTTGCTCGACAACCCTTCGATGGGTTTCTACATGAAACACGTTGTTATTTCCGGTCTCTCGACGAGACCAAAGTTTTTGGTCCACTTTCAATCTTTTAATCTCGGACCCTCGACCAAGAGGTAGACCGTCCACCCTTGACCACTTCTTGTTTTAAGTAGAACGTCATATGGCCCCACACTCAATCCTGGAGAGTAAGTGACCCTGTGTCTTCGTTACTTATTTATCATCCTAAACCATTCTACGGATTTTTAATCCAGTGGATTAGACTATGTCTTTCATCCTCTTTGGTACCTGTACCTATTCGACTCACCGTCTCTTCTTCCGATCTTGATCGACTCTCCTAGTCCTCCTCTAGTGGACCCTAAGTCCTTTCTTTCGTCCCCTTTGTTACATGATCCGTCTCTTTTACGATGTACATTTCTGTGTCTTCGTTCACGTACGACTGCAAGTCCTGTCGACCTCCGTAGACCATAATCTGACTGATGTATGGGTTGTGAGTGGTGAGGTGGTATCGAATGTCCTGGACGTATCAGACCGGGTGCAGATTAAGAAGATGAAGGAACGACGTATAGGACAACCCTCTGTTAAGGGATGTCTGGAGAGTTTAAAGAAGTCAAGAATGTTCGTCTCCATGAATGGGAAGGTAAGGTCTGATAGAAAGGTTCCCAATAACATATCCCGTAACAGGACCTTCAATCTCTACTCCAGAGGAACATGCCATCCAAACGTATGCATAACCGGTCACATTACTTTTGTTATACATGTAGATCTGGCTTCCTTTACTGGTGGGTGAGGTCATAAGAACGGACCTTTTAGGGTACCTGACTCCCCGGACCGTTTGATGTCAGGTACCCAACGTATCTCAGTCTGTACTGACTGATGCGTTCGTACGGTATGTCTTGTTTCCAGTTCGTCAAGATAAAGGGTAAAATTTTCCGAGTCTAAGGGTTTCGAGTCCTAAGGAGTTGTCACTGTGTTTGAGTAGTACACAAGTCGGGGTGACCCGGAGAGACACAACGGAGACACTCTGAGTGCACTACCCATCCCCCTTATTACGTTGTGCTTCGAGGACGACAAATTACACAGTCCTGATTATCTTGAAGACAGAGACTAGACTCTATAAAAAGGAAGACAGTCATAGATATTCTACCACCTTCCGATTGAAAAAAAACCTATGTCAAGTCAAGTCACCGAGTCAGCATAGGTTGAGAAACGTTGGGGTACTTGACGTCGTACGGTCCGGAGGGACAGGTCGTGGTTGAGGGCCTCAGATGGGTTTGAGTACAGGTAACTCAACCACTATGGTAGGTTGACAGAGTAGGAAACAGTAGTGGAAGAGGAGGACGGGAGTTAGAAAGGGTCGTAGTCCTAGAAAAGTTTCCTCAGTCGAGAAGTGTAGTCCACCGGTTCAACCTCAAAGTCGAAGTTGTAGTCAGGAAGGTTACTTGTGGGTCCTGACTAAAGGAAATCTTACCTGACCAACCTAGAGGAACGTCAGGTTCCCTGAGAGTTCTCAGAAGAGGTTGTGGTGTCAAGTTTTCATAATTAAGAAACAGCGAGTCGAAAGAAATATCAGGTTGAGAGTGTAGGTATGTACTGATGACCTTTTTGGTATCGGAACTTATCTACCTGGAAACAACCGTTTCATTACAGAGACGAAAAATTATACGACAGATCCAACCAGTATTGAAAGGAAGGTTCCTCATTCGCAGAAAATTAAAGTACCGACGTTAGTGGTAGACGTCACTAAAACCTCGGGTTTTTTCAGTTTCAGACGGTGACAAAGGTGACAAAGGGGTAGATAAAGGGTACTCCCCTACCCTGGTATACGGTACTAGAAACGAAAGACTTACAACTCGAAATTCGGTCGAAAAAGTGAGAGGAGAAAGTGAAAGTAGTTCTCCGAGAAATCAAGGAGAAGTGAAAGACGGTATTCCCACCACAGTAGAAGTATAGACTCCAATAACTATAAAGAGGACCGTTAGAACTAAGGTCGAACACAAAGAAGGTCGGGTCGCAAAGAGTACTACATGAGACGTATATTCAATTTATTCGTCCCACTGTTATATGTCTGAACTACGTGAGGAAAAGGATAAACCTTGGTTTGACAACAAGGTACAGGTCAAGATTGACAACGAAGGACTGGACGTATGTCCACAGAGTTCTCCGTCCAGTCCACCAGACCATAAGGGTACAGAAAGTATTAAAAGGTGTCAAATAACACTAAGTGTGTCAGTTTCCGAAACCGTATCAGTTATTTCGTCTTTATCTACAAAAAGACCTGAGAGAACAAATAAGTTACTAGGTCGCCTACAACCGTTAAACTAGAGACCAAGGAGAGGGAAAAGATTTTGGTCGAACTTGTAGACCTTCAAGTATAAGTACATAACGAGATCGGACCGAACCTCTTAAAACTCGTAATGAAATGATCTCACACTCTACTCACGTTAACACGTCATCAAACTCGTAAGAAACCGTAACGGAAAGAAACCCTAACCTTACTTTTGACTGGAAAAAGTCAGGATACCGGTGACGACTCAAAAGGTTTAAACGACCGTATGACTCACGTCGTGAAATGTCGTAGTAGAAAATCCTAAACTTTGTCGAGTTGACCTTAAGATAGTGGAGGTGATCGAAACAAGCATCACTACGAAGGATTCCGGGTGAACTGAAATGCAAAGTCCTACAGACCGAGATCCACTCACTGGTGTGGTAGCACTAATAGACCCAGCACTTCTAGAAAAAACATGTCAAGAAGACACTAAGAACGGTGGAGAAGAGTTATAGAAGACGAAGACAATCCAGGTATGGTAAAGACAGGAAATAGTTCGGGTAGAAACGTACTTTACAAGGGAACCATAGAGATTAACAGAACTTCTCTAGAGATCAGAAAGGGTAAGATGACAAAAGGAGATAAAGAAACGCAACTAGTGACTCCTTCCGAAAGAATAGAGGGGAACGATAAGAAACCTTGAGACGTAAGTTTACCCATATAGAAAGGAAAAGAGGAAACGAAAAGTGAAGAGAAAAAAAAAGTGTCGATAAACATTCCGGAGGAGTCTGTCGGTAAAACGAAAAAACGTAAAGAAAAGGAACCCCTACCAGAACTAGGGACAGAGGACATGTCACAGTGTTTGGAGGTAGGTATCAAATAGTCCGTGAGACAGATAGTCTAGATCAGGGAATTTAGATACAGAGTGAAGATGACATATTAGTATTCCCTAAACTAAATCCAGTATGGACTTACCAGATCACCAAAAGGGGGTGAAAGAAGTTAAATTCAGACTTAATCCGTTATTCCTTAAGTACTAGACTCGGTGTCAATCGAGGATACATATCATTTTAGAATCTTGGTAGTGGTCCCTGAATGGTAGTGAAAGATTTGACATCAGTGTAAGTTGTAGTAATCTACTCTTTTTACCTCTGCTTCTCATCCTTCTCGATAGTGAGGTATGGATAGTCTTACCGATTTTATTTTTTGTCACTGTTGTGATTTATGACCATTCTTACTTCTTTTTAATCTAGTAAGTATGACTATCCTTACATTTTACCATGACGGTGACATCTTTGTCATTCCGACAAAAGAGTTTTTGATTTGCACATTAATGGTATGTTAGGTCAGTAATGCGAGAACTCGGAAATCGGGTCTCTTTACTTTTGATACAAGAGTAATTTTGGTCATATACTGACAAATAAGGTCAAAATAGACGGTGTAGGTTTTTGACCTTTTTCAGATGAACGGAAGTTATCTACTTACCAACCGTCTTACACCTATATATGTATGGTACCTTGTGATGAGTCAGTAATCTTTCTTTGTTCGATAACAATATATGTTGTCGAACCTTCTTAGAGTTCTTTTAATAGAACGTAATTTTTCTCGGTCAGGGTATTCTAACGTATGTACAACATTCTAAAAGTGAATATATTATAAAATTTACTGTTTTAAAATCTTTGCCTCCAATCACAAAGAGTCCTCAACCTTTATCCCCATTTTTCGTCTCTTTCCGGCTACAACAATACTTTATCACAGTATTTCCTAGAAACATCACTATCTTGAAG
This sequence comes from Capra ibex, assembly GCA_006410555.1. Lineage (NCBI taxonomy): Eukaryota > Metazoa > Chordata > Mammalia > Artiodactyla > Bovidae > Capra > Capra ibex. Next base: position 26,792,960 of record SJYO01049755.1, on the reverse strand, counting down.
AGTGATATTTTGAAGACTGAGATCACCATCTACACACACACACACACACACACACACACACACAATCAAGGAATCAGCACAGGGTGAGAAACGTTAGGGTATCTGACATCGGGTGTGTCCGGGGAGACAGGTACCTTAAGAGGTCCGTTCTTGTGACCTCACCCAACGGTAAAGGAAGAGGTTTTCATTGATGTCTTTCTTTCTTTCACTTGAGCGAGTCAGACAGGCTGAGAAACTCTGGGATACCTGACATCGGATGGTCCGGGGAGACAGGTACCTTAAAAGGTCCGGTCTTATGACCTCTCCCAACGGTAAAGGAAGAGGTGATCACCATCTATGTACTTGGATTTGTACACTATTTTAATGTTTCTTAATTTATGTGTGTATATATGTGTGTATGTATGTGTGTATGTGTATATATGTATATTCGTGTTCATTTGGATCTCTTAATGTTCATTCTAGTCGACCAAAATAGTTACGGCAATAGGATAATCATTACAATATGATAACAAAATATATTACAGAGGTAATCCCCTTTGACCCTTTTCTCATGTACCCTAGAGAGACATAGTAAAGAATATTAAGATAATTTAGATTTTGATAGGGACATTTTTAAATTTAATTTTTGAAGACCCTGTACGGTTTCTATGAAAGAAACGTATTCCTTTGTTTAGATAGTTTTTTGTAAAGTTCCGTCTTTGTCTTTTTCAGTACAGTGAAGGACAAATGTTGTGTAGTTCAGGTTGGTCAATATGTGACGATGTCGTAATGTACTAAAGTGTAAATAAAAAACTCTTGAAACTACTTATAGAGAACGGAATGACATGGTGTTCGAAGAAATACCGTCCTGGCACAGACCAAACGAGATCCCGGACCGTCCATAATTCACTAGTTTATATTAAACAACAATAAGTAAACGTTTCCACACAAACTGAGAAACGTTAGGGTACCTGACTTCGTGTGGTCCGAAGGGACAGGAAATTGGTAGAGGGTCTCAAACAAGTTTGAGTACAGGTGACACAGCTACTACGGTAGGTTGATAGAGTAGGAGCCGACAGGAGAAGAGGAAAACGGAGGTTAGAAAGACTCGTAGAAAAGGCTCCCAGAAAAGGTCACTCAGTCGAGAAACGTAGTCCACCTGTTTCATACCATCGAAATCGAAATCGTAATCAGGAAGGTTACTTATAAATCCCAACTAAAGGAAATCCTAACTGACCAAACTAGAGGAACGTCAGGTTCCCTGGTAGTTCTCAGAAAGAGGTCGTGGTGTTAAACTTTCGTAGTCAAGAAGTCGTGAGTCGGAAAAAATACCAGGTCGACAGTGTAGACATGTACTGATGACCTTTTTGGTATCGGAACTGATGTGTCTAGAAACAGCCGTATCACTACAGAGACGAAGACTTATGTGATAGATCCAAACAGTATCAAAAGAAAGTTCCTCATTCGCAGAAAATTAAAACACCGACATCAGTGACAGGCGTTACTAAAACCTCGGGTTCTTTTATTTGAGACAGCGACAAAGGTGAATAAGGGGTAGATAAACGGTACTTTACTACCCTGGTCTACGGTACTAAAATCACAAAACTTACGACTCGAAATTAAATTGTTTAATTATTTCCTTCAAAGTTCTCCATTATAATTTCTTTGTCTTGAAATGTTTGTACTTATATTATAAAATTCATGACTATTACAGTTTCTTTCAAGGTCCTATTGTCCCCTTATTTGTGAGGGTTCTCAGTCTGACTGGTCCCAGGTGTAAGACTAAGACAGTGAATAGACTATCCATACGACACAAATCAACGAGTCAGGACAGGTTGAGAAACGCTGGGGTACCTCATCTGATGGTCCGAGGAGACAGGTACCTTAAGAGATCCGTTCTTATGACCTCTCCCAACGGTACGGGAGGAGGTTCCCTAGAAGGGTTGGGTCCTAGTTTGGGTCCAGAGGGTGTAACGTCCGGCTAAGAAATGGTAGATTCGGTGGTCCCTTGGGGCAGTCTATCCATTGATCCGTGGATTCAAATAATAGAGTGGAGACATCGTACTTCCCTAATTACCGTAGGTAGGATCTCCCAACAATATTCTTGGTTCTAATATATCCCTTTCGTATCCTGAATCTTTTGTCTTCTACAAATTATTTACGTCGACGAAGGAGATGATTTTAATAATGATTGTGGTAACTGTGAGCTAATGTTTCGGTCAACAAAGTTGACTTCTTTCCTCTGTGTCCGGTCTCCCAAAACTTCCCTATTTTTTTTTAAAAGGTTGTTCAGAAAGTTATCACTTTTATAAAATATTCACATAAAAAGATGACCCTCCTTTTTTATTATTATCTCATGAATGTATTTTAGAAAGAATTTTTCGAAAATATGGTGTACCACCCGGTATTTTATATGAAGATGTGTAAACTTTCTGATCTTTAGTATATTTCAGACAAGAATAGGGTGTTACCTTAATTTTATATTCAGGTTCTTGTCTTTATATCGACTTTTTAAAGGGTTTATGAACTTCCAATTTGTTATGTGAAGGTTTACTGTGTTCCTGGTTTCTTCTTCAAGATTCTCTTTACTTTTTCGTAAAACTTGATTTACTCGTGTTGATTTCCTGTTTCCGTTACCTTACCTCGCTTCTGTCAGAAAAATCTTCACCACGATTTTGTTGACCTACGAATGTCCGTTGTTTACTTTATTTGTTTGTTTTTGAGGATATATGCGTCCGGAATGTGGAAAGTGTTTTTACTGGAGTTTTACCTAATGTCGGGATGTTTATTTACGTTTTCATATTTTGAAGATCTTTTCTCGTTTCATCTTTTAGATGCACTTGAACACAAACCACCACTCAAAAGTCGATATTGTGATTTTCGTACTAAGTACTTTCTTTTTTAACCCTTCAACCTCAAATAATTTTATTTTTGAAAGACGAGACGCATTCTACGATAATTTTCTTACTTTTCCGTTCGATCTCAGAACCCCTTTTATAAACCTTTTACGTGTAGACTGTTTCCTGAACATGGGTTTTGTATGTTTTTTTAAGAATGTTAAGTTGTGATCGTTGGTCGTAAAATTTTTACTTGTTCTCTAGACTTGTCTGAGAAGTGGTTTTTACTATATACCTTATTTTCAGTCGTATACTTTTGGGATATACTCTTTTCTCATATTTTTCTGATGTGTGTGTGTGTGTGTGTGTGTGTGTGTGTGTGTGCATATATTATACCCGAAGAGTCCACCGAGTCACGATTTCTTAGGTGGACGGTTATATCCTCTACGTCCAAGCTAGGGACACAGTCCGTCTAGGGGACCTCTTCCTTCGCCGTTAGGTGAGGTTATAAGAACGGACCCTTTAGGGTACCTGTCTCCTCGGACCACCCGATGTCAGGTACCCCAGCGATTTCTCAGTCTGAACTGAATCCCTGATTTGGTGGTGGGGGTATACGTCATACATATATATATATATATATACATATGTATGACTTAGTGAAACGTATATATATATATATATATATATGTGTGTGTGTGTGACTTAGTGAAACGACATTTGGACTTTGTTTGTTTTGTAACATTTTGTTAATATGAGGTTATTTTATTTTGTATACCTTTCTAAGAGTTATCGTAAATAGTAATTCCTTAATGTTTAATTTTGTAAACATTGAAATGTCTCCCTTTAAGACCGTTCACGATAGAATCGGTCTGTTAGATATAATTTCTACGACAAGTCAACGAGTCAGAACAGGCTGACCTCTACAGTATAACTAATAGGAGATGGGCTTCAGATTAGTACTCGTTTTGAGGTCTGTCGAGGGTTTATTTCTCGTAAGATATTTTATGTTTTTAGGAGTTTTGACAGTACCATTATTTTTTGTTGTTTTCAGACTCTTCAACAGTGCCACTTTCCTTGGATTTCTCTGTACATTATATTATGACTTGGGAGCTGCCCCAGAACCTTCTCTTTTTCCTTGTAATCCTTTTTTGATCCCTTTAAACTTAGTCATACCTGATTATTGGCACATAGTTGTAGTAATGAACATCCTTTACATGGTATGATTAAAAAAAAAAATCAGAGATTCAGGACGCGTTAAGAAAACGCTGGGATACCTGACATCGGGTGGTCCGAAGAGACAGGTACCCAAAAGGTTTCGTTCTTATGACCTCACCCAACGGTAAAGGAAGAGGTCCCCTAGAAGGGCTGGGTCCCTAGTTTAGACTCAGAGGACGTAACCGTCCCCTAAAAAAAAAAAAAAAAAAAAATGGTAACTCGGTGGTCCCTTCGATACGATTACAATCTACAATTGTTATCCCCTTTAACCCATACCCTATATACTTTTAAGAGAACTGATAAAAAACGTTAAAACGTGTTTTTCAAAACCGAAAAAAAATTTCGGAACAAATTACCTATCCCTCGAAGTCACAAAGTTCTACTTATTCAAGACGTCGAAACAACATATTATTAGACTGACTTATAATGACTTAACGTGTGAATTTTTACCAATTCTACCATTTAAAATACAATACACGAAAAATGATGTTCATTTCCCAAAAGGACCACCGAGTCTCCAATTTCGCAGACGGACCTTACGCCCTCTAGGTCCAAGCTAGGGACCCAACCCTTCTAGGGGACCTCTTCCTTTACCGTTGGGTGAGGTCATGAGAACGGACCTCTCAGGGTACCTCCCTCCTCGGACCATCCGATGTTAGGTGCCCCAGCGTTTCTCAGTCTGTGCTGACTCGCTTAATTTTTTTTTTTTCAATTATTTCCCAAAGGGTCCACCGTGATCACCATTGACGGACGGTTACGTCCTCTGTTTTCTCTACGTCCAAGCTAGGGACCCACCCCTTATAGGGGACCTCCTCCCGACCGTTGGGTGAGATCCTAAGAACGGACCTTTTAGGGGTACTTGTCTCCTGGGATCTCAGAGTTTCTCAACCTGTACTGTTTCGTCAATCGTGTGTGTGTTTCCATTTATTTTAAAAATTTTGGAGTAAAGTGAAAATATTGTTTTCTCAAAGAGTAAGAGAAGTTAATTAATTTATAATTAATAATTTTCTGATATCATTAATAATCACATCGACAATCGTAGTTATCTTACAAATTACATAAATCCACGATACGACTCGTAAAGTTTTGTTAAAGAAGCCGACTTTGGAGTGTTGTTGAGGTAATCAACCCATAATAATGTCGACCGGAAACTTGTTACACCTCCGACCCCACGGTTGACAGGTAGTAAGTGTACTAACTTTTATAATTATGTACATATTGAACTATCGGTGGGGAGTTATATGATCCAAGGTGTAAGGACCTCAGTTGAGGTCTGACACAACATGGATAATCCACTTTTTCTCTCTCTTTTTTTTTTTTTTTGGTGGACACGTCAAGTTTGGGTACAATAAGTTCCCAGGTTACATGATACGAAGGGTACAATGTCCACCATTTATTCTTTGGATTCATTTAACGACACCAGTGTTACGACCACTCGTCAAGATTAAAGGTTTTGTTGAACTGTGGGTTTTAAGTGTAAGTATCAATGAAACGACATAAATGTTTACAGTGGACGTCGTCAAGTGTTTGGGGGTCAATAATTTTGTTTGTTTGTTTGTTTTCCGGGTGTTCTCATTTGTCTACTTATTTACGGTTCGGTCGTCTCGTCGGTCGGCGACTGAACCTTACGGAGACGTAAACAGTATTACGTACGTGTGACAAAACTGGTAAAATATCTAATGACCAGGGACGACACTAGGGTAATTTTGGTTATGACCGGTGACACTATATTTGGTACGAGGTAGTGAGTGGGTATAAGTTAAATAGAATATTTTTGACCTTCCTTTTTTTACGGTATGGATATGGAATATCTGTCTTTTTTAGGATTTCCATCAAGTCAACTTGGAACTTGTACCGAACTTGACGTACTTAGGTAGATGACACTTATCCATTTCTTCTGGACATTCATGTCATGATTGAACTAGGTCCCAACCAACTTAGACGTCTATGCCTTGGCGACTATACCTCCTTAGCATCCATCCTTCCTTAGGACTATGTTCCCGGATGATGTTATTTAATATCCTCTTAAAAGGTGTCGAGTCTCCCAGCCGTGGGGATTGGGGGTCCAACAAGTTCCTAGTTGACATGTAAATTTGTTCACGACATAAAGATCCCTTTAGTCTAATATTTTTCACTTTTACTTTCACTGAGTCAGTACAGGCTGAGAAACACTGGGGTACCTGATATGCCAGGTACCTTAAGAGGTTCGGTCTGGTTCGGTCTTATGACCTCACGCATCGGAAAGGGAAGGGGTCCCCTAGAAGGGTTGGGTCCCTAGTTTGGGTGCAGAGCGTTTGACGTCCGCCCAAGAAATGGTCGACTCGGTGTTCCCTGCGGATTCTTATGACCTCATCCGTCGAATAGGGAAGAGGTCACCTAGAAGGGTTGGGTCCTTAATTAGTCCCAGAGGATGTAACGTCCGCCTAAGAAATGGTTGGCTCGATAGTCCCTTCGGGAGCCCGATATTTTCATTGTAGGATTTATATAAAAGGGAACCCTCATCTTCTTAGAAACTTGTTTCTTCCTTTCATTACTAAAACTTGTTTAGAAAGTGAAAACAAGTTTCTCTGGACGTAAATAGATTCTTCGTGGTACGTGAACGGTGCGTACGTGACACTGTCTGACCCTTTGTTAACTTTACAAACACTTTAAAATATCGTGAGAGGGTCGTAAATCTTTTTCCGTTTTTCGAGTATACTCCGATTTGACCTATCAAGGAACGTCCAATTTCAACCTTTGTAAACTCCTTTTGTAAAGTTCGAGACGGATTACGTTTTTAGTCGTGGTTACGACTGAAAATTACACCTTTTGGTAGTTATCGACCTTATTCAGGGACAAACCCTACCTTGGTACACTTACCTTGTACTTTTTTACGTATTTATTAAAACTTACCTTTCTCACTTGTACAAAAGATTGAAACTTTCCCGACGTCTTACAATTCAGTATCAAGTTTGAGATACTAAAAAAAAGGGGTAGTCGAACGTCATTAAACTTAGGATTTCTAAGAGTGTACTTTCCTTACGTATTGGAGACAATTGGTCCCAAGTTTGAAGTTATCTCAATAATCGAGGTGGAATAATACAATCAACTTTAAAGAGTTAGAAATAACCACAAAAAAGGAGACTAAGGAATCCTAACTCTATTCACACAATTTTTAGAGACAATAATCACATAAAGATAAAGTGTAGAGATCATCAAAGACTAAAAACTTTCAGTAACGACACAATGATCTCCTTACCCATTATTATTAAAACGTAAAAGAAACACTAAAAGTCTGAAATCATAATATTTTATGGAAAATTATAAAAACTAGAAGTAGGATAAAACGGATGTAACTAGACACTAAAAAATTAACGTTAACGGGTCGGAAAATTGGAAACTTTAATAAATTAAAATCCATACAGGGAAAATCTCTCGAGACATCGAGTCTACCATTTCGCAGACGGATGTTACACCCTCTGGACCCAAGTTAGGGACCCATATCACCTCTCAGTCTACAACGAGAACCCCCGTTAGACTTTTAGGAAATAGAAAAAAAAAAAAAAAAAAAACCATTGTTGACTTTACTCGGGTTACACTGGATATACGAACTAGAGACAAGACAGTATAACAAATTACTATAAAAATACCTCACATCTTTTAACAAGTGATACACCTGTAAAAAGAACGGGGAAAGAAAAAAAATTCTGTGTATAATTTCATAAACTATCATTTTATTGTATTACAGACTCTAAAAGAAATTTTATGAAATCGGTATTTTAACCACCACCCTCCCGATGTCTATTTCATTCATACCTATTACGACTACCAATAACTTTCACCTGTGATCCCAAGTGACGTCAAGGATGGAAATACATACAAACCTTTGAAAATAAAAGTTTTCAGAAACGAAAAATTTGTCAATATTTTACAAAACAGAAAAATTAAATATACATCAAAAACACAAAAAAATTAAATGAAAGTATTATCGGTTCAACATAGAAGCACTTGCATCTGGACTTTATTAATTTTGAATTCTCGAAGTATTTTTCTTCACAATCAGAGATTTAGTTTATTTCTGAAAGAGATAACGGGGTTCGAGACGTCATTTAATATGTATGACATTTACTCGTGTCGAAGAAAATTTGAATGTTCTTTGTTAAAACAGAAACACTCTCAAAATGTCGATGTAGGTTGTCGGATATTTTTCGGACAGAACTACGCCAAGGGAACCACTGTCCTGTATTATATACACAGGTAATTTAGACCTTTACATTACTTCACATTATTTTTAGATGAAGTCTTTTTTATGTGAAGAGTCGTATAAAAATAATTAATTTTATAACGTGACTCGTAAAAAGTACAGACGTACGGACTGTCGTTTATATTCGAAACGGTGTCTAATTGACACTGAGAACTCAAAGTAGGTTATAATTAACCATGTTTTATCCTTTCCGTAAAAACGTCTCTTTTATAAAACTGACCATCGGGTCTCACTAATTACCTATTTGTCAATACGAAGGACTTGACACGTATATGGTAAAGTTTACGGTGGTCGTTATGCCTAAAACTGTAAACACAGATGTCCCCATCTTTGTCTGATCTTTCACCTATAGAAATTCGGAACCCCTTCTTGAAGGAATGACTACTGAGGGATGAGGTAGGAACTTCTGTCACAGTGATAAAACGAAGACCCCCTCCATACCATATTATTTTTACCAAATTCTTTTGGGACTTGTTTTACCTCTGTGTCTACATCCCTTGTCTGATACCGATTGTGCCTCCCTCACCTTACTTAACCCTCTAACCCCAACTGTATATAATCATACATATTTTATCTATTAATTACTCTTTGAACTTCATCCTTTACCGTTGGGTGGGGTCATGAGAACGGAGTTTTTAAGGTACCTGTCTCTTCGGACCACCCGATATCAGGTACCACAGTGTTTCTCGGTCTATGATGACTCGATGATTCGTTACTCTGGATGAGTTACATCGTATCCTTTGAGATGAGTCAAAGATACACCACTGGATTTACTCTTCCTTTAGGTTTTGTCTCCCCTATATACATATACATGTCGACTAAGGGAAACGATATGTCGTCTTTAATTGTGTTGTAACATGTCGTTGATATGAGGTTATGTGTAATTTTTTTTCTTTTCTTTTCGGACGTATTTAAGTTGATTGTTGTTGTTTTCGTTTCCTTTTTGGGTGGAATCACACGGTTATCGAGTCGACCATTTCTTAGACGGACGTCACGTCCTCTGGACCCAAACTAAGGACCCAGCCCTTCTAGGGGACCTCTTCCTTTACCGTTGGGTGAGGTCATAAGAACGGACCTCTTAGGGTGCCTGTCTCCTCGGACCACCCGATGTCAGGTACCCCAGTGTTCTCAGCCTGTGTTGACTCACTGATTGGGTGGGTGGTCTTCGTTTTTACAATTCTTTTTTTCACCCCTATCTCCTCTCTCTTAGTTCCTTATTATTCGTTTTAGTGAGAGTGCAAGATGAAACAAAACAAAAAATTTGAAATTCGTAAAATAAAACATAACCCCGTATCGGTCAATTGTTACAACACCCAAAGTCCACTTGTCACTTCCCTGTGTCGGTATGTACATGTACATAGGTAAGAGGAGGTTTGAGAGGAAGACAGGTCCGACCGTGTATTGTAACTCATCTCAAGATGCACGATATCACATCCTGGAACAACCAATAGACAAAACTCATGTCGTCACACATGTACTGGGAGGGTTTGAGGGATTGAGAGGGAGGGGGGTGGGGCCGTTGTTATTCAAGTAAAAGAATTAGAGTGTAAGATGAAACCTACCGATTTTGGACTTCGTCTTCCTCTCATTTCTCTGAATAAGAGCCCTACTACTGGGCCAATAGAAGTCTACTCCTTATCTTTTGAGAGTTGAGGAAGGTAGACTCGAGGAGAGACACAGACAGAAGGGTTTAATTGTAGAGTTACCGAAACTGTATAAAATTTAGTATAACTTTTGTGCACCCCTTTCACACGTACCGAAGATGGGTGGAGGAGGGGTTTAGTTGTTCTCATACTCAACGGAGAGTATATAATTCAATTAGACTTTCTATAAACGAAAAACTCAAGAACCTATTAACGTTACATTATTAATACCCTTAGAACTGACAGGACCAACGACAAGGTACTTTGTGTGGGTTGTCTAAATTTGGTGTAACTCGTTGATAAGTTGGTTTCTTGATTACTCGACCGGAATGATCCAGTATTTGAGAGAGAGGATTAAAGAAAAAGTTTCATGAGTATATCCTCAGACAAATGAATTGGTGTGGAACTATGGGATCGGTGCAAATACACTTAATGTCTTTTATAGACTTTTATGGTAACATGGGTAAACTTTGTCACGGTATGAACTTTCCTTTACGAGTCCGTGTCATAAACATGGTTTGTGTAGTGACTCCCGTCTTATAGTTATAATATAATGATAGTCTACCATGAATAAACGGATCGACGTCGTCTCTGTTTCGTTTGCTACCGTTAGGTGTTTACAAACCTTCAAGAAGTTTTGTTCGAAAAAAGGGGATGACCGAGTCTTCCAAAAAAACCTTCGTCCCTTGAGAATTTCTCAACGTGTATGTAGTTCCGTTATTACCTTTCGTTTTCTCTACTCCTTTGACTTCTGGAAGGTTTAGACTTCCGAGAACCCCGGTACTTTGTATCGGTTGACGGTTTTCGATAACAAGTGAACCGTTCCGTCGTATACGCTCGTACGAGGAAAGTGATTGGTGCACCTCACTAAGAGATGGTTTTATATAGTCTCCCGAGAAACTCCCTTGGGATCAGTCCCAAGGGACTAAAGGTTGTACATTGTGAGGTCGAGACTAGGTTTCAGAGAGATCAGGGATCAGGGATTACGAAGTAGAGTTTGACTTCCGTGAATAGTCTGATAGATATTACCAGAGGAACAGGTACGGACGGTGGATGGTCTGACACTCGAAGGACTGCCGTCCTCACTTTCACAATCTACGAGTCAACACAGACTGAGAAAGTTGAGGTACCTGACATCGGGTGGTCCGAGGAGACAGGTACCCTAAGAGGGTCCGTTCTTGTATCCTCACCCAACGGTACGGGAGGAGGTCCCCTAGAAGGGTTTGGTCCCTAGTTTGGGTACAGAAGGACGTAGAGGAAGTGACTGTCCGTCTAAGAAATGGTGACTCGGTGGACTCTTCGGGAGTAATAGACCTATCGTCTATGTACTCCTCCGGTTGAAATAAGAGACATGAACAAACTGATAAACTTTATAATGACTTAACAATTTAAACTTATATCTTTTTCTTTTGTGTATAGATCAGTGATCAAAACGGATAGACATGGGTAAACGAATAAGTAAATAAGAGAAAAGAATTTTTATAAAGAGAAATAAATAAATATCTATAATTGACCCCGTGTGTTCGAGAAACTAGAAACCACACTGTACGCCCTAAGAATCAACGTCGTATGTTTGAGAAACAACGCGGTACACCGTGAATCAAGGGACTGATTTCTAGTTTGGGTCTGGGGGACGTAACCCTCGTGTCTCAGAATCGGTGACCCGGTAACCTGGTGATCCCTTCAGGACTAAGTAAGTAAGAATCGTATAAAAAAAGTTACGGATATTTCATGGTCCAAACACCATCCGTAGCCCGTTCTTCATTACTTGTTTTGTCTCTAACGAAAACATGAGAACCTTGAATGAAAGATGACCCGAACCCTTTTCTGTTATTTAATCATTTACTTATGTCTGTGGTCCGTTAGAACCCAAAATCATCACGAACCTCTCTTTTATTTGGTCTACTATCGCACTGATCTTCCTCTCTCCCCTATGTAAAGACCATCTGTCCCTTCCGGAGTAACTCCACCATTGAAACTGGTCCTATTTACATCTTCTCCTTTCTCTCCAGTACCCATCGGACACTTCCGTCCTTCTTCCCCATCCTGGTACCTCCCTGAACTACCTACGACGTTCCTTAAGTATAAAGTAGCGTCACGGTTCTCTTTGTTGCCCTTACAATGTTCCTCCCTTCACTGGGTTAGAATAAACATCCCTTCCGGTGGTACCGACAACCCATCTGTTACCTTCCACTTCATGTCTCTCCTTATGAAAACCAATAGTTTTGATCCCCTCTCGTCACGACGACCGTAAATCACTTGTCTCCGGTACCTACGACGATCTTCAGGATGTTGTATGTTCCGTCGGGAAGAGTTGTTTCTCGATAGATAGGTCAGCACGATTCCAACTTTTTGGAATTAAATGAGATACGTCTAGTCTAGAAACTGAAGTCCTTTGACGTACTGTCTTCGTTACCCTTTTGTTTGTTTGGTTCAATATATGTAAGATTCCCTACACAGAAGTTCCCTTCGTTTCTCTGTTTGATACCTTTCTTTTCTTGTTTATTTCGATATTTAAATTTTCAGTCAGTTTTGTACCTCAGTAAGTGAAAACATTGTTTTGTTTCTACGAAACGAAAACTTTGGTCGACTTTAGGGAAATTAAAGGAACTATACCACTGGGAGTAACCACCTTATTTTTTTGTGTGTCGACCCTGAAGGGACCACCAGGTCGTCAATTCTGAGACACGAGAGTCACGTCTTCGGGCCCAAGGTAGGGACCAGTCCCTTGATCTAGGACGTACGAAGTTGATTTTTCTGGGGTGCACGGTGTTGATTCTGGGTCATGTCGGTTTATTTATTTGTTTTTATTTGTTTATTTGAAAACATTTTGTATGTTTTAAAGAAAGTTTTTGTGTGTTAACAAAAAAAAAGGGAAATTAATTTGATTTATCATAAGGTGAATCTAACGTTACACAATTGTGAATCTTTAGGTAAGAACAGGAACCTATACAGAAGAAAAGTTATTCAAATACTACACGGAAGTCCTTAAACTCGTAAAATACTTAATCACTAATCCTAATTTTAAAAACAGACTGTTGTGGACCCGGAAAAGATAATTATAAGACTTTTGTCTGTATCGTCAGATGTAACCTGTCATGACAGTCTATACAAGTAGATCCAATTCGGCCTAAAAAGGAAAAAGTACGTCTAACTACGCTACCCTAAACGGGTTGTTTAATAATACGACTCTGAGTCTCTTCCGAAGTGTACGTTTCCCTCGGGGACCCTACGACAATAATGAGAAACTTCCTGTGAACTGAAAGTGGCTTGTAGACGAAACGAATTACATGGAGATGATTTACTCTCGTGGACTTGACTTATAAAATTGGTTTCTTCCGTTGGTCGTTTTCTGGTAAACCTTTTGGGGTCCTAGAAACGGTCCTCCGATTTTATGTCAACTGGGAACCTTTTTTTACCCAAACTTGACGCTCCCCGGTGAATGTGTGTTTGAAAAAGTTGTTTATGTATATCATGTTGTGTCATCATGACACCAGGAAACTTGGGTGCTTACGCCTTGGAGCCTAGGTCCCTCATCTCCCTTCTGATACCCTGAGTCCCGAAGGCTCCACCGAGCCACCATTTCTAGGTGGACGGTTCGTCCCCTGTGTCCAAACTAGGGACCCAGTTCGTCTAGAGGACCTTTTCCGTTACTTCATGTTCAGTCATGGTCACTCTCTCCGTCCTACCAACGAGAAGATTTGAGAAACCCACCCCCTCCCAAATAATTCCGAAGGGAACATCGAGTCCACCATTTCTTAGGTGGACGTTACGCCCTCTGGACCCAAGTTAGAGACCCAACCCTTCTAGAGGACCTCTTCCCTTGTCACTGGGTGGGGTCATGAGAACGGACCTCTTGTGGTAATAATGTTCGGGGAGATCTGTTGAAAAAATTTTTTCAAATACGGAATATTAAACTATTGATGGGAAACCCGAAGGGTCCACCACGGTCACCATTTCTTAGGTGGACGGTAACGTCATCTCCGGTCTCCACTCCTAAACTAGCGACCCAGTCCTTCTAGGGGACCTCATCCTTTACCGATGGGTAAGGTCATAAGGACGGACCTTTTAAGGTACCTGTCTGCTCGGGCCGTCATATGTCAGGTACCTCATCGTTTCTCAACCTGGGTTGACTCATACGTGTGTGACGTGGGTGTTGATGGGAAAATTCACTTACTAGTCTCTTCTTGTGTCCAAATACTCATGCCCATGAACAACGTTCTACTTTTATTATCACACTTTGCTATTGTCAGTCTTTAAATTCACCTGATATCAATTGAATAATAACATGATATATATAATATAATAATATCAATTGAATCCAACCCTTCTAGGGGACCTCTTCCTTTACTGTTGGGTGAGGTCATAAGAACGGACCTCTTAAGGTACCTGTCTCCTCTGACCGTCGATGTCAGGTACCCTAGTGTTTCTCAGTCTATGCTAATTCACTCATTTCCAAAGTGAAAGTATCAATTGGATTTTATACTTTATAATCATTGAATAATTTTTAGTTCAAAAGTCCTGTTGTAAGTTCTATCGTAAGTAGTCACTCTCAACCTGACACTTCTTTCGACTCGCGGCTTCTTAACTACGAAAACTTGACACCACAACCTCCTCTGAGAACTCTCAGGGAACCTGACGTTCCTCTAGGTTGGTCAGGTAAGACTTCCTCTAGTCGGGACCCTAAAGAGACCTCCCTTACTACGACTTCGACTTTGAGGTCATGAAACCGGGGGAGTACACTTCTCAACTGAGTAACCTTTTCTGAGACTACGACCCTCCCTACCCCCGTCCTCCTCTTCCCCTGTTGTCTCCTACTCTACCGACCTACCGTAGTGCCTGAACTACCTGCACTCAGACTCACTTGAGACCCTCAACCACTACCTGTCCCTCCGGACCGCGCGACGTTAAGTACCCCAGTGTTTCTCAGCCTGTGCTGACTCCCTGACTTGACTTGACTTGACTTACATAAGAATCTTGAATTTTATTATGGACCATGTACTATAATTCGGGAGATTTGTGAACAGTTCACTTTCTTATATTGTGACTTACATTCTCCCATGTTTATTAAAAAAAGTTGTACTAGGTTTAAGAGAACATTCATATTAAGTCTATGTACCCATCTGGGGATGGACACGTGTTTTTCTCTAGACTTTCCTTGGTGAGTCTTAATAAATGTTGATAATGAAGATCCCCCCACCCAAACACGTGACAAAAATACAAGAAATAAAGAAAGAAATAAAATTTTTAGAAGATACTATTTATGATTATTTAAGGTAACCACTGTAAATAGTCACTATTTTCCATACATACGTAATTTCTTTTGTATTCAATATAAGGAAAACCACTACAAAGAACTACCGGAACTAAGGTAAAGGGATAACGTCACCAGGGATTGGAAAAGTTCGAAGGGACCACCGAGCCCATCATTTCTTAGGTGGACGTTCCGTCCTTTGGACCCAAACTAGGGACCCATCCCTTCTGGGGGACCTCTTTTCTGATCGTTGAGTGAGGTCATAAGAACGGACCTCTTAGGGTACCTGTGTCCTCGGACCGTCCGATGTCAGGTACCCTAGCGATCCTCTAGTTGTGAGGACTCGTTGATTCGTGTGTACCGTTGGAAAAACTGCGGTCTTTGACCGAAGTACCTTCTGTTAAAGGGGGTCCCCACCCTCACCCTCTCCCCCCTACAAAACTTTACTAAGAGTATTCCTCGTACGTTGGATCTAGGGAATGTACGTATCAAATATCATCTCAAGGACGAGGAAACTCTTAGATTACGACGGTGACTAGACTGTCCTCTACCTCGAGTCCGTCGTTCCGTTCACTACCCCCCGTCGACATTTATGTTTATTTCGGACCGAGTCAGTCGGTGACGAGTGGACAACACAATGACCTTGAGGACTCACAAATACCCTAATTAGTCGGTTGAATCGAATTGTTTGTAAACAACTGTAGGACAATTCACAGACGGTACTATACCCCTCTGTGTGTATTCGTTGTATGAAGGAGGAGAGTTCCCCTAATGTCATTGATATGTCGATATACTAAATCTATAAATTATATTTCGATTATACCAATTCTCTTTTGGTAAAGTAATGGACCTTGATCATAGTATTACCTTAACCCACCCGTGTCCGGTCGTAGACTCGTTTTCGATCTCCCAGTAGTGGTTGGATCCCCTCTGGTCTTCCTCCTTAATTTCGGTATTCCGTTTTCGTTACTTTTATGTACCAATGTCTTCGGCTCCTTTCTTTTGTTCGTGTCCTCCTCCGGTTCGACCGTAAGACTGTTCTTTGGTTTATTCTGTTGTGGACTCTACACTTCAGTTGACGTGCCCATCAAACTGAAAAACCACACATAAGGTCAGTGTAGAAGTAAAGATAGGTTCCTCTTTACTATTTACTGTACAGATGACGGAAGAGATCGGAGTTCCGGTTAAACAGTTGGGGAATTAGATTGAGGGTAAACACTCATTTTGAGGGGGAAGAACCGACGTAGAGGTGTTTTGGAACGAGTGAGGTAAAGGATGAGAAAAGTGTAGGGTTTAGGAGGTCGAGAGGAGCGACGGTTTCTTTGTGGAAGAGATTACGAAAGTGTTAAAATTCCGTAAAATTCTTTCTCTCTTCGTAAAATTCAGTTTCTTAGGTACTGAATTTGACGTCTCCCTCAGGTAAATTTCCTCTAAATCCAGTGACCATTATACCATTGAAAGTTTGTTCTAGTCGTCAGAAGGGGACGAGCAGTGCATCCTGTGATTTCTACCTAGTGGAATTGTGGTCCGGGAAACGTGATTATTTGTGGTCCAAATGTTGCTTATCGGGGTCTTTGTTCCATAGAGATCACTCCAAGAATGGTTGTTCGTGACATAAGTTGTCGGTGTGTCTATATTATTAATGGTTATATTCTAGAACACTGGTTTTTCTCGATCCACTTAAAACGCTACATGACATATCTATTCGCAGATCCGGTCCCTAAAGAAAATTTGTGTCTTGAGTCTTTGTTTGGTGGTTTTGTGTTTCGTCGTACTGGTTACGTGTCTGGTTTCTTACGATCAAAGTCCTCTACTTTTGTCGATAATATTTTCTACTCTTAGGACCCTGAAGGGACCGTCACCATTTCTGAGACACAAAGGTGACGTCCCCCGTGTCCAAGTTATGGACCAGTCCCTTGATTCTAGGACGTCCGGTGTACCACACCGGATTTTGTATATATATATATCAGTTTCACTTTCAGTGAGTCAGTATAGGTTGAGAAACGTTGGGGTACCTGATATGTCAGGTACCTTAAGAGGTCCGGTCCTATGACCTCATCGGCAAGAGAAGAGGACTCCTAGAAGAGTTGGGTCCTTAGCTTGACCCCAGAGGACGTAACGTCCACCTAAGAAATGGTCGACTCGATGGTCCCTTCGGGATTAATTATATTTTTCTCCACTAATTTTCGTTTTATTATATCTAAAAAGTTTACTCTGAAAACCCTGAAGGTACCATAGGTCATCAATTGTAAGGTACGAAGGAAACATCCCCCATGTCCAAGCTAGGTACCAGCGCATTCTTGGACGTACGGTGTCGGACCCCGGTTTCTTTTATTTATTTTTTATTTAGGACCAAATTTTAAGACCCTTTGGGATCTACTCTGTTCATGGAGATGGTAACAGAACTTACATAGTTCCATTTGCCTTAAAGAGGATCTCGTCCTATTCTATATATTGCAAAGAGTTCAAATAAACTAGTGTCTTAAAGAACTACATCTAATAAAACGTCTGGATTCCAAAAGAATCCTTCGTATAAAATTTTGAGTACTTTGACCTAATTTAAAAATTTAATATCTTAACATAATTTCCACTGAAGATTAGAGTCTTCACTGAAATCTTGTCGACAATAGTTAACACAGACGGGTAATTTTAGTGGATTCTTTACAAATTTTAAGGGTAACTGGTTTCAGAATGGGGTTTAGTTAGTCGAGTTTTTTTTTTTTTTTTTTGTTTTGTGTTTAGTTAGTCGAGTCTTAGAGAACACGATCCTGGGTCTGTCTGTAGTCATCAAACATTTCAAGGGTTCCCCGAACGTTACCCGCCGGTTCAACTATCGGTGACAGTGACCCAGACCCGAAGGGTCTACCACGATCACCATTTCTTAGACGACGATCCTCTGAATTCTCTACACCCAAGTAAGGTACTCAACCCTTCTAGGGGACCTCCTCCCGTACCGTTGGGTGAGGTCATAAGAACGGACCCTTAGGGTCTCTGTCTCCTCGGACCGCCCGATACTAAATATTCCAGCGTCTCAGCCTGTGTTGATTTCACTGAATCGTACGTACGTACGGTGACTCAGAGGATGGTTACATCCTTCGAGAAGTCGTAAGACTATCGAACGACTTCATCGAGAAGTTATTATCCCTTTGAACCATGGGTGTTCTCTGTCACTTTATAAGGAGACGATACAATTTGTCTTCTACTTCGTGTGACACAGATTCTGTTGTAAATAGAGTCATTATAGAAGAGAACGATTTTGACATCCCACAGACGATGTAAGGACAGAAAATAGTTATTTACTTACCGAGTATATAAAAAAGGGAGTAATCAAACTTGTATCACAAGCTCTAATTTGAGTGTGTGTCTCTTTTGTGTTCGAAGTTTAAATAATTATTTCAAGATTGTCGTTTATAACTTTTCGTCCATAGATCTGTCTCTCATGTCTTATAATTGACACTGTACATTATAAATTCCCATCCGTAAAAATAATTATAAATATAAGGATTATACATGGTTGATCTTTAGATTTATCGTCTCTACGAAAAACGTAATACATCTGTGTCTGGTTCACTTGGATTGGTCGGAGGTTCCGTGTCTGACAGGATCTCCACCCTCGACCGTGTTCGAAGAAACGGTTAGAAACGGAACCATCCTTCGAATTAATTAAATTAAATATCAAGAGGGTTCATGACGAAACGAAGAAAAGCTACTTAATTGACCTTGGGTACACTCCAGTACTTTCGTGACGAAAGTCAACTTATCAACTTTAAGAACTTGAGGTCTCTGAGGTCGGTCTGTTTGTCGGTTCTGTCTTCATGGAAAGACTTAACTGGATTTTGGTTAAATTGTTACTTTTGAGTTTTTGGTAACGGGACTGAACCCCACTCAGTAAGACAATTTTACGTATTATTAAATTAGGGAACCTATGGGTACCTAAAGTACGTAATATTTGTTTTGTTATCCGGGGTTTATGTCAGTGAATACGATTCGGGGTGTAGTCGTTTAGATCTAAAGTAATATCAAAGTTGAAAAGGTCTCACCTTAAAAAAAAAAATTAACTTCTTATTAATGAAATGTCTTAAAACAACAAAAAACGGTTTGGTGTTGTACTCAGTCGGTATCCATACAGAGGAGGAGGAACTTGGAGGGAGGGTAGAGGGAGGGGTAAGGTGGGGAGATCCAACTATGTCTCGACAAACTCAAGGAACTCTGTATGTCGTTTAAGGGTAACCGAAAGATAAAATGTGGGAGAAGTTGTTGTGTTCTCTTCTGAGATGTGTACCTGTAGTGGTCTACCAGTTATGGCTTTAGTCTGACTGTTATAAGAAACGTCGGTTTCTACCTCTTCGAGATATGTCAGTTGTTTTTGTTCTGGTCCTCGACTGACACCGAGTCTAGTACTTGAGGAATAATGGTTTAAGTCTGAGTTTAACTTCTTTCGTCCCTTTTGACGATCTGGTAAGTCCATACTGGATTCAGTTTAGGGAATACTAATATGTCACCTTCACTCTTTATCTAAATTCTCGGATCTAGACTATCTATCTCACGGACTACTTGATACCTGACTCCAAGCACTGTAACATGTCCTCTGTCCCTAGTTCTGGTAGGGGTACCTTTTCTTTACGTTTTTTCGTTTTACCGACAGACCCCTCCCGAATGTTTATCGACACTTTCTTCTCTCCTCTTTTCGTTTCCTCTTTTCCTTTCTATATTCGTAGACTTACGTTTCAAGGTTTCTTATCGTTCCCCTCTATTCCTTCGGAAGGAGTCGCTAGTTGCGTTTCTTTATCTCCTTTTCTTGTCTTACCCTTTCTGATCTCTAGAGAAGTTCTTTTAATCTCTATGGTTCCCTTGTAAAGTACGTTTCTACCCGAGCTATTTCCTGTCTTTACCATACCTGGATTGTCTTCGTCTTCTATAATTCTTCTCCACCGTTCTTATGTGTCTTCTTGTTTCGTAGTGATACTTGTTTCGACCACCCCCACTACCTTAAGGTGAACTCGACAAAGTTTAGGACTTTCTACTACGACACTTTCACGACGTGAGTTATACAGTCGTTTAAACCTTTTGAGTCGTCACCGATGTCCTGACCTTTTCCAGTCAAAAGTAAGATCAGGGTTTCTTTCCGTTACGGTTTCTTACGAGTTTGATGACGTGTTAACGTGAGTAGAGTGTGAGATCATTTCATTACGAGTTTTAAGAGGTTCGGTCCGATTTCGTTATGTACTTGTACTTGAAGGTCTACAAGTTCGACCAAAATCTTTTCCCTCTCCTTGGTCTCTAGTTTAACGGTTGTAGGCGACCTAGTACCTTTTTTGTACTTTCAAGGTCTTTTTCTAGATAAAGACAAAATAACTGATACGGTTTCGGAAACTGACACACCTAGTGTTGTTTGACACCTTTTAAGACTTTCTCTACCCTTATGGTCTGGTGGACTGGACGGAGAACTCTGTGGACATACGTCCAGTCCTTCGTTGTCAATCTTGACCTGTACCTTGTTGTCTGAACAAGGTTTATCCTTTTCCTCATGCAGTTCTACTGTGATGGCAATACCGTCTTTCACTTCTCCTCGATTTTTCGGAGAACTACTTTCACTTTCTCCTCTCACTTTTTCAACCGAATTTCGAGTTGTAAGTCTTTTGCTTCTAGTACCGTAGACCAGGGTAGTGAAGTACCCTTTATCTACCCCTTTGTCACCTTTGTCACCGTCTGAAATAAAACCCCCCGAGGTTTTAGTGACGTCTACCACTAACGTCGGTACTTTAATTTTCTGCGAATGAGGAACCTTCTTTTCAATACTGGTTGGATCTATCATATAAGTTTTCGTCTCTGTAATGAAACGGTTGTTTCCAGGCAGATCAGTTCCGATACCAAAAAGGTCATCAGTACCTACCTACACTCTCAACCTGACACTCCTTCCGACTCGCGTCTTCTTAACTACGAAAACTTGACAGCACAACCTCTTCTGAGAACTCTCAGGGAACCTGACGTTCCTCTAGGTTGGTCAGGTAAGACTTCCTCTAGTTGGGACCCTAAAGGAACCTTCCTTACTACGATTTCGACTTCGAGGTCATGAAACCGGTGGAGTGTACTTCTCAACTGAGTAACCTTTTCTGAAACTACGACCCTCCCTAACCCCTGTCCTCCTCTTCCCCTACTGTCTCCTACTCTACCGACCTACCGTAGTGCCTGAGCCACCTACACTCAGACTTACTTGAGACCCTCTACCACTACCTGTCCCTCCGTACTGCACGACGTTAAGTACCCCAGCGTTTCTCAGCCTGTGCTGACTCACTGACTTGACTTACATTGAAAGGTACAATGAGACAGGTATGTAGAGTGGGAGAGGTGGGGAGAGGGGCACAGACATTCAGACAAGAGATATAGACAAAGAGGTCACGTCGGAACGTTTATTTAAGAAGACATGGTAGAAAGATCTAAGGGATATGGTCTTTGCCTTAGAATTCGGTCAGTTAGTCCTTAGTGGACTAGTCGTGACCAGTCTTTTAGACGGACTATCTGTAGACGGTAGGGGATTTCTTTTCACTGGGACGTTATTGGTGGGGTGAAAAAACAGATCATATTTGAGGAGCAAGGCGAGGGAAGACGGATTATTCAGAAAGTAATACATGTCAAGGAACCTCGAGGAGGAGAAATAGACGATCTAATCTACGGAGGACCAAGTACTTAGTAACTTATGGTCTTGAAATTTTACATGAGTTTACTTAAAACAAAAAATTGTGTACGTTTTAAACGTAGTTTCTTTTGTTTATGGCTCACGAATTTTGACTTTTCCAAATACTGTTCCATCAACGTAATAAATAAACTTATTTATTATTTTATCTCGGGTTAAAGTTGGACTGAACAATTTTGCTCGAAAGACTAGAATCTTAGTGATTAGAAATAAAGGAAGTGTTAGGTTAAAGGAAATAATAAACGTAACGATTACTGACAAAACTAATTCCTTAATCCCTATCTTTACTAGTACGTCATATTAATCCATACATCTAAACGTCGAAAAACGAAAATTTGCGTCGCATAAGTTTCTCGGTATAGAACGATGATCTATTGAACATTTTAATAAATAACATAATCATTACACGACCCTATCAATTCCTCGATTCTTAAAGTCCTAATAGGGTACCGGTTACAGACCACCAGGTATTTATATGGTTTACTTAGATTCATCCGGAAATTTTTTAGGTTAAAATAACTTTATTTATACTCAAAATTATCGGGTTATTTTGTAGTGACTTTCTATTTATAACATTCAATATACCGGGTTAAAGTTGTATCGTTAAGTTGCTTAAAATGGAGAGATCCTTTTTTTATATATAATATTGAGAAGAAGTACTGTTTAAACATAGATTGAATTTATTATGAGGAATAACTTGAACTATTCAAAGATATTATTACCTCACTTCAATAGACGACAAGGGGTTTATCAAACGATCCATAAAACTTTGACTTTATATTTCTCCTGGAGTCCCTTACACGTCGTGAATACGATTTCTCCTCCTTTGTGTCCCTTTCTTTGGCTCTCCTGTCCCCCTAAATATCGACACAAATTGAAACACGAACCCGACGACAGTGCCTCTTCTTCATAATCTGAAAGAGACTACGAAGACTTCCGATCTCTGGTTTACCTCTATCCAACATTTTGTTGTCTTTTTTTATAAAAGTTCGTCCGTTTTAATAAGGTTCTACCTTTTAGGACATTTTCTTCACTCAGAAAACAATTATTTTTGTTATTTCAGATCGATCCCAACTATTTATGTCGTCTTTATGACTTCTTCTCCAGACTGAGTCTTCGTCTTCAGTTGATTTAATGAATTTTTTTTTTAAAAAAAAACGGCACTTTTTCAGTTTATAACATGACCTTCCTCCACCGATCGATTTTCCCAATTTTGATCCCAGTAATAATAAAAGAAAAATTAACTACATATCAACGTAATGTTATAACACAATCAACTATTGAAAATTTTAGCCAAAGATGGGACCACTNATTTTAGACAAAGATGGGACCACTAGGTCTTCAATTAATGTCAATTAACCTCTAATAAATTTTTTTTTTTTTTTTTGTTCCTTAGATCAAATTTATTTAGTAACTTTATAGTCTTTAGTCTTAGTTCGATTTTATTTTGAAAATTGAATTCCATGTCGGTGACTCTCTGTGTGTTTACCAGTGTTAATTTAATGAGAGATAATTTTTGAATATGTTTATAGCAGTAAAAAAACCTTTTAGAGATCTTCTTACAAAGAAAACATATAAAGTGTAATTTTTGATATTCGATAATAAATGGATGTGTGAAGACCAATAAAAGGGATCTAAGCCTCCAGTATCTACTAAAAATAAAAGAAGAAAAACGAATACAATTATATAAACAAAAGAATTTTTACTTTACCAATTAACTCTTTATTTAAATCGTTTTATGAGTTTCATATAAAACAGATGGAAGTGTCTTATTTCAATTTTTGACTCTATGAATTTGTAAAAGTAGTTTCGGAGTAAAATTGGAGTTAACAGATATATACCATTTTTTTTTTTAATTCATGAATTACTATCAATAGATTTAAACAAGAAATTTAAAGAGTCACGTCTTTGTCGGATGTGTGAGGTATTTCGAGTATATTTAATTATTTTAATCGTAAGACCTGTATAAAATGACCTTCACATTCTTGTAACAAAATCATAGAAAGTGTTATATTAACACATGATTCCTCATCAAATTAAAATATTATAAAGTCAAATTTTAATTTAGTAACAGTTATTAATAAAGCTCAATGTTGACATTGTCGATATGGTTGACACCTCCAATTTTTTTTATTGTTCTAAATTAAGACCATTTTAATTCGTGAAATGGTTGTGACATCAGGTTTAATTCCGTTATTGGTGTACCGTGTTTAAGTTCCTTTTTTGTTTAAATTGAATAAGATGACAAGGGACGGTCATAGTAAGTTTTCTTGAATACTTTTTTTAGATATTATAAAGACACATGGATGGTAATACATGAGACAAAATTTTAGTGTCGACAGAAGTAATTTAATTCGACTTTCAATTTCTATAGTGTCTTCCGGAATGTTTCCTTAAGTCGGAGGTATGAACCTTTTAATAAACTTCAAAACCTTTTAGTGACATAATCTTTCAAGTCGAAGACTCTGAAAGACCACCAGGTCACTAAATTTGAAGTGAAACGTTACGTCGTCCACGACCAAGTTAAGGACCAGTTCCTCGACTCTCGGGTGTACCGGTCTCCAGAGATAAGGATACAGGATTTTGACCTCAGGACCGAGTCCGGGTCCGAATACCGATCAATGAATTTACGATGCTTACCGATCTGGAGGGTCAAAACTAAAGACGATCAAAACAAGAAGACTATGGAGACAAAGGTCCGAAACCACTTCAGTCTCGTGGAGACACCACACTACGGTAGGTAGTTGACGTACGGGTCGCTAGTAATAAACAGGTGGTCGGGAATATACGGACGGACCGATCTGGAAGGAGTTAGAGACCGTCGAGAACCGTGACGTACCTGGAAGGGGTAGGGTCACCCATGTTGGAAAGAGACATACAGGGGTAGGAGGACTATGTTTGTGGGACTTAGTTTTTGTTTGTTTGGTTTTTTTTGATAGACTTAGAGTGGGTACAGTATTATCTTGGGTGTATACCCTGAAACACCTCTTTATCAAGTATACAAGGGAAAGTCTTGGTGACGTCGTAGAAAAGAAGTACATTTTATCAATGTCACTTTATCCATACATAGATGGTAAGTGAAGGTCCCGACACTAAAGGAGACGTAAGGAAAAGAACTGAAAGGATCATACCCTGTGGTCACCTACGGGGATTGATCTCTTAGGAATCGAGAGGAGAAAAGTCAAGTCAAGTCAAGTCAGCGAGTCAGTACAGGCTGAAAAACGCTGGGGTACTTAACGTCGTGCGGTCCGGAGGGACAGGTAGTGGTTGAGGGTCTCAAGTGAGTCTAAGTGTAAGTAGCTTAGTCACTACGGTAGGTCGGTAGAGTAGGAGTCAGCAGGGGAAGAGGAGGACGGGAGTTAGGGAGGGTCGTAGTCTCAGAAAGGGTTACTCAGTTGAGAAGCGTACTCCACTGGTTTCATGACCTCGAAGTCGAAATCGTAGTAAAGAAGGTTTCTTTAGGGTCCCGACTAGAGGAAGTCTTACCTGACCAACCTAGAGGAACGTCAGGTTCCCTGAGAGTTCTCAGAAGAGGTTGTGGTGTGAAGTTTTCGTAGTTAAGAAGACGCGAGTCGGAAGGAGTGTCAGGTTGAGAGTGTAGGTATGTACTGATGACCTTTTTGGTATCGGAACTTATCTACCTGGAAACAACCGTTTCATTACAGAGACGAAAAATTATATGATAGATCCAACCAGTATTGAAAAGAAGGTTCCTCATTCGCAGAAAATTAAAGTACCGACGTTAGTGGTAGACGTCACTAAAACCTCGGGGGTTTTTATTTCAGACTGTGACAAAGGTGACAAAGGGGTAGATAAAGGGTACTTCACTACCTTGGTCTACGGTACTAGAAGTAAAAGACTTACAACTCGAAATTCGGTTGAAAAAGTGAGAGGTGAAAGTGAAAGTAGTTCTCCGAGAAATCAAGGAGAAGTGAAAGACGGTATTCCCATCACAGTAGACGTATAGACTCCAATAACGATAAAGAGGGTCGTCAGAACTAAGGTCGAACACGAAGAAGGTCAGGTCGTAAAGAGTACTACATGAGACGTATCTTCAATTTATTCGTCCCACTGTTATATGTCGGAGCTACATGAGGAAAAGGATGAACCTTGGTCAGACAACAAGGTACAGGTCAAGATTGACAACGAAGGACTGGACGTATGTCTAAGGAGAAAAGTTCGACGACGATTTATATGTAAATTATATGTAGGGTTTATATGTAAACCCGAAGGGTCCACCGAGTTGTCATTTCTTAGGTAGACGGTTACATTATCGGTGTGTACTACTGTTAAACTAGGGACCCAACCCCTCTAGGGGACCTCCTCCTATATCATGGGGTGAGGTCATAAGAACGGTCATATTAGGACACCTGTCTCCTCGGACCGCCAGATGTCAGGTACCCCAGTATTCCTCAGTTTGTGCTGATTAGTTGACTTATACGTGCGTATGTGTGATTTATACGTAAATCGTACTTCAATATGTAATTTTCCGTTTTACCGAGACCCTGGAGCTGGTCATCGATGGTAAGGGTAGCTTTTCTTAAGTCATTGTGTAAACACTGTGACCATCTATGAAACCTCCTTACCCGTAAGACTGGTGACACACCAAGATGGTGTGACTGTAAAGTATTATCACGTTCTTTCGACGAGTCTTGACGACACAATACGATGTCCCGTGTGACAGACAAACCGACAAGGGACAATTCAGAGATTCTTGAAATCTTTGTTTTTGACGACAATCGAATTCACCATGAATTGGACTTTAGTGAACTCCTTCTCGGACCTTCGTAACACAGGAGACTTCCCTACCCTATTTATGTTGTACACACTTTAAAATATGGTTCAACTATTTTATTGACTCGGGAAACTTCTCTGGTGTGTTTTTGAATAAAAGGACGGTTGTGAACGGATGTACTAAAGTAGATCTGAGTACCTAATTGATGTTCGAGTACTGAGGGTCTAAATTAGAAAGTCGGGTTTAGACAGGGAACTGGAAGTTTTAATGATGGATTTACGGAGGAGATATTGAGGTGTACCTACAGTTGGTTCGTAAAGTGTGACTTGTGCAGGATTTGTGTCTATTAAGAGGGTGTAGGGGTCAGATAAAGAGGACTTTAGAGTGATTTATTATGGGGATGAGAACAGTCGCATGTCTTTATTTTTAGAACTAAGAAGAGAAAAAAAAGAGTGAAAGTTGGATAGTCGTTTAAGTCCATTAAGAGGAAGGATTTATAGGTCTTAATCTAGGGGTGAGTGGTAGAGAAGGTATTGTTAGGACAAGGTTCGTCGTCGTAGAGAATGGACCTGATTGTGTCGGAGGATGGATATCGAAACGAGGCAGATGAAGAGGAAGATGTAAATAAAATTTCCGTCTGTCTCTGAAATTTTCCACTCGGTCTAGTACAGTGAGGAGACGAGTTTGGGAACGTCACCAAAGAGTTAAATGTGTCGTCTTTTAGATTTAAGAAATGTTTCCAAATACACTCAGAACTACCAGATGTGGGGTCGGAAGGCGACGGAGGGTGGACGAAGAAGGACTACTGTAGATAGTAGTGAGAGAGGCGATGAGTGAAACGAGGTCGGTGTTCCCGTAGGTATGAGGATGTGGAATTTACATACGGACAAGGTCCCTGGAACGGAACAACGGACTCTGTGAGGAGAGGACGGTAGGTGGTCCGAATGAGGTAGTGAAGGCGGTCCAGAGACGACTCTACCTTGGAATCCCTCCGGACACAGACGAATAAGATGCATTTTATCGTACAGAGCGGGTATGGTGAGGAATAAAGGACTAGAACAATATAAAACGGACTAAACTTGCTTTGATAAATAAATGAACAACGAGCGGAAGAGAGTCTTCTATATTTGAGGAGCTCCAACCTCTGAAACATAAGAGTCGTGGAGCTTGTCACGGACTATGTCTTATTCGTAAACGATATATGAACAACCAACTAATTTGTTTACTTATTACGTGAGGACACAAGGGTCAGAAACAATATTACTTTCGGCCGTACAAACATGTAGGAGCGTGTAGTAGACCTTGTGTAGTCTGAAACTAGGTCGGTGAGTGTTACAGGGGTCCTACCCCCTTTAGACCTCAATTAGTAGGAAAAGTTTAACCATGATGGGGGACCCGTAAGATAGTAGGAATGTGGTTCTGACGACCTTTTAGGTCTAACTCGCTAATGTTACCAGAGGATTCCTCGGTAAACGACAAGTATTTTGAGATTTTTTATCGTAGATACCTTGTTTCTCCGGCTACATCATATCTCTATGTAATAGGACTTGTCGAATTCTACCGAAGGTCCTTATCCTACATGGTACATTATCGCATTATTGGACAGGTAAAGAGTAATTTTCCTCTGACTCTCATGTGTCCGTGGTGTGTAAATAAAAAATTTCGAGAACGTACCTCAACAAGAGTATCTGAGAGTGACACCTGAACTTCTAAGATTTTCTCTTAAAGATTATTGACTCTCTGTAGTAGTTGTATAGAGTACGGAGGATTTAAACTTTAATCTTTTACTCTATCACCTGTTGTTTCTCTTCCTTGACGACGTCTCTTATGTCGCACATGTAAAATCTGTTTAGAGGGTGGGAAAGTCTTACTTACTTACTTACTAAACTTTCTCACGTATAGAGTGGGTAATAAATGTATTTCGCAAACCGAGTCTCCTTCGTAACTTATAAACTATGAATGCAAAAATTGGACACTATAACCAATTCTACCAATCTAGAACTATAGTCTATATATTCCCAATTAAGAACCGACGATACTTATTGGGTACCTTAATCTGTTCAATGGATTGGAAAAGCTATAAGATAAAAGAATAGATCTTGCACCTTCCTTATCTTTGAAAGTACCAACATCCACCTCCAGCTCCCACCCCCGGTCCAGAGGGACCACCAAACTACCATTTCTTAGGAGTACAGTCACGTCCTCTGTGTCCAAGTTAGGGACCAGGTCCTTCTAGGGTGTACGGTGTATCGTTGATTCGGGCATACGATGTTGATAACTCGGACACGAGATCTCGGACCCTCGACACTGATGACTTCGGACATTCCGGACCTCGGACACAAGGTGTTCTCTTCGGTGGTGTCACTCTTCAGGACCGTGGCGTAGTTTTCTTATACGAGACGAGTGACGTTGATCTCTTTCGGGTGTGTTTCGTTACTTCTGGCTCACGTCGTTTTTTTTTTTTTTTTCCATTTTTTTCTTGGAAAGTACCCTCTCCTGATTTGTTTTATTCGTTCCTTTTCTTTGACATCATGTCGGAGACACACGAGTCAGTGAAACCGACACAGGATGAGAAACACTGAGGTACCTAACATTGGGCGGTCCAAGGAGTCAGGCGCCCTAAAAGGGTTGTTCTTTTGACCTCACCCGACGGTACGGAAGGAGGTCCCCTAGAAGGATTAGGTCTCTCTGACTTGGATTCAGAGGACACAGAGGACGTGACGTCCACTTAAGAAATGGCGACTCGGTGGTCCCTTTCGGGTCTTGTTATAGATCGTATATTTATTTTGATCGTTTATGTTATCGTTGTCAATTATGTCATCCGTAACGTCCTTCCTTGACCCTTCTTTCTCGTCCATTAATGAGAAGGTGTGAAAGTCCAGAGGTGAGACGAGAGATACCGTACACTAAACTTCTCTAGGATCACCGAGTCCACTATTTCTTAGACGAACGTTACGTCCTTTGGACCCAAGTCAGGGACTCAGTCCTTCTAGGGGACCTCTTCCCTTACCGTTGGATGAGGTCATAAGAACGGACCTCTTAAAGTACCTGACTACTCGGACCGCCCGATATCAGGTACCCCAGTGTTTCTCAGTCTGTACTGACCCGTTGCTTGTGAGACTGAAAGTGATTGTTTCATTTTCCGAAACCTAAGGACAAAGAGTACGTAATCTCTCTCCCTTAATAAAGGGAGTTGAACAGTTGACTAAAGGGTCGACTGTAGTGTGTTTTAAATTGTAGAAAAGGACCCAAACTATTTCTGGTGTGAAAGGGATCCTTAAGCGTGAGTCAGAGAATCTTAATTCCACCCCTGTAAGTAATCAGCGAGGAGGTTACGACGGTCAAAGAGGACCGAGGAGAGGGATGTGAGGTTAGGTCCATGGTGACCGACGAAAAGGGGACCAGGGAGACGAGGACACTCTCTTCGGAGGAGCGGTGAGGGACTTCTTTCTCTGACCCTAGAGTTCTAAGGGTTACAAACGTGGAGGACTGGGACGAGAAACAAGAGTAGGTTTGCTTCTGTCTGAATAGGAAGTTCTAGTTCGGACACATAATGGTGGGGGCGGTGTTACTATAACGACAGACGGGGTCGTTGGTGTTCATCTCTACTAAAGACTGAGGAAACGTAGTAGGTACACAAAGTAATCTTGACGTGAAGTGGAAACCTTAGAGACAACGTTGATGACCAGGTAGGTCTTACGTCCTAATCCCAGTCTCTCTGAATTAAAGATTAAAGTTGATGGGTAATTGATCCACTGAAACTCCTACAATAAGTGACAGGATCTCGAAGTCTTGACGGGAGACATTTTGGTTTCAGTATGAGAGATAGACTCTCCTAATAATACTCTTAAGTCACTCTAGCACCTTTATTTACAAATCAGTTACGACAGTGTATTATACCCGAAATACACATCACACGAACCGTGTATCTTGGGTCAGAAAATAGGTTTTTTTAAAATATCTCGTGAATGTTACACAGTCCGTAACACAACCCTCCTTCATTCTGTGTCAAGGTCCTGAGTTGTTCGAGTCTCCGACAACGACTACCCACTCTCTTACGCCTGACCCCGTTCCACGTCATCTCGTCCCGTACTCGTCTACCTGGCTGTCCCTTTCGGCGTTGGTGCGGGGTCACACCGTCCACGAGAGTGCCTCACCCGACTGTACACTGACGTGGGTGGGGTAAGAACGTCCCGTTCTTTCCGAAGGGTTTTCGGCACTCCAAATTCGACTCTCCTTAGTCGGGTTGTGTCACTACCGACTCCGTCATCTCTACCATCTTCACTACTCCGACTAAACCCCCAACCATAACCCCCACCGTGAATCCAACCATGAATCCCGAAGGGACCAACGAGTCTCCAATTTCGTAGACGGACCTTACGACCTCTCGGCCCAAGTTAAGGAACCAACTTTCTAGGGGACCTCTTCCTTTACCGTTGGGTGAGGTCATAAGAACGGACCTCTTAGGGTGTCTACCTCCTCCGACCACCCGATGTCAGGTGCCCCAGTGTTTCTCAGCCTGTGTTGACTCACTGAAGTGAAAGAGAAAGTGACTCCCACCGTCCCGAACTTCCTGTAAGAACCGTCCCTTACACGCCTCTGGACCTTTGTTTCCCTCGGATGACCAAGGTTTTCGTAAAGTTACACCGAACTCTGTTACTTCTATTGGTTATTTATAACTTACTCAGCCTGAAGGGACCACCAGGTCACCAATTCTTGGGTAGACGGTTACGTCCCCTGTGTCCAAGCTAGGGACCAGGTCTTTCTAGGGTGTACGGTGTCTCGTTGATTTGGGTGCGTCGTGTTGATCACTTCGGTCACCCAGATCTCGGGTACTAAGTGTCGTTCTCTTCGGTGGTGTCACTCTTCGGACACGTTGATCTCTCGTCGGGGACGAATACCGTCGATCTCTTTCGGGGTCGTGTCGGCTTTTGTTTATTTACTTAAGTATTGTATATAGATATAATACCTCGATTAGTTAATCGACTCATTAAGGAATTGACCTGGGAGATGGGAAGGGTGGGAGTGATTCGAGAGTGGCGCGAGAAGGTGCTGATGGGTAGTGTAGGTAAATCTTCCACACAAGTGTAGGTCAGTTGATGTCCCATCTGATGTCACCAATCCTCGTCCCCGGGACCTACTTCTGACAGATTCAAGTCTAGAGTGGAGACGATGAATGACCGACACCCTGAAGTCACTGAATGGAGGTCAAATGTGAGAACACTTTGTCTCTAAATTTTTATCGGGGAAGACACTAATAAGTCTAAATCGATAATCATGCAGTTGGTGGACTGTGTCTCTTTAGTAAATTATATACAATAATTGTTTTATAAGGGATTCTCATACACACGTGAAGGACAACACACTGGGTTGTCGTTCGAGAAACTCCAGTTTGTCAGAATTTACAAAAGACAAGAGTCTATGCTGTCTCGTCACGACAAACTTTTACGAGTTATTTACACACGACTGTCTTAATGTAGTCAAGTCCGTCGTCTCTTATTACGAATTCTAACACTTAAAGTCTCGGTCTAGACAGACCCGAGGATAAGTATCGAGAAGGTAAAAGACTGAGACACTAGAACCCGTTCAACGTATTGGAGAGTAACGGAGTCAGAAGAGTAGACTTTTTACACCTATTAGTATCGTTACTGGAGTGACCAATCAATACTCGTAAGTCACTCACTGGAATGAGGTCCCGACCATAAATTCTCGATTATAATATTAACAATAAGACACACATAAAAATTGTAATCTTACCTTTCAGTCCTGACTCCACCCTTACGTTCCAGATTTGTACGTCAGTTTGATTTCTGTGTACGGTTAATCTCTACACGCTAAAGATGCGTAAAGACATTTTAGTAGATACATATCCGTGTTTATTTATAGGTGTTAAAGTAGTAAAATTTTCACACATGAACACACACACACACGCACACACGAGTCAGTACATGCTGAAACGCTGCGGTATCTGACGTCGGGTGGTCTAAGGAGAGAGGTACCCTAAGAGGTCCGTTCTGATGACCTCACCCTACGGTACGGCAGGAGGTCCCCTAGAAGGGTTGGGTCCCTAGTTTGGGGGCAGAGAACATAGAGGACGTGACCGTCAAATAAGACATGGTGACACGGTGGACCCTTCGGGAAATATAATTTTCATTGTGGTAGATTACATTATCCAGGTTACATCTAAAGAGAGATGAAGGGTGGACTTAAACAAGATAGTTAAAGTTCAATTTGTCTTAGAACCGAAATCTTCTTGGGTTCATTTTCTAACCTCACAAAGAGTCTTTATTCTTAGGTTTGTTGTTCTCTAACGTAGAATTATAGGACTTTTGTCGTTTATGGTTTTTTTGATGTCTAAAGTTTGAATCTATAATTACTAGTCAGATTAGGATTCTCTGAGTTACGTTAAACTTGGTAGTTTCAGTCAAGACTTCGACCTAGTTTAGGTGAATAGGTGGGGACTAAATCTCGAATACCTAAAATAAGAAGATTCCTAGACATTAGGTTTATAGAGTAAACCCCGAGAACCCTCTTCTATGTTATTTTACATATCTTGCAATCCTTAAGTTTACCCCTTTAAGGATTGAGGAATTAATTTCAACGTACCTATTACGACGGACGTACTTAGTCTAAGTATTTTCATATTATTGTTGGTATCTAAATATCAACCTGTTGCCTATATACAGTACGAGACTCAATGTCGACTCTTGTCTCAAACAATTTCGACTTAATACCGTTTACGGAAGTTGGCTTTTTTACATACGTATTTTATAATCGGTACTACGTGTGAATCTTATGAGACGTCATATTATTTCTGGTAAAGAAAATTTCCAACATTTAATTCTTACAAAGGAAAACTTACTTTCCTTAATAGTTAACAGTGAAAGGGAAATTTTCACCGTCTCCTCCATAGAACGCGGATAGAGGAAACATTTTCTATCCAGGAGTTGACATTGTCAAAGGATACATTGAAAGAGGTCCCAGGGATCTAATACCAGTGTTTCGATGGTATTTTTGTTTTCGTTATATGGAGTCGGTAATGATAGTCATTAATTATACAATGATGGGTCAATGAAGATGTACAAGAAACTACACCACCCGTCCAAATGTTCGTGGAAAAAAGGAAAGAATAATAAAATTCTTTTAGGTCCATCCTTAACGAATCCAGCATTTATAAGGAACCTGTAAGTTGTACTTCCGTCTGAAGAAAGAGATTCGGTCCTTTACTCTCCTCTTTTTAAGAGTTTTGTAAGTTTCCATGAAAAAGTAATTCTTTGACCCCCTAAACTCAAATTTTGAGTGTGCATGTCCTTCCCCTCAGACAACCCACTTTATTCACTGAGGGGTTCCGACGTTCCCTTGACCCAGTGAACCGACCGTCAACTACCTCACTCAAAACCACAGAGGTCGACAGTCTAAACGTTATTGTAAATCGGAAATGTTTAATGACATGGTTGAGGGTTCCAGTAGTTAGACATCAAACAAACCAAGAAACGAGACTTTGAACGGAAACCAAGGGTGACCAGAGGACTGAACTCAATAACGACTCAACTAGGTTTTAAGTAGTCGAAATCGAGATGGAGGATTGGCCCCTTATAGTCGTGAATTCGAAGAAAAACTCCTCCTTTTCTTACTTTTTTTTTTGGGTATATATATAAAAGTATATATATATATGACTTCATGTATCAATTAATCTAGAAGTTTGATCAATTAATCTGGAAGTTTGATAGAGAAAGAAATTTTCTTCGATAAGAAACGTTCATAAGTTCTAAGGGTAAGACATGTAAATATGTCGTCAAGTTCCCCTTTTTTTTCGGAAAGTTAAAACGGAAGGAAGTACACTGAAAAATTTATACGAAAAGGACGATACAAATTTATATTCTTACTTCGTGTATAAAACCCCTTTAAAAACTTCGATACCTTTTCTATCTCTTGTTTTAAAATTTTTAGTAAAGATTAAAGTTATAGAACTCTAGTAGTGATAATGATGAAACTATAAAAGAAGATCGTGAAAAGGACGACGACGACGACGATTCAGTGAAGTCAGTACAGTCTGAGACACGCTGGGGTGTCTGCCGTCGGGTGGTCCGAGGGGGCAGGGACCCTAAGAGGTCCGTTCTTGTGACCTCACCCAACGGTAAAGGAAGAGGTTACGTGCTTTCACTTTTCACTTTCACTCCAGCGAGTCAACACAGGCTGAGAAACGCTGGGGTACCTGACATCGGATGGTCCGAGGAGGTAGGTACCCTAAAAGGTCCGTTCTTATGACCTCACCCCACGGTAACGGAAGAGACCGTGAAAAGGATACACGGAAGATTATCGTATTCCTTGTTTTAAATATATTTGACAAAAGGTATGACGGAAATTATACACTATGATATAAACTCTTAAAAAGGTAAAGGTGTAAGACACTTTTAGTTTAAAAATCACCAATACATTATGTTTATGCATATATTGGATACTTAAATTGGTAAAGATAGAACAGACTATAAAATTTACATAAATTAAAAGTAGGAATTAAGGTCTAAGACCAAGAATAGAGACTCAAAAAAGAGTTTCAAAGACATTCGTGTTTATGACACAGTTTTTCATAAATTAAAAAAAAAAGTTTTTCATAAAATCTTCTGATAGATCCGGTATACTAAACAATCTATGACGAGAATTAAATTATTGTAACTGAATAAATAAAATCGGTCCATTCCGTACCCATGATAACAATAGGAATAAAATAGATATTCTTTTGTCCGTCGTTCTAATTCGTTAAAGGACCTCAGTGTGACCCTGACACATCTTCATGACCAGAAACTTGATTGGTAATAAGGTTCGACAGAGACCCCTTTTCAACGTTCTGAAAAGACTATTTATGACAGTTACAAAGATTTCTAGTATGTTGTGTTTTGATGTACACTCTCACGGAGGGATTTGAAGGTAGTGAATTAAATTTAAGTGGTCGTGTCTTATAATAACGAAATACCGTCTTTCACTTCTCCTTGATTTTTCGGAGAACTACTTTCACTTTCTCCTCTCACTTTTTCAACCGTATTTCGAGTTGTAAGTCTTTTGCTTCTAGTACCGTAGACCCAGGGTAGTGAAGTACCCTTTATCTACCCCTTTGTCACCTTTGTCACAGTCTGAAATAGAAAAACCCGAGGTTTTAGTGACGTCTACCACTAACGTCGGTACTTTAATATTCTGCGAATGAGGAACCTTCTTGTCAATACTGGTTTGATCTCTCGTATATATTTTCGTCTCTGTAATGAAACGGTTGTTTCCAGGTAGATCAGTTCCGTTACCAAAAAGGTCACCAGTGCATACCTACACTCTCAACCTGACACTTCTTTCGACTCACGGCTTCTTAACTACGAAAACTTCACACCACAACCTCTTCTGAGAACTCTCAGGGAACCTGACGTTCCTCTAGGTCGGTCAGGTAAGATTTCCTCTAGTCAGGACCCACAAGAAACCTTCCTGACTACGATTTCGACTTTGAGGTTATGAAACCGATGGAGTACGTTTCTCAACTGAGTAACCTTTTCGGAGACTACGACCCTCCCTAACCCCCGTCCTTCTCTTCCCCTGTTGTCTCCTACTCTACCGACCTACCGTAGTTACTGAGATACCTGTACTCAAATTCACTTGAGACCCTTAACCACTACCTGTCCCTCCGGACCGCACGACGCTAAGTGCCCCAGTGTTTCTCAGCCTGTTTTGACTCGCTGACTTGACTGGACTTGGCTTACAGGTAGCGGTTTCAAATGTAAATCTTCACATAAATAAGTCCTTATACCTAGTGAAACGATATACGGACTTTGACTACTCTGGAGTACCGAGTCTTCCATTTCTTAGACGGACGATACGTCCTCTGTGTCCTCTGAACCCAAGTTAGGGACCCATTCCCTTCTAGGGGATCTCCTCCTTTACTGTTAGGTGAGGTCATAAGAAAAGACTTTTTAGGGTACCTGTTTCCTCGGACCACTCGATGTCAGGTACCCCAGTGTTTCTCAGTCTGTGTTGACTCGTTGATCCGTGCTTGTGTATGGACTTTGATCGTGGTGCGACATTTAGTTGATATGAAACTAAAAAAAAATTACCGAAAAAATAAAAAAATGCAATGTTACGTCGTTCCCCATAAATTCCTCCTTTTCCTTGGATCCCTTAATTTGAATATAGAAGTAAATAAAAAATTTTTAACACAAGTAATTAAGTCGGGGAAATAAGATTTGAAATATCTACGAAAAAGAGAAACTCTTTTATCTTGAAACTTATTTCAACCTTAAGTTGGTTATTAACCATCGAAACCTTTTCTCCTCTTAATCAAGTCTGGTCTAGTTATTTGTGCCTAAATTGAATGAACCTATATCTGGTCGTCCGGACTTTCTTGTCACACCGGTGGACTCGATAATTTCTGTTCCGTTGATAAACTATCACATGTATCCTGTTAAGTGTCGTAATTACGAAGACAAATCACCCCGAGGAAAGAATTGAGTCTCTGGTCGATTGTCTACGAAAAAGTTCAAATGATAAGGACTTCCATACTTTCATAAAAGGTTGTCTTTCGTCGACCTTTTATTATGTTCTGCCATGGGTCGGTACTCGATCTACTTTGTGTCCACAATATTATTCAGACTCTCTCCTCTTTTGAGGTGTTCCCATCCGGGACTCGACTTAGGACTTTCTACGACACT
Source organism: Capra ibex (assembly GCA_006410555.1). NCBI lineage: Eukaryota > Metazoa > Chordata > Mammalia > Artiodactyla > Bovidae > Capra > Capra ibex. The sequence continues at coordinate 26,755,675 of SJYO01049755.1, read as the reverse complement.
CCAAATCGACTACATAACCTAACCGGTTCTTTAAACAAGTCCAAAAAGGTATTCTACAATATCTTTTGTGTTTACTTGAAAAACCGGTTGGGTTACTGACGTAACTTGACCACCTCACACAGGAAGACTCGTTTCAGAAGAGAAACCTACTCGGATTAAGTCTCTTTCCTCTTTACAAACGTTTACCTTCATAAAAATTAACGAAAGATCAAAATTCGTCCTTTATGTTATGGACGTCGACAATAAAAGAAGAATAAAAGAATAGTACCTTCATCACGTAAAACCAAATACAGTTTTACGAACTTTGATGTATTCGTCCGACTACAGACGACACGAAGACTTGTGTAAGTCCAAACTCATTCTATATGACTACGAGTACAATTCAGCCGATTGATACTCTACACCAAACGGATTAACGTGAAAAATTATTTCACCAGAATTTCTCGTTAATCTGTTTGGTGTAGAGTATCGATCGACTGAATTGTACTCGTATCCATATATAATGAGTTTCAACTTACACAAGTCTTCGTGTCGTCTGTAGTCGGACGAATACATCAAAGTTCGTAAAACTGTATTTTATTTGGTTTAACGTGATGAAGTACGCTTCTCAACTGAGTAACCTTCTCTGAGACTACGACCCTCCCTAACCCCCGCCTTCCTTTTCCCCTGTTGTCTCCTACTCTACCGACCTACCGTAGTGACTGAGCTACCTGCACTCAAACTCACTTGAGGCCCTCAACCACTACCTGTCCCTCCGGACCGCACGACGCTAAGTACCCCAGCGTTTCTCAGTCTGTGTTGACTCACTGACTTGACTTGACTACCGACCTAAAGTCTTCGATGATTGTCATCGAAATTTTATGTTTAGGTAAGTACACTGTCTTTGCGTCCGAATAAAGATCTATCAAGAACTCTCGTTTATGACGTCGTCAAAATTATGATATAATGAAGAATTAATAGAAAACTTCAACAATTCCTTTTACATTAATGTCTTACCAATTTAAAAATATTTTCTAATTCTATGTTTCTGTCGGTAAAAAAAGATGACTCTTGGTTTTCGTAGTACGGATTCCGGATATTTTTAAGGTTTTAGGTGGGTTTTTTTTCCATTTTTTTTTTTATGACCGAAATTTTGTCTTTTTCTTTTAACATTTCATACCCAATTATTTACTATAATAATATATATGTCTTCCATAAGAAAACAATCCCGAAGGGACCATCGAGTCGAGCATTTCTTAGGTGGACGTTACGTCCTCTGGGGTCAAACTAAGGACCCAGCCCTTCTAGACGACCTCTTACCTATCCGATGGGTAAGGTCATAAGAACCCGAAGGGACCATTTCTTCGAAAGACTATTTCTAAGGCACCATTTCGAGTCGACCATTTCTTAGGTGGACGTTACACCCTCTGGACCCAAGCCTTCTAGGGGACCTCTTCCTTTACCGACGGGTGAGGTGATAAAACCGGACTCTTAAGGTACCTATCTCCTTGCACCTCCCTATGTCAGGTACTCCAGTGTTTCTCAACCTGTACTGACTCACTGAAATAATGTGTAGGAAAACGATTGATAATTTGCTGTCAATTTAGAATACTACCAACACACAACACGACACGAATCAACAAGTCAGTACAGGCTGATAAACGTTGGGGTACCTGACATCGGGCAGTACGAGGAGACAGGTGTCCCTAAGAGGTCCGTTCTTATGATCTCACCCAACGGTACGGGAGGAGGTCCCATAGAAGGGTTGGGTCCTTAGTTTGGGTGCAGAGGACGTAACGCTCGTCTAAGAAATGGTAGACTCGGTGGTCCCTTCGCGGGAATACTACTAATATATATTCGATTTTACATGGTAATGGGAACAATTTTATTTATACTATACTATACCCGGAGATATTTTTTTCTTGAATTCAAGACGGTTTTACACTTGAACCGGGACCCTTCCTTCATGAAGACAGACTAGTTCGATAAAACTTCGTGACGAGTAATTTGTACCAAAAGTAGAGAGGTCATTCATTGGAAATAATATATTATATGGATTCCATGTGAATTCTATAGTTTTCCATAATGTTTTAAAGATGTAGACAGATATCGGAGTCAACTATTTCCAGTGAACGAAGTCCGTGTACGAAACCGACTAATATTATGAACTCTACAATCGTGATACCAAAGGAGACAAAGTCGGTGACCAAATAAGAAGTGACTTATATATATAAATCAAAGTTGTACGAAAAAACGAATCTGAGACATTGTTTAATAAGTGACGATCCGGAGTCCCCGGTGGGTCAAACACCATGTAACGATGTAGTCGGGTTCTTTGACATGTAGTAGGAGTCCAACTTTAAGGTTTGAGGGGGGATCTTATTTTACCTATGTAGGACCCAGTCCACAGGAAGAAACGAGATTAGTTAGTTAGTACTGACCCCGTCCCCCTCCCGTCCTAATATTGAGGACGTCTGATTCACACGTAAACTTTGTTTCCCTCTAGATTCGGACGTAGGATCTTTTGTCTCGTTTTCATCTCACGGCTACGAAATAAACCCTCCACGTTTTGGTCCCGCCGTTCTCGCTCCTTTTTCATCCTGATGGTGCATAGGATCAAACGAGAGTACGACCTACCGTGGATAACCGGACCACCCCACACTCTCTCTACTCGTCTACGTGTTCACCAAGAGGAACCCTTCTCCGTACTACCACGAAAGTCGAGGTGTTTAGGTCGGGGTAGGAAGAAAAGTTCTTTCTGACACACTACGGTTCACTGGTTTCCTGAGTATTCCTATCTTTAGTCCCGAGGTCCCGATATCAAAACGGAAAGTAAACCGAATTATTACAGGTACATTATAGTCCGAACCTTCGGTAGATCAAACCCCAAGTGACTGTTTAAAAAATTTCATCGAAAACATAAAATTACGGGTGATTCATTTTATTGGTTCTGTAGTTTATACGTTTTATGACAAAATTTTATTTAAATAGAATCTTTAACTCAGTTAGTTAATTCTTTTCCGAGTTATTTATCATCTTGTCTCTTGTCATCTCGTTTTTAACACTCTCACCAAGTCTTTTCTTCAAGTAAGTACTTAGGTTACAATTAAGGTGTATGTTGTACGTTCTATAACACCAAGTGGAACTGGGACTTGTCGGGGTTACTGATCACAAAGGACTATTATGAAAAGGTCACGAACTGGGTCCAGAAAGGAGAAGAAGGAGACAAGAAAACAACAAAAGAAACAAACAAACAAAAGTAAAACAAAACAAAAAGATGATCAGGACTGAGATATAAGACACCTTAGTATGTTCAATAAGATGACAAAGAAGAAGTACCGACACGAAACTTATCGACTTCAGTTATTAGCTCGGAAGAAAATTAGAAGAAAAAGATAACTGGAAAAAGTAATTCCTAGGAATATAAGAGAAGAAATAGTAAAATACTTATTTCTCTATTTTCCGGGTACAATTTCTCGGATACAGAGAGTATTTTATGTGAACACGTCCCAAGGTCCTCCCAAAGTTGTAAAGACACACGGAGTTTAAAGAGTTTAAGAATGCATTTTTAATACACTAAGGGGAAACATAGAAACGTTCCACTTGTCCATTATAGTCAGGGTAAATACTTTAATCTTTTCTCTTCCTGTTTTTACAATTCGTTAAATTAATCTTCTGCTTATTATTATTTAAAGACTTATTTTTTTTTACCTCAGAGGTATATGATCATAACCAAAGAAAAAAGACGATTAGGACGATAAAAATATCAGAGACCATAGTACTTTAAGTGGCGGGTTCTACATTCTATTATGTCTGTCTCGGTGTCTTTTACCTCTTTTTCTTTCCTCTTTTGACTTTCTCTTTTTTTATGTCCTAGACCTCTCCCCATCTACCCTTTTAGTCTCCCTTTACTAACAATATTTTCTCTATACCATAATATGAACTTATAAAAATTCATCTAACAGTAAGAAGTATAACCGAAAATTTGAACTCTAGGTACTTCAGTCTTGGACGACGAGTTCATCTACGATCCGCCTGGAAAGTCTTTAATTTTATAGAAGACCTTTTTTAGTTATCTCTTCAATAAAATAAAAGACTTCCGGGAGGATCGAAGATGAACTCGTCATCCGAGACTGAAGTACCTTTAAACCCAACAATATACATCTTTGGTTGTGTTATAACATTTCGTTAAAAGGAGGTTAATTTTGTATTTAATTTTTCTTATTTTTATATTATAAGTTTATTTTTATTATTTTTTTATTTTATTCTATGTCAACCGGGAAAGTATAAGTACTAAGGTACGTAAATTGGTTGGTGTTCGTCTTAAAACGGACTTAAAACCAACTTAGACGTGTAATCCTTAGACCCTTTTCCCTCCCGACTGATATGATGTGGTAGAATATTTTCCTTGAACTCGTAGACGTCTAAAACCATAGGTACCCCCAGGACCGTGGTCACAGGGACCTATGATTTCCTACTAGGATTCATATATGGGGATTCCTTCTCTTCTGAGTAATAGACGAGGTCCAACCCAAACATTAAAGACGATCCTCCTTAATGTTCTGAGTCATATTTCAACTTGAGTGTCGATTATAAATAATGTTACTTTCCTTATGTTTCGTTTCAGTTGTGTCCATTCCCGTGCATTCTGTGGCATCCTTCTTTTGGTTTACGTTCGAGGGTTCCCCTGGTAGAAGTCCGTCAGTGTCCTGTACGAAGTAAGGAGGTCGTCACCCAACAATGTCGTGTGTGCTTTATGACATTGGTGTCTTCTAGTGAGTTCTGGGTTATTGGTTGTGAAAGTAACCTTCCATCCGTGTATCCGTGGGTGACGGACAGTCCATTGTTTTAAGATCTTAGGGTCGTCCTTTCGTCCACAAGTCGGACTTACTATGACAAACAGGTTTGTCAAATCCGTGTCACTCGGTGAGAACAGTCAATTCCCCGGTAAATTGTAGGTACATTCCTAGACAGACGTTAGTTCAAGGGTCTACGGTCGGGTCCAGTTATGACGTTCGTCTTGGAAGATTCCTACCGTTAGAGTCCACACGACACCATTGAGGAGACGTGTGTGTCCTTTACGAAGTGGGTCGGGTTTCGAAATGATATTAGAGTCCAACTAATCTGGGACCTTGTCTTAAATAAAAAAATGGAGAACCTTTTTCTCTTGTGCCTGACAAAACTATATATTTACGATCAGTAGTCTTTATAACCAAAGGGACCACCGAGTCACCGTTTCTTAAGTGGACGGTTACGTCCTTCGGGTTTCCTCTACACCTAAACTAAGGACCCAGTCCTTCTAGAGGACATCTTTCTGTATCGTTGGGTGAAGTAATAACGGACTCTTTAGGTTACCTGTCTCCTCAGACCACCCGATATCAGATGCCCCTGAGAAACGTTTCTCAGTCAGTACTGACTTCGTTGACTCACGTACAACTCGTGTACTCGTGTAGTTTTTCTATGACCCTACCGTCTCTCTCCTTTTTACCCATTCTGGTTCCTTGATTACGGATGTAGGCTGACTCCTTATTTGTTAGATGTCAGAGTGACTACTAGAGTGATTCCTAATAAAGAGTTAGGGTGAACTCTCAAGGACGTTGACTCTATAAAGACGGGGAATTTAGATTGGATCTAGAAAGGAAGAATAACTTAACCTAGAAAGGTAGACCGAATTCTTTCGGAAGGTAAGGGGGACCTCCGAGTCAACTATTCAGCGTAATGTCTAGTAGTCCCGGGTGTTACTACAGACATGGTATAACAGACGAGTGTTTCTTCCTTCGTAAACTAGGAACAGGACTTTCACGAATCACTGAGTCAGTACAGACTGAGAAACGTTGGGGTACATGCTATCGAATGGTCCGAAGAGACAGGTACCCCTAAGAGGTCCGTTCTTACGACCTCACCCAACGGTACAAGAGGAGGTCCCCTAGAAGGGTTTGGTCCCTGACTTGGGTCCAGAGGGCGTAACGTCTGTCTAAAAAAAATGGTAGACTTGGTGCTCCTTCGGGTTTTCATTCTCTTGACGAGTAGTCCGGGTCGTTCTACACTTGAGTACTGGGGACTAAGTGTTCTGGTCACGAGATCGGGGACGTGATATCCCGGATATGATTTCCTCTCCCAAATTTATAGGTATGTATTTAGTGTTTTCATTAGTCACGTCTCTGAACTCCTTTCAATACAGTCCTCTAAACCAAAGGAAGTCTCTTTTGAAATCAGTGATTAATTGACACAGAAGAACCGGTCAATTTGAGGGTTTGGAGTCAAAAGAGTAGACCTTGTACTCTCTAAGTTCGATGTCCCGGACGTTTCTCAGAAACCTGAGTTTTTGAGACTAAACTACCTAGAGTGTTAGGACAGTTTGTATTATGGTGACCGGACTAATATCTCAGTGTTACAAGAGCTGAGTTTACAGAAAGTAGGGGTTTAGTACCCTCCCTACTCGTCACTCGTTCCTCCACTCCAACCCTCTTCACTGAAGTTGTCTTTTTCAACATCCCTAATTTTCTCGTAAATTTTTTTTTTTCAGAAGGTTTATAAGAAGGATGAGTCTTTACAAATGACCTTAGTATGTCTTGATAAAGAAATACGAGATCGACTTGAAAGGGACGAGCGAAAAGTTATTATTTCTCTAGTCGGGTAATTAAAAAATTTTGTCCTTTACTATCCCTTTTCTGAGGTATTTGTCGACTTTACAATTAGTGTGTTTCCGAGGGTTTCGTTAAAGCAAGACCTAAGGAGTACCAATACGTAATGTTATCATTAAAAGTAGTCTTGTCACCGGGAATCCTGTCCGACGACCCGTTTACTATGGATACCGTCGGACTTACGGACACGACCGAAAACTTCCCTGTGGACCCTTCTTACAAGGTCTTTTCGTGACCGTATCTGTCACCCCGACCACCCCGCCTCCGTTGTCTCTCTCATTAATTAGGTAAGCCTTCTATGATCCATCAGACGTATATTATAGATAAACTTAAGTTGTTGTCCCCTATATTAATAGTACGAGTGAAGTGTCTACTACCTTTATTCCAAGTCTCTTCCATCCATTGAAAGGATGTCCGTATGTTAGTGTAACACCTAATCAAAAGGTGACGACACAAGAACGACGTATTGTTTAATGGTGTTGGGGTCGTTACGTTTGTGGTGTTAACATAACAGAGTGTCAAAAGTGTCCAGTCCTCAGGTCCACATTCAATCGGCGTAAGAGGTGAGTCTAGAGTGGGTCGACTTTAGTTCCATACCCGGTCCACACGTTTCAGTGAAGTCAGTACAGGTTGAGACACTGGCATACCTGACATTGGTCGGTCCGAGGAGACTGGTACCCTGAAAGGTCCGTTCTTATAACCTCACCCACCGGTGAAGGATGAGATTCCCTAGAAGGGTTCGGTCCCTAATTTAGATGTAGAGAATACAGAGGACGTAACCGTCCGCTTAAGAAATGGTGATTCCGATGGACCCCTCGGGTTACAATGTAAAATAAATGTAGTCTTCAATCTTAATCATTACATTTAATCTTTAAATGTAATCTTTAATCTTAATCAGCGACTCGGCACAGACTGAGAAACACTAGAGTACCTGACATCGGGCGGTCCGGGAAGACAGGTACCTTAAGAGGTCCGTTCTTATGACCTCATACATGGGTAAGGGAAGAGATCCCCTAGAAGAGCTGGGTCCCTAGTTTGGACCCAGAGGTCGTAACGTTCGTCCAAGAAATGGTAGATTCGGTGGTCCCTTCGACACTAAGATTAGACTCCAAACCCCAGAAGCAGGTCCGAGTGACCAATAACCTTCTCAATTAAAGGTGATATTCTCCAGTGTGTGTAGGAATGGTGCACTAAGGTCATCCGTCAAATGTTGAACCGATAAACGAGGATCCGGTCAGACCGAACAGGACCTATTAGAAGGCAAACTAATTGAGTTATTGGTTCAGTTGATTGACCAATCACTGGATTAACGTCTTCACTATAGGTTAGGATCGGTGTCCAAGGTGAGTGTGAGTCCATCCCCCACCCCTCTAATATGTCATATCGTGTACCCGGCACTCCCAGTCGAATCTTGAGACAGTATGTCTCGACCATTTCTGTTCTGGGCCGGGAACCCTAAAGATCCAGAAGTCAACACCCTTTCCGTCCTTTCACTTATTTGTGTTTTATTTGCTCAAATCCCTATACATACGTATTTACTATTCAGTCTCTCCTTCCTCGATATAGACGGATCCCTCCCAGGTATTTCAGGTTCCAATTTCTTCTCCGACGACCCACCTATTCTACTTCCCGACACGCCCCTCCCATAATCCCCTTCTCCTTCGTAGAAGGGATTTAGGGAAGTCACTTAAAAGGTAACTGAGAAGTCTAATTAGAATTCGGAATTTATACTGAACGTTCAAAGGTACACTAGATTGAAGAGGAAGGAAAGGTCTGTGACGGAGGAAATCATAGACGATGTATCTGAGTGATATGTGGAAAATAAATAACTAAAAATTTAAAATAAAAATAAATGGAAAAAACCCCCCCTGCACGACACACCATACGTCTTAGAATCAAGGGGCTGGTCCTAAGCTTGGACGCAGAGGACGTCCTTGTACTAAGGGGGTTTAATGTGACCGAATTTTGTTTCCAAATAAAACACGAGTGTTACGTACTAGTAATAACGACGTTTATGACCAGTAAGGTCTGAATCCACCTGTCTCGTAGGAGGTAGAGGTTATTTAGACACCGGTAGTACTGTCTCTCTTCTTTGTACTATTTAGATTTTACAAGTAGAACCTTCACTGAGCAATGAAGGTAGATGTAATGATGTATGTACTGTATACATAAAGTAATTTCTTTTGTTCCATGTATCGGTGAGGGCTCAAGTTGTCCCGTCTCTGTGTATTTGGAGTGTGTTCTTCCCCAAGAAGTTCCTTTATAAACTGTTCCTCCTTATACTAGTTTGGTCCGACGTTCCGAGAGAAGGTTGTAGACCCAAAAGTGAAAAGTAAACAATCGTTAATTTGAAATGTTAAGACGGAACCTAAACGTCATTTCTTATGTTCAGTTTCAAAATCTCCTTCCTCTTAGTCTAACGGAGCATAAAACCTTTGTTCTTTTGACCGAGTCTCTTCGACCACAGGAAGGGATTCCGTTAAGACGTAGAGTACTCAATACTTCACTTCAGTGAGTCAGCACAGGCTGAGAAACGCTGGGGTACCTGACATCGGATGGTCCGAAGAGTCTGGTACCCTAAAAGGTCCGTTCTCATGACCTCACCCAACGGTAAAGGAAGAGGTCCCCTAGAAGGGTTGGGTCCCTACCTTGGGCCCATAGGACGTAACATCCGTCTACGAAATGGGAGACTCGGTGGTCCCTTACTTTGGTGTTTGGTGACCGGAGACCTGACTCCTAGTAAGAAGACAACGAAAGTTCTATATCCCAATCAGCGAGTCAACAGGCTGAGACACTGGGGTACCTGACATCGGACGGTCCAAGGAGGTCCCCCAAAAGGATTGGATCCCTATCTTGGACTCAGAGAACGTAGAAGACGTGACCGTCTGTCTAAGAAATCGTAGACTCAGTGGTTCTTTCGGGATATACTCTATTGGTTTGAGGATAGGTAACTATGTTTAGTCTGGGTTCCGAAAAGTGTCGTACCTACACTAGGGACGGGAACTTGGACTAAATACCAGGAGGATCCCCTTGGGGACTCAGTCACTCAATGTTATCCCGAAAAGAGTTTAGTTAAGAGGAACAAGACAACTCTCTCCGACATTAATACGAGTCAAGAAACCAACAAAATATCGAACCATGACTGTATCACTCTTGTAGAGGTTATTTTTACAGATACACCGAAACAAAGGAAAACATATTTAAGTAACAAATCTTAGGTCGTCGGGTACAGAATCACTAAATAGTCTTAATCAGGTAAATCCTTCCTCACGGAACGAGTTAACTTTAGACATGAGAAACAAAATGGGTTTGTAACCATAACAGTAAGTCGAATTTGATTCGAGGGTACATATAAAGTTTCGAAATTTTTTATTTTTTTTATTTTTTTATTTGGAAAAGACCAAGAATAAGTTAAGTTGAGTTTTCGGAGAAATAAGATTAGAAAAATATCAGAAGAACGAACATATTACTTATGAAATAGAAGTAGTAGTAAAAGAAAAGGTGACTGTCAGGTATATTACTGATGGATTAGACTACCGATGGAAGTGAATAGTTAACCAGTTTAGAGTCTCTACCGTCTTTTACATTACTTTGGTTTTAAAATTATACTCGAGGAATCATATAGTACCCAACATACAGGAAGTTTAAAAGATACATTTTTGTTCGTCGTATATGGTATACTGGGATGTAAGGGTGAGGACCTGTATATAGGACTCTTTTGTGACAGGCTTTCTAATGTCCGTGTGGTTGCAAGTGACGTCGTGCCAAATGTTATCGGTTCTGTACCTTCGTTGGATTCACAGGTAGTTACCTCCTTACCTATTTCTTAGACACCATGTATATATGTTCCCTTATCATGAGTCGGTCTTTTTCTTTCTTTATCACGGTGACACGTCGTCGTACCTATTTAGATCTCTTACAGTATAACTCTCTTTATTCAGTCTCTTTCTCTTCATAGTATACTGTATACACCTTAGATTTTACTTTCCTATGTTTACTTGAATTTGAATGTTTTGTCCTTGTTTGAGTGTCTCTTCCTTGAATACCAACGACCCCCACCCTCCACCCTTCCTACTCCCCTTCCCTCTCAATCCCTCAAACTTTAGTTGTACATGTGTGATGACATAAATGTTACCTAATGGTTGTTTCCGGGTGCCATGTGTGTCCCTTGAGACGAGTTACAATACACTGTCGGACCTACCCCCTCCTCAAACCCCCTCTTATCTATGTTTATATGCATACCGACTCAGGGAAACGACAAGTGAACTTTGTTAGTGTTAGAACAATTAGTCTATATCAGGTTGTATTTTATTTTTCAAATTAAATTTTTGGTTACTTATTTCTTTTGTACCTCGTATATGAGGTTGTAAGAGTTTAGGGAGTCCTTTTTTTTTATACATAGACTTATAAGAAAATAGTTAACAAGGAAGAGACTCAAAACTCAGGAAAAAAAAAAATTGATAAAGAATAAAAGATAAAAACTGTATAAAATGCAACGTAAAAAAAGAAGATGATATAAGTACCATAACTTGACTTTCCATCAAATCACGATTTTTGACCCGTATATCATCTGTACGTTTCCCTAAACTCTGATCTGTCTAACCCGATAAAATTCTTTACTTTGTTTGTAAGCGACGGACGTCTCTCCAATCTTAGATCTAAAAAAATTTTATATATATAAAACCAACGTGGTACACCGTACACCCTAGAATCAATGGGTTGGTCCCTAGTTTGGACACGGGGGAACGTGACCTTCGTGTCTCAGAATTGACGACTTCACGGTCCCTTCAGTGATTTTAGATCTAACAATTTTTTATCGGGGACTGTGAATAACCTAAACCTCAGATTTTCGAACAGACCCCCAGGGGGTGAGGGGTCGACTTAAACCTGACGGGAGACGAGTAAACGACTGTGGTCAGGTCCCACGTATCGAATAGAAACTTGTCGAACTCCTGGTCCTTAAATTTAAGTGGAAGGTCACTAGACAAGATGTTAAATATAGGTGTATGTGTGTATGTATTGTGTCCATATCATAAAGGGGCTCCCAAGAGGTCGTATTTATTTGATTTACTACAGTACAGTCTGTTCCCTTTAAGAAGTTTCTTTCGGTTGTACCGTGTCTCTTGGGTTTGTACCTCTCGTGTAAACTTGTTTGTCCGTGTGACACACGACTTCTCGACGAAGGGATATTACGGTCTCAAACCTTTTCAACTTTTCAGACCAATAACCTTACTCTGACAAGGATCTTCTGTAATAGCTAATCACCTGTCAACTGACCCGATCCTACTCCTACGATGTCAGTACGAGATCTCCAGATCCTTGAATTGGACAAGGTACCGAATGAAAGGTGTCGAGTCGAACTACAGTGAAGACAAGACGGGTACTCTTGATATGTCACTGGGAAAGAGAGAAACGAATGTTTGTCGACTGTACTATAATTTATATGACGATTTGTGGTATTAAGATTTGGTGTTATGAAAAACATATAATTATTAAAAGGATATAGTTTTTATCGTGACATCTTTATACCCTTTCGGATTGTACGTCTGCCTTTTAAAGATTTTACAAACGATATAAAAGAAGATTGGAAAAGCAGATCCTACTGAAGTATATATTGATGTGGGGGTTTGGGTATGTGTTTGGGGGGTGCAGGGGTTGTGTGTGTATACTTCCTTTCCTAGGAGGTAGTGGATGATCTTTTACTGAATAGAAAAATGAAGAATCAAAGGAATCGGCATTTTACGTCCATTTTGATTACGGACGAAGTGTGCTGATCACATTTCTAATTTACTCACTCAATATCTTATACGAATCTTAGAATAGAACGTGTAATCTAGTCAAGTCAAATCAGTGAGTCAGTACAGGCTGAGAAACACTGGGGTACTTGGTGTCGTACAGTCCGGAGGGACAGGTCGTGGTTGAGGCCCTCAAATGGGTTTGAGTACAGGTAACTCAGTCACTACGGTAGGTTGGTAGAGTAGGAGACAGCAGGGGAAGAGGAGGACGGGAATTAGAAAGGGTCGTAGTCCCAGAAAACTTTACTCAGTCGAAAAGTGTAGTCCACCGGTTTCATAACCTCCAAGTTGAAGTTGTAGTCAGGAAAGTTACTTGTGGATCCTGACTAGAGGAAATCCTACCTGTCCAACCTAGGGGAACATCAGGTTACCTGAGAGTTCTCAGAAGAGGTTGTGGTGTCAAGTTTACGTAGTTAAGAAGCCACGAGTCGAAAGAAAGATCAGGTTGAGAGTGTAGGTATGTACTGGTGACCTTTTTTGTATCGGAACGGATCTGGAAACAACTGTTTCATTACAGAGACAAAAAATTATACGACAGATCCAACCAGTATTGAAAGGAAGGTTCTTCATTCGCGGAAAATTAAAGTACCGACGTTAGTGACAAACATCACTAAAACCTCGGGGGTTTTTTATTTCAGTCGGTGACAAAACCGTGTATTACTATGAGTTATTTACAACTGATCATAATAGAATGACATATAACAAAACAAAAGAAAAACATTTTTTGTAATATTTCATGTACGTTTGACAGAGATATTGGGATCCGATTCGATGACGGTAGAGAGAAGTATTAGTGACGTTACTCATAGATTAACTATAGGAGTCATTTTGGATATGAGATCAGAGGTATCTCATCTATCCCGGCAAACAATGTTTGTATTTAGTCTGGTATCTCGAGAAGATGAGTTTCAGGAGACTACTAAAAGTTAATGTGTATGTTGTTTTATGTTTAAAGAATGATATAAATAAAATTCTCTGACCTAAAGTTGAGTACAACTTTAGGACGTAGGTCTAGTTTGTCCTCACCATTACTTGGACGGAGGGTTACGTCCTCTACGTTCTCTACGATTAAGTTAGGGACCCAGTCCTTTAGGGGGTCTCCTCCTTTACTGTTGGATGAGGTCATAAGAACGAACCTTTTAGGGTACCTGTCTCCTCGGACCATCCGATATCAAGTATCCCAGCGTTTCTCAACCTGTCCTGTCTTCGTTAAATCGTGTGTTAGGTCTCACATTGGTGATGTCTACGGGAGTTCCAGGGTCCTCGAGAAATAGAGGGACGAGGTTTTAACCTTCAAGTTTCGAAGAGTCAAAATACCAACGTTCTGTGATGAGTTAGAGGTCCTAGAAGCGGTACAAGGTCTTTCTGTCTCTTCTCTCTCCACTTTCCCGTCTTTAGTTTCACGTTCCTCTATTCGGAGTCTCAGACAGGGAAAACGTTCAGAAGGATCTTCGGACAAGGATGTATGACTCAAGTACCATGTAGAAATAGTCGTGTCAGAGTGTTAGAGGGATTGGGGGTGTTGTTGAAGTTCTTTGGGGTCCTGTTAGTCCTAAAATTACTAAGTGCATCCACGAGGTGTGATTTGACCACCGGTCGACTCTTAATTGGGTAAAACACGTTATGAGTGTGTTTGTGTTTCTCTGACGAAAGTTCCCTTTATACCGTATATTTTTTTTTAATTTGTCCCAAAGGGACCACCGAGTCTCCATTTCTTAGACGGACAGTTAAGTCCTCTGTGCCCAAACTAGGAACCAGGTCTTTCCAGGGTGTACGGTACGTCGTTGACTCGGACACTCGGTGTCGATAACTCGGACACGAGATCTCGGCCCCCTGACGTTGATGACTCGGTACACTACGTTTATGACTCCGGGTGTATGGGACCTTGAGTCTCAGATGTTGTTCTCTTAGGTGGAGTTGCTCTTCGGGCGTGTGACGTTGGCTCTCGGACACGTGACGGTCGAGTGTTGTTAATTTCTTTACGGCTGTGTCGTTGTTACTGGGTCCTGTCAGTTTTTATCTATTTTATTTGTCTTGTGTCCCTGTAAAAAGTAGAAAAAGGGGGGGTAAGAGGGGAATAATTGTGGCAATGGATTTTCACCTTTTGTCCTTTCTCCCTTGTTTATTTCGGTCTTTCCGAGTTCAAGTCAAGGTTTCAAGATCTGTTTGGAAACTATGGTCGGTCTACCCGGAAACTTCACGTTTTGTCCTAGACTAGGGTTTCCCTTAAGACTGTGTGTTCAGGACTGGACTCTTAATTAGTCTCTTCGGTGACCCATACTTGTTTGGGACTCCTCTCAACTTCCCACACCATACTCATGTGACGACCCAGACCCACCAGGAGTAGTGTCCTCTCTTTTTACTAGGTGAATCCCCAGTTCATTCTTCACAGGCCAGGGAGTCCCGTCTCGGACCGTTATTGGTAGTCAGTTATATCTGTCCTTCGAGTAACGTTTATTAAGTTATGTCTTTTGAATTAGAGTCGTAAAACGGTATAAAAGGACGAAAGATGGGAACTTGGACCGTTGAGTTTCACACAAAACACAGGGTCGTCGTAAGTGGAGTGGACCCCCAACCAATCTTTACGATTAGAGTTCGTCGAGGTCTGGATACCTTAGTCTTAGATGTAAAATTGTCGTAATGGTACACTAAGAACCCGAGTGAGTCAGTACAGACTGAAAATACGTTGGGGTACCTGACACCGGGTAGTCCGAGGAGACAGGTACCCTAAAAGGTTCGTTCTTATGACCTCGGTCAACGGTAAAGGAGAAGGTCCCCTAGAAGGGTTAGGTCCCTACCTTGGAAATATAGACACCGAAGATGACCGTCCGTCTAAGAAATGACGACACGGTGGACCCTTCGGGTGTATACTGTGAACTAGAATTTTCGGGACTTTAGATTCAACGTATTTTCGTCTCGGAAACACCCAAAACAAACTACAATATAAAGGTCACCCCGTTTACTACGGGTCACAATGGATCTCCCCGAGTTTTTTGTAAACAAAACACTTACTAAGTTCCTCACTTTCACGTCGTCCTTCCCCCTGGGACGGTCCAGACTCTCATCCGAGAACGGATTGTGAACATTTACTTAACGGGTTCCTCTGTGTACGACTGGTTCGTTCTCTGAAATAACCCTTTCCTTCAGACCCGCCTCTTGTCGTCCTGTTCCCTTGGGTCCTCTTGACGAGACGGTGCACCGAACTTTAAACCCCAAAATACCATTAACCCAATGAAAGGTCAAACAGAGACCGGTTCGTAAGACTGGGTCCCAGGAAGGACCACCGTTTGTGTAGGGAATCAGTTCTACCTAAGGTCACGCTTCCTAAGACCCTCCAACCGTCCTGTATACCTGACCGTAGAGGGGAGAAAACTGACAAGGACTAAAAAAGGCTCAACCACCATCGAACAATCAAGGTGTAAGGAATGGTTCTGGAGGACAACGGACCGGTCCCACCCGCTAAAACCAGTCGACAAGGGGATTGTTTACGTGATTTCGAACGTACGACTTCTACTTAAACTTTTCTACTCTCGATGAGTACATAGTAAGAGACATAAAATGTGTATATCCGTGTGTTTGTGTAAATTTAGTTTCTTATATAACAATCAAGTATGGAGTCTACGTAAACAAGTCAAGTCAAGTAACGAGTCAGTACAGGTTGTGAAACTCTGGGGTACTTAACGTCGTACAGTCCGGAGGGACAGGTAGTAGTTGAGCGTCTCAAATGGGTTTGAATACAGGTAGCTCAGCCACTACGGTAGGTCGGTAGAGTAGGAGACAACAGGGGAAGAGGAGTCTACGTAATCGTGTTAGATTTATGACCGATGTTCTACTTGAGGACAGGATCGGTAACACTTTCTGATTTAGGTGCCTTCTCCAATTCTATTCTCACACCCCACTCGGACCTCAATGAGGGTGTTGGGTCTTCTACTACATCCAAACACCAAGTGGGACCGGACAGGTTCTCGGTGCGAGGAGGAACCCTTACTTACGTGTGTCGAGTCTCCCCATGCTGGTCCTAGGCCCAAGAGATGTACCTACGGTGTCTCGAGTCTTCTCTACGGATAAGGTCTAAACCGTGTATACGCTGTAACGATTGAATACGATTTCAAGTGAGTATGGTCTATTACCAGTAAGGTGGGACTGGAACGACCGGACTTCTGAAAAACCTCGTGACGTCCTCGGCGGAGGGGGGGAGGGACGGTCTAACTACTTTTTGGGACCAGTCCCACAGGCACTACTGTCTTGATTGAAAGGAGGTCACGACCCTATATTTCTGACCCAGTCTAAAGTAAGGTGAATTTTTATAATTCACACTGTAAGGGAAAAATTATTAAAGAAAATTTAAATAAACTTTTAAAGTTTATATGTGTCGTTCACTTTTCGTATTACTCGGAAGTAATAGGTAGTAGGTCGAGGGGTTTAATAGTTATACAACGGTTGAATAAGATAGGTATGGAGGGTGAGGGTTGAGACGACCGATAAAAATAAACTGTCAAAATAACTCCATATTCTAAGTGTCTTAGGTTGGTAACACTCTCATGTTCAGTCACTAAAAATCATTTAAATATGTCTACATGTCTGTAGTGGTGTTAGACCAACAGTTTGTAGAAGTAGTGGGGTTGTCCAGACGTATCTGGTGGGGAGGAAGGGTGAGGGTACGGACAAATATCAGTCAAGGACGAGGGTTAGACTCAAGGTCCGTTGGTGACTAGACGAAAGATAGAGACATCTAAACGGAAGACCTATAAAGTATAGTTCTCTTAATGTATCACAAATTAGAAGAAGGTGAACCGTATTCGAAAAACTCCGAGTAGGCACAACATCGTATATATTTGTGAAGTTAATAAAAATAATGACGTCTCATAAGGTCTTATACCTGTCTGGTGTCAGATAAATACGTCAGTGTTTAACTACCTATAAACTTACATCCAACCCCGAAAACACGATATTTTTACGATATTGTGAATCTTCCGAAAAACACATGTATAAAACTAAAAAGAACTCATCTGTGTATCCACACCCTAAAAACCCGGTATACCATCACAACATTTTATGATTTTTTTGACACATGGTTTCGTCAACGTGGTAAAATATAGAGATTGTCGTTACACGTTCTCAAGGTCGAAGAGGTGTAGGAGGGGTGGTGAACAAAATAGAAGTAAAATAATCAGTAAGATAACATATCCTTCACCCTAAAGTGACGCCAAAATTAGAGATAGAGGGATTTCTGGTTACTACACGTCGTAGAAAAGTACATGAACCACTAAATCAGTGATTCAGTACAGGCTGAGAATGTTTGGGTACCAGACGCTGGGTGATCCGAGGAGACAGGTACCTTAAGAGGTCCGTTCTTGTAACCTCACCCGACGGTAAAGGAAGAGGTCCCCTAGAAGAGCTGGGTCCTTAACTTGGGTCTAGAGAACGTAACGTCCGTCTAAGAAATGTTTGACTCGATGTTCCCATCTGACTACGACTTCGATTTTGAGGTTATTAAACCGGTGGACTACGTTTCTTGACTGAGTGACCTTTTTTGGGACTACGACCCTTTCTGACTCCCGTTCTCTTCCCCTACTGTCTCCTACTCTGCCGACCTACCCTAGTGGCTGAGTTACCTCTACTCAAACTCATTTGAGGCCCTCAACCACTACCTGTCCCTCCGGACCGCACGATGTCAGGTACCCCAACGTTTCTCGTCCTGTGTTGACTTGCTGACTGTATTTAGGGAAGACTCTATACACGAGATACTTGTAAAAGAGTTAGGTTAGTCATCAACAAGAAGGTAAACTAATTACTACAAAAAGTTTCGTGAGACTAAGACCTACCAATACTGTAGACGAATGAGTCCTACATATCTCTGAAGTGAATCGATGTAAATCAAGTAAACCGGTATTGTATACTACGTCTCGGTTAAAATTGACTTTCAAAAATTAGAAAAGTGTCGTATTTCCAGACGTAGACCTCTTTTGGTTCCGATCGGGTATAAGATGGATTACTCCATTGGGTCCTCTCACCCCCGTGTCCCGAATAGTACTCTCGTCTTGTCTCTCCAATCGTTCCTGTGGACGACCCTGAACCAATCACTGACAGTTTTTAATTGTAGAAGGTTAAGTGCTTATATCTTACAGAGAGGTGAATAAGTCCAGTAAAAATTAGGGACAGTGGTCATAACACAGTAAAGGTCACAATTGTTCAGAATATGAAGAAAACAATTTAAATAAGGATTCGTAAAATAAGAAAACCAACACTAACACTTACCTTATCAAAAGACTTAAAGTAAAAGTCTATCGAGTAACGGTCACATATTTTAATGTTAACTAAAAACATTTAGCTAGAACATAGGACACTGGAGCTACTTGGGTAAATAGTAAAGGTCAGTGAAAAAGACCATCAAGGAAATCTTAAAAGATGTATGTCCACACTGTGAAAAACGTGCGTGTTAAAGACACCTTATTCTAAGTGTCCTCGGACGAAAATTTAACTTGCCTAATCTTAAGTAAGCTCTAATAAGGATAATATCACGACGTGTACGGACTTCTCGTCTCACCTTCTCCCTAACCGTCGGGTAGACTGGAGAAGATAACGACATACTCTGTCGAGAAACCAACTCCCAAAACAGTTTTATACGGATGTGGATATTCTTACACAGGTCCGGTCCTGCCCCCTTAGAACTCTTAACGACGGAAGTCTCCTACCGAACCGGACTCTATACAGGAATTCCTTCTAAGGTCCCGCTGTCTTCTTTAATTCTCATCTCCGTCGGACCCTTTTTTTTTTTGTTTGGACTTCGTTACGTGAAAGTACGGGGGTACACTTTTCGTATTTTCACATTCTTCTCCGTAGAAGGTATGAAGTGTCTCCTATGTCTACTACCATGGTTCAGTCGTACAACTCGAGACTTTCTCCTGTTAAGTTTCTTGATCTATTTCCGATCCTTTCTTCCCTTCCAAAGTGTTACGGATTTAACAACGACATCTTCAACGTTCGAGGAATCCGACATTATCTGAACTTAGGACTGGATAGTAACTCAGGGACTCACATTTCGTGAATCAAGTCTTAAATTCTCATTTACAAGTTAACGGACCTTTTAAGGTGCCTTTCTCTTTCGGGCCACCCAATGTCAAGTACCCCAGTGTTTCTCAACCTGTGTTGACTTGTTGACTCGTGTGTGTGTGTGTTCACAAGTTAGGTACCGCCGACAGATGTAATAATGATAATGAAAGTGTTGATTTAATCTCGATAAGAAGTCAAAAAGATGTTGATCGTAAAGAGTACGATTTCCGTCGAGAGACGAGTTAAACAACACGTAAACTTCCTGTTATAACACCCTGAGGTCTTCATCTAATTTCGACAAGACCTATCTCTGACTGAAGTCTCTTCCACCATTCCTTCTACTGTTTTTTTTTCAAACGTGATTGGTACGTTTCGTTAGTTCTGATGTTTTACGAAAAGGGTGTAGGTAATGTCGTAATAAGTGTTGTCGGTTCCATCCCTTTATTTGTTGGATTCACAGGTAGTCGTCTGTTTACTTATTTCTTCTATACCAAAGAGACAGATTTTATATATATATATTTGATATATATTAATATATATAATATATTATTATAATATTATATCATTTAATATATATATAATCATATATATATATATATATCATGGTCAGTCAAAGGATTTCCTTTAGTTAGGACTTATAAGTGACCTTCCTGACTACGACTTCGAGATTATGAAACCGGTGGACTGCGTTTCTCGACTGAGTAACCTTTCCTGGGACTACGACCCTTTCCAGCTCCCATTCTCCTCTTTCCCTGTTGTCTCCTGTTCTACCAACCTACCATAGTGACTGAGTTGCCTATGTTCAAACTCGTTTGAGGTCCTCATTCCCTTCCTGTCCCTTCAGACCCCACGACGTCAAGTACCCCAACGTTTCTCAGTCTGTGTTGAATCCCTGACTTACTGTTACTTACTGTTATATTATTTAATATATATATTAAATATATAAATATATATATATATTTAATATTCTTCCTTTATGACGGTAAATGTTGTTGTACCTATCTGGAACTCCCGTAATAAGATTTACTTTATTCAGTCTCTTTTGTATTTATGACACACTATAGTGAATATATATCTTAGATTTTTACGGTTTGAGTATCTTTGTCTCTCATCTATGTAGGGACACTAATGGTCCCCGACTCTCGACCCTTGTTGACTCCTTTACAACCAGTTTCCCCTATTTGAAGTAATGTCCTGTTTACTCAGACCCCTTAAATTACGTATTGTACCGCTACTGTCAATTATTAAGACATAATATATGAATTTTCCACGATTCTCACATCTAGAATTTACAAGAGTGGTGTTGTTGTCTTACCATTAATACACTACTTCCACAATCGATTGTCCTACCACCATTAGCAAAACGTTTTCTACTCATATAGTTTAGTTGTCACACATACGGAATTTGAATGTGTTACAATACATAGTTAATATTAAGTCATTTCGTTCCCCCTTTTCTCCCAATGGTTCACGAACGTTTCTCTGATTACTTATTTGGACTTTACCGACTTATATATAAAGTTCGAATAGGCATTAGTATGAATTAATGTAGAAATTAAAGATTTAGCGGTCTAATTCTTTGTTCGAGGAAGGAGTAACATACAACTTTGGATTGAGACACTAACAGTTTTTTCTCCGATAACACATCGGTCTCTTACGGACCGAAGTGTTACGGACTCCCCGTCAAAGTTTTGTCTTGGGAGGGGAGAGGAGGTGACGGGAGGGAAGGGCAAGGAGGAGAGGAATGAAGACGAGGTCAAGTCCCGACTCAGTAGAAGGGGCCTCCACTATCGTAGTGACTAAACCCTTTACCCCGAGAAACTCGATGTAAATGAAATAAACCGATGTTTTATGTTGGGTCTTTGGCTCCAGATTAACCGACCGTCTAAAAGCCTGGGATGTGTCGTGTCCTTAGAGGCAAACCTCTTTAGTGGAGACAGGACGGGTCCAGGACACGAGGTCCATCGGTTTTTAGTTTCGGATAAACTATCCTACCGGGTCTCGTCCCGAGAGTCTTCACCGGACTTACACAAGTCAATCGTTTTGACGAGTCCACCGGTCGTGGAACCCGCCTTTCTCCACCACAACCCCGAGGGACTATTATTCCGTAGAAATAGACCGAGTAAAAGAGAGAGGACTCGTCTGTCTGTTAGGGCGTCGGTGTCTGTGTGTAACGACTTTCTTCGTCCCTCGTCCGTGTGACTAAAATAGAAACACACTACGTACCGTTCTTTACCGTCGTTGGAGTCCTTTGAGTCGTTACTTACCTTACGTGTAGGATCACTTCGGTAACATGAAGAGACTCGGAGGTAAAAACGAAGAAATAAGGTCTTTCCGTTATTAAGGACGGAAGTCCCACCGTAGTTCCTATCTTTTCCTTGTGTGAGATCTTATAAGAGACCTCTAGGTTGCGTGATGTGTTTTTACTTGGTTTTTTACCGTTCGACAGAGGGATCACGATACAGATTTGAACGGGGTCTATGATTATATAAATTCACCGATTTTCGTCCCGGTTAAAAGAGTGACTATAAGAAGATTGTTTCCATTAAATTTATATTCTTGTATGTTATAATAAAAGTGTATTAAAATATTACGATAAAAGTAAACTTGTTTCTCATGCCAATATTTGAAGAAAGGAAAAAAAGGACTCACCCAGGGATATGTTTTTATGTAACAAATAGTACCGAGATTAACCGAGGGAACAAAGTCAGACTGTGAGAACGTCTAGGTAGGAAGTGTGGTGACGGTCGGACGAGACCGAGTTTTTGTTTAGACTCAAACTGAGGAAAAAAGGGGACTTCCGGGTATAGGTTAGTCAGTTCAGAATACCTAAGACGGAGGAATTTTAGAGAGTTTAGGTAGGTAAAGAGAGGTAGTGTGGACTGTACGGAGATAAAATTCAGTGAGTAAAAAATGGTCTTTAATTACTTAATCGGTAGATGTGCCGGTGAGTATCCGGGGGGCACAAAAAGAAAATAGACCTAAGGAAAGAGGTGGGACGTCGATCCTACTAGAAGGGTATCAGGTGTAAATTAGTATATTGAGGGACGACCTTTGGCACTAACAGTCCTTATTAGTCCCGTTTTAGGAGTTGACGTCCTGGACCGGAGGAACGAGGAAGTCCAGGTTGGAATTCCAAGTTTGGGAACGAACCGTGGAAACGGAGGGACACGTGGTGAGGATTAAGTGAGAGGTGAGGTCGGAAAGGATTGGTACACTCCAGGGGAGTACGGTACAAGAGTGGGAAACATGAACGACAAGGGAAATAGCCCTTCTGAGAAAAGATTGTCAAGGGTGGGAACAACGAAAGTGTACGGATTAAGGAAAGTAGTAGTGACTGTGGTAGAGAAGACCCTTAGGTCGAGCCCTGGGGATTTTGACCCACTCTACGCGAAAGGGACACAGAAGTTCCGTAAAAGGAGACCATGATTAGATAGACGTGAACGTGAGTGGATAAACGACGACACCGAGTAGTCACTCCGATAGTCGAGGGACTCCCGTACCTATCTAGGAACAAGGACGATATTGGTAGGGTATCACCTACAACATAAGGGTGAGTCCAATGAAGGGTAGAGGGTCAACGACCCCTACAGTTAAAGACTACCGAGTTTCGGTACTGGGAACGACCGGTGACGGGGTCCGACGTCTTTTGACCGAACAAAATATATCAATGTCTAGGAGATTCTCTGTGACCCGGCATCAATATCTGGGTAGTAATGTCTGGGAGATTCTCTATGACCGTCTCTTCCGCTTCCGTGGGGTGAGGTCATGGGAACGGACCTTTTAGGGTACCCGCCTCCTCGGACCTTCCGACGTCAGATACCCCACCGCTTCTCAGCCTGTGTTGACTCACTGAAGTGAAAGTAAAAAGTGAAAGTACGTAACCTCTTCCTTTACCGTTGGGTGAAGTCACAAGAACGGACCTCTTAGGGTCCCTGCCCCCTCGGACGACCCGACGACAGATACCCCAACGTGTCTCAGCCTGTGTTGACTTCGCTGAATCGTCGTCGTCGTCGTCGTTCTCTATGACCTCCCAATGTCTATCGATGTATAGGTATCAATATCTGGCAGAATCTCTTTGACCCAGTATCAATGTCTGGGAGTCAATGTCTGGGAGAATGTCTGTAACCCGGTGGTAACTGACCGACTGTATCCGTATGGATCCGACCCGGAGGATCGGTGAAATCCTTTAGAGATTTCCCAATAGAGTCGAGGTCTCGAGGACCATCTTATCTTGCTCCGGCGGTGACATTGAAGTGACTTCTAGGTAAAAAGAGGAACAGGTTAAGAGGGTAGAATGAAAGGAAGTACACGTAGAGGGTTCTTATAAGGGGTTATTTGAAAGTGTGTGTTAAGTCTTGAGAGTGAGGAACTCTGAGGTCCCTTGTGTCAGATTTTGTAAGGGATGGTGGGTTATATCATGGACCGTGTGTCATCCACGAGTCCTACGTGAACTGTAAGTTGTTTACTTTCCTATTTACAGAAACTTCCGTATGAGAGTTCAGTCCTCTGAACATAATAAGTACAAAGGTAAAGATCACAGGTCGTGTCACGGATTGATAAATGAACGAACTTACCAGGAAGTTTTCGATTCTGTCGTCAGAAGGCCTCTGTATACCGATGAAAGAAATAGGTCTTCAAGGTTTCATTTCGTATTTTTCTCAGGTAATAATCAGACGTACTATTTTAAATGACGGAAGTTACCTGCTTGTTCAATATAACGTGTAAAGTTTCGTCACTCTTTTATGAAACGAAAAGTAATCTCAAATTTTCCCGACACGAGAGGAACTCTTAATTTTATTGAAATTCCACTCGATACACAACAAGATTATATAGACTATCCAAAAAATTTCCACATAGAAATCCTTTTGAGGGTTTCTTTATACCGAACCTCCTATTTACGGGTGAACTTGCTTCGACTTTTGATTTCTCGAAGTTGTGGAAAGGGGGTATGTTGAGACACCGAAAGACTCAACACTCTTCTTTAGTGACTGACTGATTTATTTTTGGGTTCCCACGATGAAACCAGAGTCATTGAACCTGAACCTTCCTGTAGAATTACTCCCCTTAGTGTTACCCAAGACATTCTTGAGTTACCCATCCTCAACGCCAAAAGGTCTTTTACTTACCTTAAAGTTACCCTTCAGACCTTCTATTCCGACAAAACCTATCTCCCCGTTTTGGTCTTTACCCCTTCAGTCTAATCTTTAACACCAACAAAAGTTTCTCCTGGGTGGATCATTTCCCAACGTATGTATGTACGAGTCAAGGAGTCGACATAGACTGAAAAACGTTGGGGTACCTGATATGAGGTGGTCCGAGAAGACGGGTACCTAATAGGTCCGTTCTTATGACCTCACCTAATGGTAAAGAAAGAGTACCTCTAGAAGGGTTGGGTCCCTAGTTTGAGTATAGAAGACGTAGAACACGTAACCTTCCACTTAAGAAATAGTAACTCGGTGTGCCCTTTCGGGGTGAATTCCTCACTGAAGAAACAATTATATGTGTGTATGCACACGCGCACGTGTGTGTGTGTGTGTGTGTGTGTATATATAAAGACCTGGAACTTCTTCAATACAAATAATGAACCAAAATTTAAAGAAGGAAAATTCGTCTGAAATAAAAAATCAGGTCAACATCCGTTGTGTGTGTTGATCGGTTTTAAAGTGTGATACTTCGTGTCATTAAGGAACGACGACGATTCAGTGAAGTCAGCACAGACTGAGACACGCTGGGGTATCTGCCGTCGGGTGGTCCGAGACGGTAGGGACCCTAAGAGGTCCGTTCTTGTGACCTCACCCGAAGGTAGCGGAAGAGACTGTCATTAAGGAATCCAAAATCTTTTTGACTCGTCTTTCATGTTCCCTGAGAATATTGGGGAGTGGAAGTGGGTGGGTATCGAAGGGGGTAATAGTTGTAGGGAATAGTCTCACCATGTAGACAATGGTTACTACTTGAAAATGACTGTGTAATAGTAGTGGTTTTAAGTACCAAATGTAATCCCAAACGAGACACGACATATAAGACACCTAAACCCATTTACATATTACCACACACCCGAAGAGTCCACCGTGATCACCAATTTTTGTTTTGGTTTGGTTTGGACGGACGGTTACGTCCCCTGTATTCTGTCAACCCAAACTAGGGACCAACCCTTCTAGGGGACCTCCTCCCGTACCGTTGGGTGAGGTCATAAGAATGGACCTCTTAGGGTACCTGTCTCCTCGACCATCCGATGTCAGGTATCCCAGATATAGTAATGTCGTAGTATGTCTCATGAAAGAGATAGGATTCTAGGAGACATCCGTTAAGAGAGTATTTTAGTGGGGCAAGAAATCATTTCTTTCAATACGTATACATATGTTCGTGTGTGTGGGGAGAACCATAAGACTTCACCACTGAGACTCCTCCGACTGCCAACCCGTCATTTCCTCTTTGTCTCGTTGTTAATAACTCCTTACCGAAAGACCTTAAAGTGCACACTTCCGTCATGTCGTTCATCCCTGAATAATGGTTCAGTCTTCAGAGTCCCTCCACCGGACCACTATTCTTTGACGAAAGTTTATCTGTTGGGTTCTCTCAAGGGAGTGGACTCAAGTGTTTTTCGAGTTTTCTCGGTTGGAAAACTTAATATAATAGAGAGAGAGAGTCCATCGATTCGCAAAAGGTCATCAGTACATGTCTACACTATAAACCTGGTATTTTTTCCGACTCATGACTTCTTAACTACGAAAACTTGACACCATGACCTCTTCTGAGAACTCTCATGGAGTCTGTCGTTCCTCCAGTTTGGTCATTTAGAATTGTCTTTAAGTGGGACTTGTAAGTTACTTCCTGGCTACGATTTCGACTTCAAGATTATGATACCGGTGGACTACTCTTCTCGGCTGAGTAACCTTTTGTGGAACTACGACCCATTCTAACTTCCGTCCTCCTCTTCCCCCACTGTCTCCTACTATACCAACCTGTCGTAGTGGTTGAGTTACCTGTACTCAAACTCGTTCGAGGTCCTTTATCACTTCCTGTCCCGTCGGACCGTACGACGTCAGGTACCCCCAGTGTTTCTAAACCTGCACTGACTCACTCGTTGTTGTTATCCTTCTAAGTGTGATGTACAATCGTATAGTTTGAGAAGTTCTTTAAGATAGTGATTTCTTGTGATGAATTGAAGTTCTGATATGCAAGGTTTTTGATGACTACACATGATTATAGACACCACAGGACATACTCCTGACGATGTGTCGGTTGACTTCCCTAAATAAATCGTTGTCCAAAAGTGTTGGTTTTTCCTATAAGAACCTCGAAATACACCAGAGACCTGTGTTCTATCAAACCTCTACTGTTACTGACCTTTACAAGAAATCTCTGTCGATGTTACGGGACTTGGCACTTGAAGGTCTACAAGTGTGACCAAAATGTTTTCCGTCTCCTTGGTCTCTAGTTTAATGGTTGTAAGTGACCTAGTAGTTTTTTCGTTCGTTCAAGGTCTTTTTGTAGAGAAAGACGAAATAACTGATGTGGTTTCGGAAACTGACACACCTAGTGTTATTTGACACCTTGTAAGACTTTCTCTACCCTTATGGTCTGGTGGACTGGACGGAGAACTCTTTAGACATACGTCCAGTCTTTCGTTGTCAATTTTGACCTGTACCTTGTTGTCTGACCAAGGTTCATCCTTTTCCTAATACAGTTCCGACATATAACGGTGGGACGAATAAATTGAAGATACGTCTCATGTAGTACTCTTTGTGACCCGACCTTCTTCGTGCTCGACCTTAGTTCTAACGGTCTTCTTTATAGTTCTTGGAGTCTATGCGTCTACTGTGGTAGGAATACCGTCTTTCACTTCTCCTTGATTTTTCGGAGAACTACTTGCACTTTCTCCTCTCACTTTTTCAACCGAATTTCGAGTTGTAAGTCTTTTGTTTCTAGTACCGTAAGCCAGGGTAGTGAAGTACCCTTTATCTACCCCTTTGTTACCTTTGTCACAGTCTGAAATAAAAACCCCTGAGTTTTTAGTGACGTCTAATTTAATTTTCTACGAATGAGGAACCTTCCTTTCAATACTGGTTAGATCTATCGTATGACTTTTCGTCTCTGTAATGAAACGTTTGTTTTCAGGTAAATCAGTTCCGATACCAAAAAGGTCACGAGTACATACCTACACTCTCAACCTGACACTTCTTCCGACTCACGGCTTCTTAACTACGAAAACTTCACACCACAACCTCTTCTGAGAACTCTCAGGGACCCTTACGTTCCTCTAGGTTGGTCAGGTAAGACTTCCTCTAGTTGGGACCCTAAAGGAACCTTCCTTACTACGATTTCGACTTTGAGGTCATGAAACCGGTAGAGTACGCTTCTCAACTGAGTAACCTTTTCTGAGACTACGACCCTCCCTAACCCCCGTCCTCCTCTTCCCCTGCTGGCTCCTACTCTACCGACCTACCGTAGTGGCTGAGCTACTTGCACTCAAACTCACTTGAGGCCCTCTACCACTACCTGTCCCTCCGGACCGCACGACACTAAGTACCCCAGCGTTTCTCAGCCTGTACTGACTCGCTGACTTGACTTGACTTATTACAAAGTTAGGGTCAAGAGTAGACCACATCTTACTTCTACCACCGATTCCTACTCTTCTCCTCAGTTCTCTCATCAGCGACTCCTTTTTGACTGGTCTGAACTAGTGATTGAAGATATTCCTACTCCTTATCCGTCTTCCTAAGTACAGTAATATATTGAAATCTCGTTCTTCCCTAGAAATTCTAGTAGGTGAAAACGTCAAAAGTTTGAATATAGATTGGAATCTTGGAAGTTTGTAGTCAAAGTTCCTCTTTGGAGTTCCAATCCTGTCTTCTTTATTCTCCCACACCCTCACAATATAGGTTGTGACTTCTTTCCTTCTCACACCCCCTCCTTAAGGACCCGAAGGGTAAGACTTAGAACCGACCCTTAAAAGTACCGTAAGATCTGGACTCTCTTCACGAAGTTCTTTCTCCGAAGTGTTAAGTTCATAGTAAAGTGGGTGAGAGTTTTATCACGTTCCGTTTATTTAAAGTTTCCTCCCTTATAAAGTGTACTTATCAAAATCTTCGGAACTTAACATCCTTCTGAGTGTCAAAATTGAGGGCCGAGATAGTGTGAGGAGGTATACAATTGTAGGTTCTTTAAAGAAAAAGAAAAAGAAAAAATAATACTACTGATAAATATAACCGACGTGACCCCGAAGTAACGTCGTACACTCTAGAATCGAAGGACTCGTCCCTAACTTGGGTTCAGGGACCGTGACCCTCGTCGCTCAGAATAAGTGACTTGACAGTCCCTTCGGGGGTTTAGTTCTTTAAAGACTTTAAAGAGACACGTATGAAGACAAAAGGGTAGACATTTTGACCCTATTATTATTGTCTCATCGTAGGTAAAGGGTCCTAATAACACTGTTACTTTACTCCATAAGGTGACTTTTACAAATCGTATTTTGTACTGTGTTCCGTCCGTCATTGAAATCAAGTGATACATTATTTACAATAGAGTGATGAATCCTACGAACGATATACTTTTTGTGATAACATCCATGACGTCTCTATTTCTTCTTGTTCTATGATAAATTCAGAACCGTAAATGATTTGAGAATAAAGTCCTTAAAATGAATACGATGGAGAATATCACTAAATCTTATACAGGTCTTTAGAGTCTGTGAGGGAAATTTTACCTCTCGGATTAAGAGGTAGGGAACTTGTGACCGATCTGATTCACCGAGTGAAGATCGTACATCTGATCCGGTCTCGTTACGACATACTCAAGCTTCTACTCCAGTGGTTTCGGTCCACGAAAGGAGGACCCTAGTGAGAGGTCCCCTTCGGTGACAGTGAGACACGCCTGACAGGTCAACCGGGTACTTCTCCCGGTACAACGTTCCATGTCTCCGTAGGGTAGACATCGGTCGTATCTACACGGTCCACACACTTCTCGGCGGTGTCGGCACCTGGGGGGTCGGGGTCGGTTCGGAAGTCTCCTGACGTCGGGACTGGTCGTTGAACTGATGTTTGAGTTCTCTCTGAGACTCGAACTTAGGGGACCGATTTGACAAGAGTCTAAGAGACTTGGTGTCTCTGACCCACTCTATTAAAAAAAAATTAAAATTCGGTATTTCAAACTCCACTTAGACAATCTCTCCATCTATTGGATGAGAGTTTTCCGGGACTTTTCTTCTACACCATGTGTATTTGTTACCTTATAATGAGTTGGTGTTTTTCCTTTTTTAACCCCGGTAAAAATTTCTGCACCTACCCGGATGTCTGATAGCATGTCTCACTTCAGTCCTTCTCTTTTGTTTGTGACATATAATTACGTATATCCACCTTAGATCTTTTTTACCATCTCTACTAGTGTAAACGTTTCGTCTTTGTCTCTGTGTCTACATCTCTGGTCTACACACCTGTGGTTCCCCCACTCCCCCTCCTTACTTAATCCTCTGACCCTAGCTGTACATACACAGTATATATGTGATAACCAAAGTCGCAAAAGTCCGTGCGTACGAATCAGTACAGGTTGAGAAACACTGGGGTACCTGATATCGGACGGTCCAAGGAGACAGGGACCCTAAAGAGTCCGTTCTTATGGTCTCACCCAACGGTAAAGGAGGAGGTCCCCTAGAAGATCTGGGTCCCTAGTTCGGGTGTAGAGGACACAGAGGACGTAGACCCTTCGGACCACCGAGTCTGACATTTCTTAGGTGGACGTGACTTCCTCTGGACCCCAACTAGGAACCCAATCCTTCTGGGGGACTTCCTCCCCTACCGTTGGGTGAGACCATAAGAACGACCCTCTTAGGGGTACCTGACTCCTCGGACCGTCCGATATCAGGTATGCCAGCGTTTCTCGACCTGCACTGACTCGTAGATTGGTGTCGTGTCTTGTTTTATCTATTGATCACTCTTGGATTGTATGTCGAGTCCCTTGAGATGAGTTGTGAGGGATCACTGGATTTTCCCGTATATCGATGTATGTCCCGTATATATATATATATATATATTAGATATATATAATATATATGTACTGTATATCGACTAATTGAAAAGACATGTCATCTTTGATTGTGTTGTAACATTTTGTTCATATGAGGTTATTTTCAATTAAGAATTTTTCATTTTATTTTATTTTTATTTAATTTTTTTTAATTCAGGACTTCCCCTATACACCAATATGTAAAGTATCTATTCTTTTGGTTCAACCTCTACAATTAATCATTATGAAATAAGTCTAGTGAGTCGACCACACCCCTTTCCGTCTAAAGTTGATTCTAGAGATACAAAGGTCCCAGGTCTTAAACAGATGAGGTTTCTGTCTCACTTGCTTTGTAGGTCGTGTGTTTTCCCTCGCGACATCCCCTTGCGCGGGAATCCTTCTGTAACATGGACGGAAGCGAAAAACGAATTCTGGTGGGATCTCCTACTCTCACTTCCTGTGGGTTCCCAGGTATCTTCCGGATATTCTTCTTCCGTCTCTAACGGAATTGTTTATATCAGACACAGTTAATTTTGTGGATTATCTGTGACGGAGTAAGTGTAAACTTTGACACCCCGTTTATAATCGTCTGTCAAAGGGGGTGGCGGTACTTTAAGTGTAAAGATCGAAACCCCTGAGCACTTACTTTGATCTGGAGTGTCTTTATGGAAAGCCACGAAGGGACCACCGAGTCACTATTTCTTAGGTGGACCGTTACGTCATCTGTGCCCAATCTAGGGACCAAGTCCTTCTAAGGGTGTACGGTCCCTCGTTGTCTCGGGTGCACCGTGGTGATGACTCGGGCTCGAACTCTCGGCCCCTCGGCGTTGATGACTGGGGTCTGGGGTGTTGCTGACTTCTGGCGCACGGGGTCTTGGACAAGAGACGTTGTTTTTCTTCCGCATTGTTACTCTTCGGACGTGTGATGTAGATCTCTCATCGGAGGAGGACGGTGTTGATCTCGTTTCGGGTGTGCGTCGTTACTTCTGGGTCGTGTCGGTTTTTATTTGTTTTGTTATTTAGCCCCGAAGGGTCTACCACGATCACCATTTCTTGGACGGACGGTTACGTCCTCTGTATTCTCTACGCCCAAGCTAGGGACCCAGTCCTTCTAGGAGACTTTCTCCCGTACCGTTGGGTGAGGTCATAAGAACGGTCCTCTTAGGGTGCCTTTCTCCTCGGACCGTCTGATGTCAGGTACCCCGACGTTTCTCAGTCTGTACTTACTTCACTGAATCGTGCGTTTTATTCTTTATTTATTTTTGAGTAATTTTTTTTTTTTTTCTTTATGGAAAGTTTTCGGTTTAAGAAGAGGTTGTCAATGGCACCCGACCTTTTCGGTCGTCTTCTGTCTCGGACCTAGACGTGATACGATTACGACCGGAATAGAGTGTTCCGTGTAGAACGCACGAAGTAAGAAAGGGAGGGTCCACGTTAGATTTAGTAGAGGATACAGGGTAAAAAGAAATTGAAGAGACTCAAACCGTCTGTGCTCCTAACTCAGGATCTAGTATGGAAGTCCAAATACTCCTGTCATTAGACAGTAGTCGTGGACGTCACGGAAAATAGCCGGAGGTTGACGTACTTAAGGAGGCTGAGAGTCAGAGACTGTTGCCTATCTGAAAAGAGTAGAGATTGGTGATTCCGAGTTGGGGTAAGAAACGAAAACGCTGTTGTATGATGAGACGACATAAAAGACGGAAACCCTTTTATTCCTTCCGTATTTTGATTTTTTTTTTTTCCGAAGTCTTCAAATCAGGCACAATGAGCGGGTGGTAAGTTCTTGTCTCTGTGTACCCCCACCGAGGAAACCCAGGTGTGGACTATAGTTACATGGGTCAAGGTTCAAAACTGGAACCAGATTTGAGACGTGTTGACGTATACCACCTTTATGTCATACACTTTTTAATCTTTCCACTCGAACGTATCACCAATTCGTGTACCGGACGTTTCAGTCTTACGATCTCACAAGAATTTCGTGAATTTTCTTAAAGACCTTTTAGTATTGGTGAGGTAGTCAGGAGAGAAGATTCTACCTCGAAATTAAGAGAGTAAAATAGGGGTGTTTTGGTTTATCATATAATTCTATAGTCTCAAGTCTTTGGAGATAGGTAGTGGGGTAAGTCTTGATCCCTAAACTAACAATAAAATTTCTTTCTTATAAAATTTAAATGTCTGTAAACGAATTATCAGAAATACAAAAGGTTAAAACGACTCGATCCTTTAATAAGACGTCCTAAAATATATATATACATATATACACACACATATATATACACATACGACGATTCAGCGAAGTCAGCACAGGCTGAGACACTCTGGGGTATCTGCCGTCGGGTAGTCCGAGGGGGCAGGGACCCTAAGAGGTCCGCTCTTGTGACCTCACCCAACGGTATAGGAAGAGGTTACGTACTTTCACTTTTCACTTTCACTTCAACGAATCAGTACAGGCTGAGTCGCTGGGGTACCTGACGTCGGATGGTCCGAGGAGGCAGGTACCCTAAAAGGTCCGTTCTCATGACCTCACCCCACGGTGACGGAAGAGGCTGAATTCTACGATTGGGGTAGATTTGACTACGGAAGAAACAGTATAAATCAACTTGTAATATGTACCGAAGAGACCATTTAATTGAAAGGTACGGACTTTGCGATATAAGTTGACACCCTAGAAAGAAAGAATCGAGACACGTATGCCCCAGGACTCCAGTGACAAAAGGTCTTGACCGACTTCTATCTTGACACTTCAGTCGTTATCCAGAAGTCATTATTAGTAAAGGTGTTTACATGACTTGTGACAAGTTTCGAAACGATGCAAAAGAGTGAAAGAAGGGTCACTTCGAGTAGGGTCTAAGTCCTTGGTCGGGGCTACTGGGGAGGGTAGAGAAAAGTGTGGGTGTCTTTTACTTCTAAGTAATACTACTGAGACCCGAGATTCATGTCCCGAAATAGTTTAGGTGATAAGGTACTCCGTTTATCCTGATCTAAGGAATCTTAATATAGGAATAATGAGTTATTTAACCCATTTGGACGACGAAAATCGTGGGTTAACTCTAACCCAGGGTGAAGGATGAGGGAGAATTCTTGTTACCGATCCCTGAAGGAACCACCAGGTCACCAACCCTTAGATGGACGGTTATGTCCCTTGCACCGAAACTAGGGACCGGGTCCTTGATTCTATGTTGTACGACGTCCCGTTAATCCAGGTGCGTGAGGTTGATGACTTTAGAGGTACTGGATCTCGGGTACAAGACGTTGTTCTTTTCGGTGACGTTGTTCTACGAACGTGTAGTGTTGATCTCTCATCGGAGCGAACCAATGGTGTTGATGTCTCTCGGGGACACGTCGTTGCTTCCGAGTCGTGTCGCTATTTATTTTTATTAATTAATTTTTTTATTCTTGTTACCGATTTAAATGGAGAAACGTTTCGGACCCAAGATTACAGAAGAAACCACCACCAAGAGTTTGAAATCGTGTTTAACTTTAGAGGACCGTCTGAACACTGTAGTGTCTGACGACCCAGGACCATCCAGACTTGACTTTGGGTTCTTAGAATTAATTGGTCGAGGGTCCTATTACGAGTACGGGACGTAGGTCCTGACTCTGGAACTCTTGTCGACGAGATCAAATATTTTTTACCATGTTCTTTAAGGTCAGACGACCCCCAACTTAACACAGGGGCTTTATCTACACAACCTGAGGATTGGGGTCCAGGGACAAGTACACTAGAATGAACTTTAACCCCAGAAACATCTACATTAGTTTAATTCGACTTGAGTATGACCTAATCACTCATTTTCAGTGAGTCAGTTCAAATTGAGAAACGTTGGGGTACCTGATATCGGGTAGTCCGAAGAGACAGGTACTCTAAGAAGTCCGTTCTTATGACCTCGTCCAACGGTAAAGGAAGAGGTGTATGACCTAATCCCACTCGGGATTTAGGTTACTGACCACAGGAGTATCCTCTCTAAATCTCTGTGTTCTGTCTAAGTGCTCCTTCTTCTGGTGGTTCACTATTACCTCTAGACAGAGGTAATTCACGACTTCGTTGTTCGGTTCTTGAAGTCTCTGACGATCGTTTGATCTGCTCTTCGATCCTTCTCAGTTCTCTGCCACGTACGGACCTCGGAAGTTTCCTTCATACCGGGACGGTTGTGAACCTGAATGAAGTCTTGAGATCGGAGGTCCTGGTTCTCATTTAAAATTCGGTGGGTCGAATGTCTTGAACGGGTATCGTCGGTATCCTCTACCTATGTGTCAGTACCATCTCTAAATCCTAAATCGGGTTAGGAAGTAGGAAGGAATTCGAGTGTAGGTAAGGTACCGAAGGAGCACATGAAGGAGTTTTCTCTGACCGGTGCACTGAGCGGAACCGTTTACTGTGGCCCTTCTTTCCCGTCACGAGGTCACGATTCGGCCTGGAATTACAGAACGTACGAAAAGAAACGGGAGAACGAGGAGACGGTAATGATACTGTCGCCGAAGGGGAAAGTCGGACCGCTTCCCGAGGAAGTTAGAGGGGTGTTTAAACGTCACTCCTCGTGTCGCCGCGATCGAAGAGACTGAATTTCGATTCTGTCGTTTGGTTCGGTTCGACTCAGACGACGACGACGACGATTCAGCGAAGTCAGCACGGGTTGAGACACACTGGGGTATCTACCGTCGGGTGGTGCGAGGGGGCAGGGACCCTAAGAGGTCCGTTCTTATGACCTCACCCAACGGTAGAGGAAGAGGTTACGTACTTTCACTTTTCACTTTCACTTCAGCGAGGTCAACACAGGCTGAGAATCACTGGGGTACCTAACGTTGGATGGTCCGAGGAGGCGGGTGCCCTAAAAGGTCCGTTCTCATGACCTCACCTCACGGTAGTGGAAGAGGTTCGACTCAGATCTCGTTGTCTTTAGAAAGGGCGGGGTAAGGACAGGTCTCGGAACCAGACCTGGATACAACACTTATGAACAAACCGGTGTTACACTAGACCCGTTTGTCAAAGTAAAAAGACGGAATTGACACTTTACTCCCCCGAACCTAATCGAACAGAGATTCCATAATTAAAAAAAATTATCCTCATATTAACGAAATGTTACACCATAATCAAAGACGACATGTCACTTCACTTAGTCGATATACACTTGTGTAGAGGGGGAAAACTCGGAGGGGGTTGGGGTGGGACGGGGTGGGAGGCCCAGGAGTGGCCTCGTGGCTCGACCCGAAGTGCTCGAAAGCCCGTCCAGGCGTGGTCGATAGACAAAACTTACCATCACGCATGCACAGTCACGATGGGAGGGTAAAACAGGGTGGGAGGGGATGGGGGTGACACAGGTGTTTAGGTAGGAGACATAGGTGTAGAGATTGGGACGGGACGTTTATCCAAGTAGACATGATAAAAAGACCTCAGGTGTGTGAACGTAATTATGTGTTATACGTAAAAACTTGACTACTTTTACAGACGAAGATTCTCATACCTTTAATTTTGTTTGTTTTTAGTTCATACTTGAACGTCAAAGTGTCCCCTTCTACCTCTGGATTAGTAGTAATCCATCGAATAAGTGTTTGAGGAAGTCAGTCCATAATAAATATTTACGTATTATGTACATAATTTATAAGTAATACACGGTCTCACGGCCACCGACCTTGTAGTTTCCATTCGTCTTGATCTCAGGTAAGGACAGAGGTACCTTCTCAGTTCTGTGACTATGATGAATTTACTTCGCCTCCCGTACCTCTCCTTCGGTCGTGAGTTCTTCCACGTTGTGCTGAGTCACTACGAGACACTATAAATTTTACCTATTGGTTGTTCCAGGACGACATGTCGTGTCCCTTGACGAGTTACAATACACCGTCGGACCAACCCTCCCCTGAGACTCCCTCTTACCTATGTACATGTTCCTACCGACTCAGGGAAACCACAGGTGGACTTTGATAGTGTTGTAACGATTAGTAGATACGACGACGACGACGACGACGACGACGACTCAGCGAAGTCAGCGCAGACTGAGACACGTTGGGGTATCTGCCGTCGGGTGGTCCGAGGGGGAAGGGACCCTAAGAGGTCCGTTGTCATGACCTAACCCAACGGTAAAGGAAGAGGTTACGTACTTTCACTTTTCACTTTCACTTCAACGAGTCAACACAGGCTAAGAATCGTTGGGGTATCTGACGTCGGATGGTCCGAGGAGGTGGGTACCCTAAAAGGTCCGTTCTCATGACCTCACCCCACGGTGACGGAAGAGACGATTAGTAGAGATGAGGTCATATTTTATTTTTCAAAAAATTTTTTTCTAAGTCACTACCCAATTGTTTCGTCAATTATCTCCTCCTACGGTTCAGGGGACAAATGAAGAATAGGTCTGTAAAACCAGAGATAGGGAAATTGCCTAACACGTTATCTTCGATGTCTAATCTTAGAGGATCTCATGAACTTTTTTTCTTTTTGTCGTGCCCCATACCCTCAGGATGGAGGTCTCTAAGACTACTTGAAACAATCGGAACCATAATAATAGTAAAAAAGTCAGACAGAGGTGGGTGTTTTACCCTGCTATTGACGGAAGAAATTGTCCTACACGGGACACAAACGAAGATGACAACGTATTGTTTGATTTGAGTGTATTGTGTTTTATCCATTTAAATCGTCGAATTTTGTCCGACCAAATAACCGGGTGTCAAGATATCACGTCTGTCAACTCCCCTGTGTGGACACAAGAGACGAGTCCAAAATGTTCTGGATTTAGTTCCGCAGACCATCAAACCTTCAAATAGCCTTCAGAGACCCTTTCTCAGGTAAAGGTCTGAGTGGGTCCAACAACCATCTTAAGTCAAAGAATCCTGAGGTCCCGACTCCAGGTACACGGGAACGACCGACGGACGACCCCGGGAGAAATGGAAGTTTATTCATTGGTCTCACAACTCATGAAAAGTACGGATCTCAGTGACACTCAAGGGGAGGACGGACAGAGAACGAAGGTCGACCTCTTTTGAGGAACTAATCTGATCCTGGTGGACCTATTAGAAAGGAAAAATTCCAGTTGACCCGGAGGACGTACGCACTAACGTACGAGTCAGTACAGGTTGAGAAACTCTGGGTACCTGACGTCGGGTGGTCCGAGGAGGCAGGTACCCTAAGAGGTCCGTGCTTATGTCCTTACCCAACGGTACGGGAGCAGGTCCCCTAGAAGGGTTGGGTCCCTAGTTTAGGTGTAACGGACGTAACCGTCCGTCCAAGAGGGTGTTCGGTGGACCCTTCGGGGATGACACGGAGGAGTGTTACTGTCCTCCTGACAGTGGTGTAAGGGTCCAAGTCCCTAATGTCGTGTCTGAGAACTCCCGGTAAAGGTCTTTAGGTCAGAGAGTACATAGTGTACTCAGGTCTGTTCACGGACCGTGTGTCATCCAGGAGTTTGGTATGAACGATTTACCTTACCTTGATAGTGAAACGACACCGTTTCCTACTCTTCCGTATCTGTCTCACCGACTATTTGTCTAGTAAATAGTTAATCAATTTAGATTCGTCCAATAAGAAAATTTCTGAATCTCATCTTTTGTGTAAGACACCTTCTCAAGATGTTTAGTATGTATATGTCGAGATATGTAAAAGTGTTTGTAATATACGTTCACTTGTCGTGTGTGGATTTGTTAGTCTTATAGGGATCCATGGGATCTCCGGGAGCACCAGGATTACGGTATCTAATCAAAATATATACAAAACTTGAAACATATTTACCTTAGTGTGTTATACATGAAGACTAATAACTTGTTTTTTTCGGTCTATAAGACACACAACACTATTCATCGGAGATTCTACTGGAGGTTACTAAGGGAAGTGGACCTTAAGTACTAGAACTGATTGGGAGAGGGCAACTTATTGGACGTAGATTGATTATTTTACCCCGAAGGGTCCACCGTGATCACTTCTTGAACGGACGATTACGTTCTCTACATTGTCTTTACCTAAACTAAGGACTCAGTCCTTCTAAAGGGACCTCCTCCTTGACCGTTCGGTGAGGTCACAAGAACGGACCTTTTAGGGTTCCTGTCTCCTCGGACCGCCCGATGTCAGGGACCCCAGCTTTTCTCAGTCTGTACTGACTCGTTGACTCGTGCGTACGCGTGTGTGTGTGATATAACCTATGGTATATTTACTTAAATAGGTTGGATAACAACTACTTGTAAACCCACGAAGGTCAGACATCAATAATGTTTTTATTACTTGTGCCGGTACTTATCACGATATGCAGGATTGTCAGGATATCGGTTCTTGCCAAGGAATACAGAAAGCCTCTTTCTACGCATACGTGTAGTCAGACCATGTGTGGATCCTCACCTAGACGACCCAGTGACCTATTCCTATATAAGTCGAATTGTACGGTTTACCAAAAAGGGTTCACCAACATAGTTAAGCGTGTTACGGTCATCATGTATACTCAGGAATGACGAAGTGTTAGAACGGTTCTCAACCATAAAAGAAAAACCCCTCCTGGTAAGATCACCCTTGGCAAAAACAAAGGGTTCCAAGAGTCCATTATAATTATAAGTCGGTTTTGACTTTTAGGGACGAATTGATGACGAAGGGGAAATAGTCCGCCTTGGTGTACTTTGACGACATAAACATCCTAAATTTTTCCATTTATGACCGATAAAGAACACCGATTTGATTACTAAAGAAGTGTAGAATAAATGTAAATACGATTTTTCCTTTGAGTTTGACTTTACGTGTAGTCACCCCTTTATGGAATTGTTGACCTCGACTTTACTTTAAAAATTTAATTTTTACCTAAAGTCACTGAAAATGAAAAATTATAGTTGGTCTAGGAATTTTCGAACTTTTGTCTGGTTACTACACGTGGGAGTGACGGCCAGTCTTAGAGGACACCCAAAAGTTTTGAATTCACAGGGACGGGGTTGAGAGTCCTTGGGATTGAGACACTCTAATTCCACTCCGATTCTTACACACAAACATTTTCCACTTTCATGTCTGTTCCGATTCTTGACAACTATGATGGATAGGGTACCGAAAGAAATGGTAAGTAAGTTAGATCCCTTTCTGAATTGTCAATATATGAACCTTCTCTTCGTGATCACACAATCAAGGAAGACCTGAAATCTTACGACTGGACGTGCAGTCCAACCTTTTTAATAATAATAATAAAAAAAAACCTTTTTAATAAAACGGGACTTGTCCTGAGAAAGATGACATAGTTCCTACCATCCGAACATAAACTGAACTTATGTCGAGATACTTGACTCAATTTTTCATAGTTCTCGTAAATGACCAATGTGTGTCCATAAAAATTTTCACGGCTCTGTGTTGGTACAATGGGTTATCCTCCTGATTCGTATATGAGTCACTGGTATTTTGGTCCACACGTGCATGTGTGGGTGTTTGTTTTTACGAGTCAATTTTTTTTTAATACTGGTTCTCCCCTCCCTGTTTCTTTTAGATTCGTCAGTAGTACTGTCCTTCTTAGCCTAGGGACATAAAGGAATTTCAATAAAGGGTCTCATTAATTTTTAATTTATATCCCGACCCCGTCTAGTAGATCCCCGACCCTCCTTTGTCACGGTATACGTTAAGACTCGAGTTCCAGAAAAGAAAATAAAGTTTGAAATAAATAAATAAAAAATTTAAAACATAACCCCATATCGGTTAATTGTTACTCGGAAATTTTTAGAATGATCTCAGGACTCAGTCTAACCAAGGGTTACGTTCGCTATACGGGAATGGAGCTATTTTCGTATACATAAAAGTGTACTTCCCCTTTCTTTTTTCAGACCTTTGAAATAAAAATAGCATAAATGGTTGAGGCCTTAAGATGACGGAGGGCGCACTAAGAAAAAGGACAGGAGGTCGTGGACCTCAGCCCTGTGTGAACGGATTCAACTTTCTTGCGTGACGACGATGACGACGATTCAGCGAAGTCAGCACAGGCTGAGACACGCTGGGGTATCTGCCGTCGGGTGGTCCGAGGGGGCAGGGACTCTAAGAGGTCCGTTCTTGTGACCTCACCCAACGGTAAAGGAAGAGGTTACGCACTTTCACTTTGCACTTTCACTTCAGCGAGTCAGCACAGGCTGAGAAGCGCTGGGATACCTGCCGTCAGGTGGTCCGAGGAGGCAGGTACCCTAAAAGGTCATGACCTCACCCCACGGTAACGGAAGAGGCGTCCTCTACCAAAATTAATGATCTGAAATAGTTGTCTGGCGGTTTCCCGAGGGTCCGGTCGGTTCGACTTTCGGAGGTGAAAACCTTAGGTTCATCAAAGGTTGTAGACTGTACGAGTCCACCTTAGGACCAAGGATCTAAAACAAGGGTTATTGGGGAACCCCTCTACGGACAAGCCTTAAGAGTTCGGTAGAGGGTAGGGATGCGACGAATCGGTGGACTTGGCGGACCTCCTAGTCTTGTGTCAGGATAGTGGGTCGTTCTGAGAGGGATTGGGTGGAGGGCCCAGAATCTCTTTGTTCAAAGTTGGCGTGGGTTGTGTCGCCGCGAGACCGGGTCCGCCTTTTTGTGTGGACCGGCCACTGAGACTATTGGAGTGATTAATCCACCGGTTCACCCAGTCGCTGTTTGGGTCTTCCAGTGTGGAGTTTGGGACGGCGGAGGACGGAGGGCGTTCTCGGGACGGTCCACGAATGGGAGAAGATTAGCTGTCCCTGCTAGAGTTAGTGCCCAGAGATGAGGACCGCGCCTTGCTTTGGGGCGCGCGCTGTAGAACCCTTTACATCAGGGGCGGAGGGGCCCCGGGGGCCCAGGTGGGTACTCTCGGGGCGTGGGTCTCCCTAAAGAGACGGACCCAGGCTAATTTGGCCTCGACGGTAGGGTGACACCCCCGCCCCGGCGGGGGGTGCCTCCTGAGCCCCACGAGAGGGCCCAGCCACCCTTCTCTGCTTTGATGTCAGGGGTCCGACGAGACGCGGCTCGGGCCTCGGCCGTCGGAGCGAAACGCACTGGCGCCGTCCAACCAGGACCTTGTCTACTCGCGTCTTATAAATCCGCTTTTGCGCTCCTCCCCCACCCTAGCGCCCCGTCCTCCTCATAGAGGCGGTTCTTTTAATACGTACGCAATCCCTTCGAGACTCTCTTACCGACACCTTCCATTCCCTGCGAACCCGTAAAATTCGAGGGAGAATTGCGCGCGTGGGGTTATGTGTGTAGGGGCGACTTCGAACCCCTTGGACCCCTCCTTTCCTTTCCCCCACCACCGCTCGCCCGGGAAAGGAGGATTGTGGAGAAGAACCGTGAGTGGACTCGGTGCCTTCCGGTCACCCGCGAAATAAGTCAACGAAGTCTTTCTGTTCAGCTAACGCGTCCTGAGATCCCAACCTCCGT
Source organism: Capra ibex (assembly GCA_006410555.1). Classification (NCBI taxonomy): domain Eukaryota; kingdom Metazoa; phylum Chordata; class Mammalia; order Artiodactyla; family Bovidae; genus Capra; species Capra ibex. The sequence goes on along the minus strand of SJYO01049755.1, from coordinate 26,713,874 downwards.
TTCTCACAGGGATTACGCTTTGCTACACGACCTTTACCCCCTTTCGGGCTCTCTAGCGGAACTCTAAAGTCGGGGCTCCACGGGAAAAACTACGAGGGGTGGAGGGTGGGGTATGTGGTCTCGGTCGAGGAACCGGAGTGTCGACCATCTACGAGCGAAACGGGTGGGGGCGAGAGGGGCGGGCGTGCACCCTTTCCTGGGAGTGGTCCACGCAGTACCCCTTCGTACCTGACGATGACCCAGCTCCCGGGGTGCAGCACACATGGGTCCTTGCTGTCGTCACCTACATGGGTCTCCCACCTCCACAGAGATGTGGACGGAGGCAAGTATGTTGGGAGGGCTCCGACAGTCTCAAATGTCTTTGTTAGTCAGTCCCTACTCCCGTTAGTTGGAGAAGCTAACCCCACTTAGGAGAAGAAACTTCGGGTGGAAGAAAGGAGTATATTAAAACCGGAAACCGAAACCGGAAACCGACGAAGGAAACTTGAAGGGCCAACTTTCGGCCCTACCCGCCAAACATACCTTAGGGTTCAAAAGCAAGTCTAAGAGATTGGAACCTTCTGACCGAAAAAACGACTCCCACGAAAGACCCATTTTACACACCCGGTCTCCCCAAAGACTACAGCGTGATCATCGGTTTGACACAGACTTACTACTTCACTTTACTCGCACTCTGATTTCCCCTCGTAGGCTAGTAGAGGTCTTAATACCAAGGACTCACACCGAGTCCAGGATCTCCTTTACCCACAACCTTTCTCCCGTACGAACGGTCGACACCGTCCGAGGAACGGTTCCCATTTACTCGGACGAGGAACCTCCGGCCTCCGTTCTTCTTTGGTACTCTCGAATGACCGCAGGAAGAGGGGAGGGATTGGGTGGGGTCCACTCTCGTTGACTCGATGAGACTGAGAACAATCTAATGAGAACAATCAATGAATCGTTGAACTTCTTCGTTGTGGGGTCGAGGACATTAGTTGTAGGTAATTGAATCTTCTGAAGAAAACCTGACAGACTCCAAACTTCTAAAGGGGTCGACCCGTGAAGATAGATGGAAAATTACACATATAAACCGAAAATTTAATAAATATTTTAATATTCAAATATGTGTGTGTGTGTATATATATATATATGTGTGTGTGTGTGTGTGTGTGTGTGTATGTACTAGGAGACCTCTTCCTTTACTGTTGGGTGAGGTAGGTCAAAAGACCGGACCCTTTTAGGGTACCTGTCTCCTCGGACCACAGGATGTCAGGTACCCCAGTGTTTCTCAACGTGTTGAATCGAAGATTTATTGTTGTTTAGTATATACACTGAAATTTTTTTATTGGTCGAAAGAAAAGGTACGTTTACTTATCATCTCACTCTTAGACTGAAAAACGTAACAATGTCAACTACCATTGACTCTGTTCTGAAATCTACTTTTCCTTTTTTTTTGTGGTTCTATTTCAAGTGACTCGACTCCGGTTCCCGTCCGACTGGATGACCGTGGGAGAGATAAGTGGGGAGTCTACTGTACTATAGAAGAGAAGGGGTGAGAAGACACAGGAGTTCACTTCCCGTGAGGGTGACCAACGGTCAGGTCTCATATGAACTTTTGTTAAAGGACGAACGACCTTCTTCATATCTTAATCAGTATAAAGAACAGACTACCCAATAATATGGTCACTTCGGTCTGGAATGTTTTTGTTTCCGAAACTTTCCTTCATACGGACCTGACACCTCTCGAATAAAATAAAAGATCACGGAACAAACCAATTTCACCGACAGATCATTTGTCCTCTAGGACTCGACCTTAGTGTTACTCGAAGTTGAACTTCTTATTTCCCTTGCAAAATTTGAAACCGACGTTTATAAGGACAGAGACCAGAAATGTTTCCGCTCGAAGAACCAAACTTGAACCGGGAAGGACCGATGAGAGTGAACCGGAAAGTTCCGTGTCCCATTTGAGGAGACCCTCGAACAGAATCGGGAGGAAAGGGAGACGGAAGACTCACCAGACGGGTCAGACACCCTTCACGGACATCGTAGGACAAGGGAATCGTGGACACGAAGATAGGTAGGATTGTGAACGGAATCAAGTACAGAGAGTGACCTGAGATCACTTTGACGTTGGGGAATCCTCGTCTCTGGCATACGAAAACTGTAAAATATGAGGGTCCGACATCATATGATGGACTGGGTACTATCCATAAGTTGTTTGTGAGTACTTTATGTACCCTTTATTTAGGCACCTCGAAAACATTGACTGAGGGATTCCCATGTACCTTAAAAGACTCCTAAAGACTCTCCAAACTTCTATCCCTCCGAAAATTTCCTTCACGGGGGAGAGAAATCAGAAGGCTACGAGTTTCAGAGAAGATCTCGTCACCAAAAGTAGACTCTCCCGATAAAGACGGATCCCGTACAAACTCTATTACGTCCCAGACCGAACTATAAAACACGGGTACCCGGTCGTTACGATTTACAGGACAGCACGTACCGGAAAAGTATGTTTTAAGGGTTGGGTTCTGGTCCCTTGTTGGTCAAAAGGGTTCAAGTGACTCTTTGTGACTCTTATTCCTTAAAGTAGTCACCCTTACCATATCCTTTATATTATGTACAATGAATTGTAGACTCTAAATCAAAGACGTAGACCTTTTTTATCCGTGTGATGACAAATCCATGATGATTTCAACACTCATAATTTCTTTTCCCGAATAATTCCCATGGGTCTTCCACCTAAGAGGCATTGACAATAAATATAATGGTAGGAAGAAAGTTTTTCGTCATGACAAACCTTGGACAAAAGATGGGACTTAAAAATGAATAAGTACAGTCAAAAACATTAATCATTGTTTAATCTTCCACAACAAAAAAAGAACGTCACACATTGGACAAAAGAATTCATTTCGAACTTGAACATTTTCACAATTCTCGTTAATTCACCGAGTAAGTAAAACAACTTGGACATCGAAACTCAAATGTAACTTTTTCTCTACGACGGACACAATAAAATACCGATAGGACTCAATCCAAAAGAAATTTAATTAATGTTGTAGGATCCACATCATGGATTGGACCAATACTAGGTTCAGAATATGGACACCCGTTAAATTTCGACACGAAAGGTCGGTGTCTTACACAATACCAGACGTAAGTCTAACTCTAACAAAACCGTAGGTAAAGGAAGAATTTTTGTACAACATTCTTTAATGAGGTAATTCGACCTCTTGCTCCTGGAGATCTTTCCTGCATTGGACGTCTTTGGTTCTCATTAAGTAAGAGGTACCTCTGACACCTCTGTCAACATAGGTGACTCTGTGAAAAGATTGTACTCAACATCCGTCTCCCTTTTTCATCTAAGTAGACCGTATCACAACATAGGTGAAGACATAAGGTTCTAACCATGGACCGTGAAACCGCCTGGAATCATTGAAAAAAAACTCACTTCATAACCCAATCGGGGTTTTAAGTAAGTCCAAAAAGGTATGTCACAATACCTTTTTTTCACTTGCGTGAAAAACCGGTTGGGTTATATTTACGAAGCCTCGTTTTCTTTTGAAAAGGATGGAACCAGGGGTAAAGGAAAGGGACGTAGTAGGAGTCGACATATTCTTTTCACCTTACCTCTTTATGCTATATATATATATCACAAAGATAAGGTCTAGATTATTTTATTATCAAGGAGAAGGTACCGTCTTTCCACTCAGGGTTATAAGTGGTGGGAAGGTTTTTCTAAAGGTTATCTTCCGACACACGACATTTACTGTTACCCGATCCCCGAGACGTAAAAGGTAGATTTTACTTGTTCGAGTGAATAGTCTATCGGAGACTAATCAGTAAGTCACGAGTGTAAGATATCAAAAAGAGGACACTTTCTCATTGTTTTGACGGGTAGTGTTTTTATAACATTCCTATTCATTAGGATTGTCACCGACCCCTTTCTCCTTCTTTGTTCTATCAACCTTGAAGAACCGTTTCTCTTCATCAGTGCTTTTCACTGACATGGGACGACCGGGACTTGACTCAGTGTTAGTGTTAAGCTCTATTTCTGTAACAGAACTAATCTTCCCATGTCCTCAATAAAAGAAGACTGAAACTCGACCTACCATTTCACCTTTACCGTTGGGTGAGGTCATGAGAACGGACCTTTTAGGGTACCTACCTCCTCGGACTATCCGACATCAGGTACCCCAGTGATTCTCAGCCTGTGCTGACTCGCTGAAGTGAAAGTGAAAAGCGAAAGGACGTAACCTCTTCCTTTACCGTTGGGTGAGGTCACAAGAACGGACCTCTTAGGGTCCCTGTCGCCTCGGACCACCCGACGACAGACACCCCAGTGTGTCTCAACCTGTGCTGACTTCGTTGAATCGTCGTCGTCGTCGTGGGGTCGTCTCTCAAATGGGGAATGTCCTTGCGGACAGAGACACTGTAACCGTCGAACCTGACGTCTTTCCTCTACCCGAGGACGTCGTTCTTGGATCCTGGGTCTCTCTCTGTCCGGGGTTGATGCCTACGGAACGAGAGAAAGTGTCCGAACGTACACAGATGAACAAAAGAGGAGTGGTCTCCTCTCGGACAGCCTCACCTCTCTCTGGACGTCACGAAAGGAGAACCTGACGGGGGGTACCGTGTCCTTAGTTCCTCCTTCTACCGATAGACCCACGATCGGGTGGAGGTCAAAAAGATCGACGTAAAGGTACACCCCTTGTACCAAAAACACGTGCAGAGGAACCACCCCGAAAAACGGACTGGGTACTATCTGAGAGACACTCAAACCCACTTGCTTACTCACCGTCTGACTTTCTTACCCACTCGAATACCCACGTAGACTAAAGACGTCATCCGGTGTACAAGAGGGGTTCCTCTTGGGAATCGACGCAAGTAGACGTTTTCACTTGCGACATTTCCGTCACGTTGGCAGTTGGCCGAAGGTAACACTGAGACGCATCGTAGGCACAGTCACAAGTCGATGAACGATGAGTTCAGAGGACGTAAAGTGAAAAGTGGTTCCCAGAAAAAAAAAAAAAAAGACAGAAAAGAATTATAAATAAAACAAGACATAGGGTGTTCTATTCTGAAAGGACGTCGTCGTCGAATTGGTTAGTGAGACAAAATCCTGAACTCTCACTACTTACCTTCGGGTAGTACCTTTCGAGGACAGGTCACTGCCACGTACTCCCTCTCCACCCTCGGGATCGGACTGAAGGACGGCGAGGGTCGAGAAGAGGACTAGAGATTGACCAACCTGTCCTGAAGTCAGATTAGGATGAGAATGGACCGGGGTGGGAACGATTAAGGAAAGTCCGGTGGGAAGAAAGAGAAGACAGAGCGACACGTGAATCCGGTCTTCCTTGGTCCCGACCACGACTTTTCCACTTCTGTATACCTTATACACTATTGTACATCGGTCACTTCGACACAAGGTAGGTGTACGACTCACTCAGTGTCATCTACGGGACCCCTGTGTAATGCCCTCCCCGTCGGTCCCTAGGTTTTGGACAAGGACAAGGGACCCCTCATTCGTAGTCTGTAACATGTAAACCACTTAATCCTCTTTCTCCTCTTTTAACACCTGAGAGAAAGACAGCGTAACCCGTAAACGACAATTATTCGACCTCTTGTGACGGACACACGTTCCTTGAGATGATTTAAACCCCCCCTCAGGTATTTCTTCTTTCGAATCGGAAGGGGACACAGGTGAACCGACCTCTGCCTAAGTCTACTTTCGACTTACTATGTTCACGATTTATTTTCATGTTCGTTGTATTGCACCCTCCAGACTCTTGTCTGTCTCGTAAATCAAGTCTCGACCTACCCTACCCTACTGGATTGGTTCCCCTGGCGGAAACTCACTCGAAACCTTGTGTTATGAGTACTAACGCCCCACCCCCTTCCTGTATCTTGTCTCCCGACACTCACCCTACACACAAGGGATTGCCGCGAGGGGGGTGGTTCAAGATCGAAACACCGACAAATCGGGAGATACCCGTGCCATCACTTGCCCGTACGCGGACAGTGCAGACCATGTAAGGAAAAAGATACCCGACGTAATAGGCGAACCGGTCTGGAGATCGTGAGGGGCGTCGGGTCAACCTAGAACGGACACCAGGAAAACAGTGTTCTCACTCGATCCTTTTCACGAGAGGACTAAGGAGGGGTTAAAAGACTACACCTACAGTGTCGTGATGGTCGAGTCTCGACCGAGTACGCTCGTGTGAGCCGATATAAATCAGACTAAAAAGATTTCACACCCACGTTCTTCGACGAGCATATCGAACGGAGGGTTCCCTTCTCGTGTGTCCCCACCACCAACAACCCACTGCCCCCGACGGAGTGACGGAAGAGAAACGTCGGAAAAAGGGTCCCGTGGACCACGACCCTCCTTGGTCGACCAAGTCAAGGAAACAAGGAGTCGACGACAACTACGAGACCTTCCACAAACCACGATAAGACAGGTCTTCAGTAAAAATATCGGGTCACCATAATGTGACAGACACATAATCGACGATTACTTCCGAACGTCTAGGAGTCTCAACCCTATTGTGGTTGTTTTATATTATCTGAGTTGTGAATTAGAGAGAGGTGGTTTTTAAATGAAAGGTGAGTTGTGGGTGTCAAAACATCCAACCCGAGAGAATCAGACTATTAACGAATCAATATGTTAACACGTACGTTTAACTGACGTTTCTCTTTAAAGCCTAGTACGTTTTCTCCTTCTTTTAAGTACCTGAGACACTTTCATTGTAACCTTTTGACTGTCTTACTCTGTCGACACTGGGTTAATTCTAGACCGAATCAATCCGGTCCATTGGTAATTTGTTCCCTTTTAACTGGATGGTACGACTAAACCATCCTTGGTTCCTTTTTTAATCTGGTTTATTCCTAATTCTCTTCAGAGACCACTTTTTACTACGGGACTTTATGAAACCCCTCTTTTACTAGAGGAAATATTTACCCGACACTTTTCAGTTTGTATTTTACTTTTTACAAAACCGAACGTCTGTACTTAGAACAAGCTCCTCGATATATTGTTTTTTTTAAACTAAAAAATTTTTAAGATTCTTAATTGTCTATGAATTTTAAAATTAGATTCAACTGATTTGACCTCTATTTGTAGAGGTAAAGAGAGAGGTTCATCGTAAGTTTGACAAACTAAGAATTAAAAACTTTGAACTGAGACACAAAGGAAGGGAGAGAAAGATGTAATCATGAAAATTTTCAAATTTCAAGTCTAATAAATCCATATTAAATGTAAGTCATTTTAAATGGAAAACATCAAGAAACTCAAAACTGTTTGTGTATGTTAAATAAGTCAGAACATTGGTACTTCTTTTAGTTCAAGTCAAGGATGTGGGACTTTTCTTAAGAACAAGTGAAATGTGAAACAAGTGTCAGAGACTAATCGTATGACAAGACTCAACAGAAATATGAAAACGGAAAAGGTCCAATATATTTTATAGTATATGATACTATTTTACTATAGTATATGATACAACGGTAAACTCAGACTTAAGAAAGTAAATCATATTACGTAAACTTTAAGTAGTAAGTCGGGAAAATTAACCACTTATCGTTCGTAAGGTAACTTACCTACATGGTGTCAAATAAATGGTTAATATATAAATCTAACAAAGGTCAAACCCCGTTAATACTTATTTACTGACAATCGTCGACGTATATCCAAAAACACATTTGTAACAATAAAGAGAACATACTTATCGAGGTTCATCTTAAACTCAGGCACACACAAAATTGACATATTCTGTGACGGTTTGACGAGAGATCTCAATGACAGAGTATACATAAAAAGAGTTAAACCTAAAAAAAGAGATAATTAGTAGACGAATATTACTCCTGGAGTGTTCTTATTCTCTTAATGTAATTACCCCTGTTAATCTTCCTTTGTCAAAAGGTCTTCACTCCAGGGACTTGATATAATACCTTCTTGTCCGTTCATTTCGTTACCGTTTGTACATAGTCAAATCAGGTCTGAAGTTCCTACCTAAACCGGACCTTTGCAGTGACCAAAATGTAGGTTTTCTTTCGACAAATTAAGGGAAATATTATTTTTCGTTGTCCTTAAACGGTAGTTCAAGACCTATAAACAAACAACAAAACAAAACCAACAACAATAACACCTTTTGGTCTATTCCTTACCTCGGGGCTACTCCCTCCCGAAGGGAAACCTCCTTTTAACCCCTTCTTGTACGAACTCTCCGGTATCTACTCAACTTGAACCTCGTCCTTTTACAATGAAGGATAGGGACCTTCCTTAACCAGAACGGACGGTTTCCCTCGAAGGCCACCTCGGTTCCTGAGGTAAAATACTTCGGATTCTTTTCCAATTAACTAAGTTAGAGATCACTAAATTTAAAATTCACACCGACATACACTAGACTAACTTTTAACCCAGAAAGTACTCGAGAGGGAAATATGTCACCCTCGTCACGAACTAAGTGGACGTTTCTGGTCTAAAACGAGTCGGTGTTTAATCTACCTCCCGAAAGGGTGCCTTAACGAAGGTTCACGTTTTGTACCAAAACCTCAATATTAAAACCATACCTACGTAATCCTAAAAGTCTTAAAGGGTCACCAGAAACCCCCTAAACTCAAACCCTATCGGGTCTTAAACATACTATGTACCAACGGAATTACATCACGATGGGACAACCTCCAACATTTTACAATTAAATCCCAAAAACACAAACAAAAACTCTTCTACGGACACATAATGTATCTCCACTTTTAAATTATAATTGGTCCGAAGTTATCTACTTGCAACGTGAATTAAAACAACTCAACGAATAAAGGGGGTACTACTGTCACCAAATGTCGACCTCCTTTCTCTCGTTGGTCATCGGTTCTTTACCTGTAGATGAAGGACCAGAACCGACTCAGTAGTGGGAAAAAAAAGGAAGGCAGAGACTCCAATCTTGGTCCACACACAGCCATGAGACACTACGGAATCAAAAACGAAAGACAAACAAAAGACGAGAGACTCTATTGGTGTCACTTTTTTTTCAAAATTTAATTTAGACGGACTTATTTGATATCCTAACGGGAAACCACAATTCCGTAGAACCTTTAAATCCACTCATATCGTAAATGAAGTAGAAGGGATCACCGAGTCTCCAATTTCACAGACGGAGGTTATGCCCTCTGGGTCCAATCTAGGGTTCCAGGTCTTCTAGGGGACCTCTTCCTTTACCATTGGGTGAGGTCATAAGAACGGACCTCTTAGGGTACCTGCCTCTTCGGACCATCCGATGTCAGGTGCCCCAGCGTTTCTCAACCTGTACTGACTCGCTGAAGTGAATGAATGAATCGTAAATGAAGGATATCGAATCTTCACTTTATCAGAAATAAAATGTGAGTATCTATAAATGACTCCTAGGTTACATACGGTCAGAGATCGTCTTAAACTAAATATCACGACATTATGGCACCTATTCGAATCCTTTTTGTTCACAAGACTTCTGGTTAGACGGATCTATCACAAAGGAATCATTACTCTAAGGAGACCCCGTGAACTATTGTAGGTGCAAGGAGGAGAGGAGGGAACCTACCATAAAAAAACTCAGTCTTTACCCCGAAACTTAGATTACGTACCGGACTCAGTAAGAATCATTCATATAAACCTCTACGACCACACCCCCGTTCTAAGAATTAGATTTAGAATTAGATTTTAGTGTTCTCCCCTGACTTCCAGAGTACCTTAGGAACTGGGGGAATTTGGTATACGTGTTATACATATACCTATAACATAAAAAGAACCCTTTCCCCTGACCCCGACAGTAAGACAAGAGGTCCCTTATTTCTAGAAGAAATAGAAATAAATCTAGAAGAAATCTTGTCGGTAAAATGAAAAATTTTTATATAAGACTAATTAGAGATCATGGTCATTGATACAGACAGTGTATCTTTCGTATGTTGATAAACAAATGATTTGTCTTTCTAATTACAGAAAAGTAATCAATGATGACCAATGAGATTCGGTCGGAGAACTACCGGTGAGAGGGCTACAACAAGTCAACGTTTCAGAACAGACTGAGACGCTGGGTACCTGACGTCGTGTGTCCGAAAGGACAGGAAACGGTAGAGGACTCAAACGAGTTGTACAGACAACTCAGTCACTACGGTAGGTTGGTAGAGTAGGAGACAGTGAGGGGAGAGGCGGACGGAAGTTAGAAAGGGTCGTAGTCCCAGAAAGGGTTATTCAGTCAAGAAACGTAGTCTACTGGTTTCATAACCTCGAAGTCGTAGTCAGGAAGGTCACTTATAAGTCCCAACTAAAGGGAATCCTAAATAACCAAACTAGAGGAACGACAGGTTTTCCGAGAGTTCTCAGAAGAGGTCTGTAATCAAAAGTATTACGTTACTCTATCAACTAAAGGGTCGGGTATCGACTCTCTGAAATCCAAGTCTCTTCTATTCTTTAAAGAGGTTCCGGTGTGTCGATTAACCACCACCCTGACCCGAAAAAACGGTTGAAACGATACAAGGTCACTCTGACTTTTAGCCAGTCAACACAGACTGAGAAACGCTGGGAAACCTGATACATCAGGTACCTTAAGAGGTCCGGTCTTATGACCTCCCCTATCGACAAGGAAAAGGTCCCCTAGAAGGGGTGGGTCCTTAACTTGGGTCCGGAGGACGTAACGTCCGTCTAAGAAATGGTTGACTCGGTGGTCCCTTCGAAAAAGTGTCAGGACACAACGAAAGACTAAAACAAAGTCAAACCATCAAACCGAGATGAAATGATCGACAAACAACCTTTACAACCTTTACAACCTTTACAATTCCCCTTCTTATTTTGTCACATTATTTGTTTTGTAACGAATAAACCCGAGATGTCATCCCTTTTGAGAAGGTCCAAAAATCTAGTTTAGAGATTACTCTACAAACAGAACTAGAGCCGAGAGACGTGAAATCAAAGGAAGACACATTCTCGGACTCCAGAATCCCAAAAACAACGACGACAAATAGGGACACCCAAAGGTCTAAGTGAATACATGGGTCGTGTTTACTCACACTTAAGGATAAACCTATTATTTTTAAGTAACACGTGACCACTATTTGAGTCGAGACGCTTATCGTGAGTGACCCACTATATTTTCTTACATTCCGGTGGTTGGAAAGGAAATACCCCGAATACTAACGAAGTCTAAGTTCCGAACCAAACACTTACATAGAATTTTTTTTTTTTTCTATATCTGAACCCGTCTCACCCGTCACATCCCCCGAGACGAAAGTTAGTCTCCTCGGCGGTACGGGTGTCGTTTCCAGGAGAGTGACGGGAACTGAGGGGTCTTCTACAAGACTTTCCCGCAAAAAGACAAACAAACAAAATAACAAGTAGACAAAAAAATTTTGAATTGAAGATACCTTTCAAACTAGTGTCGGACCTCTTTAACTTTTTGGTTTCTTCGATTTCATTATTCTATTCCCCCTTCTTTCCTTGTCTCCTTGTCTACACTCTTTGTAAAGTCTCGACCCCCACCCGCCCCTCCTTATCCTAAACTCTAACACATCAATATCCCACCCGTCGTTGCATTCACGAGGGTTGAGAAGTCCCTGTGAGATGACGGTCATTTTAGTTCGGGTTTGAGGAATCGTCAGTCGTTGGAAAGGTCTGACAGTGACGGGAGGACGAAGTCCGAGTAGAGGCGAGGAAAGGGAATCCTTGGAAGGGACTATGAACTCCCCGGGTCCCTAGTCGACACACGACTGAGGGATGGTATAACAAATACGACCAGAGGGGTGGATCTTCCAGAAAGAAGGTGTGCAAGTGAAACGTGTAGGAAGATACACGTACAGATTCCGTTCTCTCATCCACCCATTCAGTCCCTCTAAAGTACACACGACTCGTCCTAGTGGTCATGGTCGTCAAATTCCCTGTCCTACTCCTTCTCCTCCGACTTCCTCTACCCCTCTTCGTCAGTCACCTTCCTCCCCATGGTAAAGTCTCACCTCTCAGAGTCGTAGTGCACTACTTGATTCTGTCGGTCGTTCTGTACACGACCCTTCGTGGGTCACCAAACCATTTTTAAATTTCGTAAGACTACTTTACCCCTTCGTTCAGGTGTAAGATTATGAAACCTCCACAACTCCTTCGATGAGAACTAAGTTTACATAGTAGTTCTTTACCTTTCTTCACACTTTCACCTTTCCTTTCCCCCATTAATACCTTTCCCTCTCTAGTTCCAGTTCCCTCAACATTTATAACACTTTTCAACCTTCTTCCTTTTGTTCCCCCAGAGTACATCCACCCTTCGTCAAGTTTCGTTCTATATATATATATATATATACGATACTTTATAAACTCTCACAAAGATCAAACACACACTTAACTGGGTCACCTTTCCCTCTAAAACTTCTATGTTTCCTATTTTCCCCATTGGAGATCTCGTTCCCGGTAGTCGTGGTCGTTCTCAAATCTATATAATACAGAACCTCTTCCGCAAGAAAGACCTTTCCCACCAACCATGTCCATTCCTTACAATATTGATATTTTATTTTGTGTACTGACAATTTCTATAATGATGGACATGACACTATCCGTGACAAGAGTTGAATAGTGTACAATTAAGTAATTGGAAGTGTACTGAGAACACTCCATCCATGGTAGTAGTAGGGATAAATGTTTATTGTTTTCTCCACGTCTCTACAATTCACTGAACGAACACCAGTGAGTTGATCAAGTACCATTTTGACGTCAAACCAATTTTTGTCTTCTACAAACACTGAAGGGACCACTAGGTCACCTATTCTGAAGTGACAGATTACGTCCCCCACACCTAAACCAAGGACCAGTCCCTCGATTCGAGGGTGCACGGAGCGTCGGTTTTTTTGGTTTGGGATTTTGTCTTCGTTATAATATTGTTTAAGTTATTTCTGACATTCTTACCGGGTGTATTTTTTTTTTTCCTTCTTTCTTTCTTTCTTTCAGAATTTTTCTACAAGTAAGGTCCAAAGGATCAATCCTGTGAAACCCCTTATGACCTAAGTCTGTAATAGTAGAAGTCTTAAAAAATTTAATACTCTGAATTTACTAGTGGATGATTATATGACTATACAGTCAATATAGTTACTTCAAAAAAATTTCCTACTAGAGATTCCTGTAGGTGACTGTAACAGTCACCCTGTCATTGGTAAAGAACGGACTCAAATAAAACATTATTGATTAAGGTCCATCCTGTTCCTACCTTAGCTCCTGAAACTTAAGAGTTTACAACTCTCCCCTATTAAAAGTCTTGTACTCAGGAGAAGACCTCTCCAATCCGAAACACCCCCACCCACCTCCCACGAACGGACACCTCGTCCCCAACCCACATCTCCGGTCGGTCGCCCATGGCGTTCCCGTGGGAGTAAGACGTCGGACCAAAGTCCCAAAGTCCTTTTATCGTAGTTCATCCTCACTACAGTCTTTCCACTTTTCTTTTTTCCACTTTTCCACGACTTTTATTTGAACCGGTTGACAAGCCAAAACGGTTCTACCCTTGTAGTAGAGGTAAAGGAAGGTAGAGGACGGAGGAAAGACGAAAATTTCCGGAATTCTAAATCCAAAGGTCCCACGACTCCGGTAACAGGGACTAAGATTACTATTCCCTCTCACGAAAAGGGGTCGATTACAAGGCAGATAACGAACGATTCACGGAGAGATGTTTGGGTGCTTCGAGGACGGAGGGAGACTGGACGAAACGGACCGGTCCCAAAGAATTGACTTTAAGTCAACGAACCGAAACCGTGTCGTGCAAACGACCCCGAGTGGGGTTCCGGAAGTAGTAACGTTAGGATGACGAGACCGAACGGAAGGACTCATGTCGGAGTAACCTCGGTGTCGACTGGATGACCGTCGACCTGGTCCACGAGGACAAGGGCAAAGTATTTAATCCTACGCTTCCGGGAGAACGGGTCCCGGGGTATTGAGTAATCACTGCCTCGAGTCTAAATCTTGGGTCGCAGAGTTCAGAAAAAATAATACCGGAGACAAACGACGGTACTAAACCTTCCCTACCATGTCACGGATGAAACTTCACCCTATGAGATTTTCCCTCGTTCTTAAAAGAAGTTAATACTCACTTCCGTCGGTCTTACCTTGGACTTCAGTACCTGAAGGGACCTCCGGAGATTAGGAACCGAGTTCACTATTCAAAGAGAAAGAGATAGGATCATAAAATAACTAAGTGATATTGACATAGAAGATTTATCAGTATACTTTCATTATAAATTTGTTTGTGAAAAGTCCATACTTTTTAAAAGGATAAATGGGATCTTTCTTTTTTTATACTTTTGTCCTTATTCTTTGATTCTTATTCTTATCAATCGTAAATAATCCGTGAACGACTATAATCGTCGACCCTGACGACGAGTCGGTTGTATATGACTATATCGACAATAACCAACAATTATCTGTTCCTGAAATGACTACCTAACCCCAGGTCCGGTATGACCATCAGAATTTAGGAGACTGACAAGGTCATTGGGATGTTCTACCATCAATTATAAGTAAAGCATGTATTGTTTTAATTTCGGGTCTGTCTAATTTATTGAAGGGGGTTTAGTAACAACACGTAACAAGTCAGTGGGTCAACACAGACTGAGACACTGGAGGATCTGACGTCATACGGTCCGACGGGACAGGAAGAGATAGAGGGTCTCAAAGGAGTTTGAGTACAGGTAACTCAACCACTACAGTAGGTTGGTAGAGTAGGTCACAGTGGGGGAAGATGAGGACGGGAGTTAGAAAGGGTCGTAGTCCCAGAAAAGATGATTCAACCGACAAGTGTAGTCTACTGGTTTTATGACCTCGAAGTCGAAGTGGTAATCACGAAGGTTGATCATAAGTCCCAACTAAAGGGAGTTCTGAGTAACGAAACTAGAGGAACGACAGGTTCCCTGAAAGTCCTTAGAAGAGGTCGTGGTGTCAAGGTTCCGTAGTTAAGAAACCGAGAGTGTTGGCATACACTGGTGACCCTTCTGGTATCGGAACTGAGATGTCTGGAAAGAGTCGTCTCATTATAGAGACGAAAAGTTGTGTGGTAGATCCAAACAGTATCGAAAGGACGGTTCTTCGTTAGCAGAAGACTAAAGTACCGACGTCAGTGATAGGAGTCACTAGAATCTCGAGTTCTTCTCCTTTAGACAGTGACGAAGGTGGAAGAGGGGAAAATAAACGGTACTCCAACCTCTTCTGAGAACTCTCAGGAACCTGACGTTCCTCTAGGTTGGTCAGGTAAGACTTCCTCTAGTCAGGACCCACAAGAAACCTTCCTTACTACGATTTCGACTTTGAGGTCATGAAACCGGTGGAGTACGTTTCTCAACTGAGTAACCTTTTCTGACTACGACCCTCCCTAACCCCCGTCCTCCTCTTCTTCCCCTACTGTCTCCTACTCTACCGACCTACCGTAGTGTCTGAGCTACCTACACTCAAACTCAGTTGAGGTCCTCAACCACTACCTCTCCCTCTGGACCGTACGACGTTAAGTACCCCAACGTTTCTCAACCTGTGCTGACTCGTTGACTTGACTTACCCTGGTCTACGGTACTAGAATCAAAATTCGATCGAGAAAGTGAGAGGAAGTCGGAGTCGTTCTCCGAGAAATCAAGGAGAGACGAAAGACGGTAATCTCACCTTAGTAGACGTATAGACTCCAACAACCACAAAAAGGGTAGATAGAACTAAGGTCGAACATTGAGTAAGTCAAACCGTAAAGAGTACTACACGAGTCTCATATCCAATTTGTTTGTCCCACTGGTCGACCATTTACTACCTAGTTCTTAAGTTGGTGGTTAAGTCTACTGAAGTCACGGGTAAGACAACGATAATTTGTTCCTCCGGTGGCACTATGTGGGTCATCTAGTGGGACCCTCTCAAATATAAAGAAGGAACTGAAATACATCCATTAACTGACATGGACCACATTAAAATAAGACGGGGGAACGACGACGACGACAACGAAGTAAGTACAGACTGACACGTTGGGGTATCTGCCGTCGGGTGGTCCGAGGTGACAGGGACCCTAAAGAGGTCCGTTCTTGTGACCTCACCCAACGGTAAAGGAAGAGGTTACGTCCTTTCACTTCAGCGAGTCAGCACAGGCTGAGAATCGCTGTGGTACCTGACGTCGGATGGTCCAAGGAAGTAGGTACCCTAAAAGGTCCGTTCTCATGACCTCACCCAACGGTAACGGAAGAGAGAAGACGGGGGAAGACAAGAATTTTTTACAGACATTCGTACTACGAGTCAAAGTAAGAGAAGTCAACGTCGTGATGACTCCTGTTACTAATCTCGAGAACTGTCCCGTTGTCTATACATTGACAGGTGTAAAGAGTTCCATAGTAGTGTCGCGATCAGGACATTAAACGACTACCAATAACAGTTCCAGTGTTGGTATCTTTTATGCAAAATATTACTTTCCACATACACAAAGTCAGAAGAGACCACTGAGCCTACCATTTCTTAGATGGAAGTTACGTCCTCTGGGTCCAAGCTAGGGACCCACCCCTTCTAGGGGACCTCTTTCTTTACCGTTAGGTGAGATCATTATAACGGACCTTTTAGGGTACCTGTCTCCTCGGACCATCCGATGTCAGGTAACCCAGCGTTTCTCAGCCTGTGCTGACTCACTGAAGTGAAGTAAAGGAAAATAAGAATTTTTACAAGAAAATTGTTCCAAAAGATGGAAACGAAGACTTCAAAGTAGAACCAGAGGATTTAGACAGATAGATCAATAAGGGATTACATCACCAGGGGTTGGAGGTTCTAGATTACGAACAACTAGACTCGACTACATTAATATTATCTTCATTTCCTGTGCTATTTACATTACGTGAACTTAGTAGACCTTTGGTAGGGGGGGTTGGGGTCAGACACCTTTTTAACGGAGAGTGTTTTGGTCAGGGACCACGGTTTTTCCAACTCCTGGTGACGGGATTACAGAGTAACCATATAAGAACAAATAGGATACCTCCTACAAGTCGGTAGAAATAAGAATTGCAAGATTTTAGAAACTAGTACATTTGTAAGTCTTAGTGACAATAAAAATATAAGTCGATGATGCATTGACACAGGAGGTTCACGACGGACTTACGAGTCAGAACAGGTCGACAAACGGTAGGGTACCTGTTTATCAGGTCCGAGAAGACAGGTACCTTAAAAGGTCCGTTCTTATGACCTCACCCAACGGTAAAGTAGGAGGTCCCCTAGAAGAGTTGGGTCCCTAGCTCGGGTGCAGAGGACGTAAATTCCGTCTAAGAAATGGTGACTCAGTGGACCCTTCGGGAGATTCACAATCTATGAACATTTAATCCCAATGTAAAAGTCTATCACTCAGTACGGGTAAAAAAAAATTATTCACTTATATCTGTCTATAAGAGACGGTAAATAATTCCCAAATGATATGTGGTTCCTAACACCGAATATTAGTAAAAAATATTACGGACGATGTTATATACATAGGGGTGAAACGTATACTCCTTTGTGCGAAACCAATTCATAGACATACTCCGATGAATTATTTTCTTTGTCTTACTTCGGACATATACATACATATAAATTCTTGTAGTAGTATCACAGATTTAAGAAACTGATGAATGATGCACGTTCCTTCATATAATTCGTGAAATATTTGCCCTAAAATAATCAAAACAATCGAATTAAAGTTTTACTCAATAAAGGAAATTTTTTAACGAATTTTACTCCATAACAAAAGAATTACAGGATATTTGAATAGTGATTAAGGTTTGTTTTTAAACAAACAATTTCGAGAAGAGGTACGTAAGTATACCATAAGACAGTTAGAGAAGAGTAACTTCTTTTTAAAGGGGTTTCTCAAGACCGGCCAAAATTCCTTCAGGTAGAGATCTGAACGAAATCTCGACGGCACAAACCCAAAGGAAAGCGGTTAGAGGAACCCAACGGAAAGAACCGCAGACACAATATAAGGGAGAAGATCCTGGGATCTAGATAGAGAATGAAACAAAGGCGGAAGCAAGACTACCTGGGGTAGGGGGACAATGGAGGACTCTTTTCCATGTACCCTTTGTATGAAAACTCTTGAAGCATAGACTACTCCATATATAAGACACGAACATAAATTAACTATTTAACTAATCCGAAAATTTTTATTCAACTTGTAACGGAAGGGAGGGTTACAACTTCGGAGATTATAAAAGATCAAAGGTCAGGACCAAAACTCTTTAGACTTCGGAGTGGTAAGAACTAGTAACCATACTTTATGTGTAAAAAAACTTTAATAATTTAGAAAAGATAAAGATCACGACTCTTTGAACTACTCTTATACGAAACCACACTCAGATAAAGATAGGTAACGTAACACATGAATCACCAAAAAGTTTCATCTTTGAGTACAGTAAGTAAAGACTCTTCAAAAAACTTAATAAATAAACTAAAGGAAAATAGGTTAAGTAAGACAAGAAATAAAGAGACCGACGATAAAAACTCTACTATTTAAAGGACCTGACCAAAAATAAAAACTTTAGACACAAAGGAAAAAGAGCGGAGACAAGAAAAACAAGACAAAAGACCATCTAATTAAAATAGAAAGTTTGAAGATACCGTGAATATTAAAGATGATAGTAAAAATTGAAAAGTTTCTCTAAAAAAAAAATCAAAAGACTTCAAAAATATCGTAGGATTAGAACAAAACACCTACATTAGAAAAATATAAAATAACTGCTATAATTACGGTTGTAAAAATAAAAAAGTTGACTTTAAATAAAGTGAGATATAAAGAAGGTCACGTGAAAAGAAAGATAAGTAAGACCAGAAAAAACTAACCTATAACAGTCTACAAACATCTATAATCCGAAAGGAATATAAATTTATCGGGTACGATTTTTAATCCTTCTAGAGAAACTTAACCCAGACAGTCAGTACCAAAAGTAACATTCTACTTAACCGACTTATAAAAAATCCTGTTCCCTCACCCAGTAGAATACAGTCCTGAAGATCCCCAAAAAAAAAACAACAACAACATCCACAACCAAACAAAAATTAACCCGACCCGACCAATTAATGAGTCTTCTGGGTCATAAGTTTGAGATCATAGACTAACGACTCATATTCGGAACAGTGGTTAATTGAAGGTAATAGATCCATATAAAATAATTAAAATTTTTTCAACCGTTAGATTCGCATCTAACAGATACTTATGGGTAAAGGTTTCTCCTACGAAAATTGGTCTTTAAAAGAAGGTGATGCTAATATTGGACACACACACACACTCAAGGATTTTCTTATCGACCACGTATCATCCACGAGTCTTTTGTTAACAACAGACTTAAGTATAAAAAGAGTCGTGTAGTCCGTGAAGCTTGTCACATGTTACCCCACTCTTCTTTCGGAATTCAAAGCATTGAAGGTAGGATCACGAGATCACATGTATATTAGTGAGTTTAAACTGTTTTCGTCAGTCCGTTTGATTGTATAATTATCTCCGTTGGGACTTTCTCTCTCACAAGACAAATACCTTGAAGAACCTCATTTTCACATAAAATATAAACTCTGGTTCCCACCAACAACTTCACCGTCGGTCGATATTCAGTCGGACCTTTTCCACTCACCTTTTCACGACCGAGTCTAGTGTTTCAACGAGGAGAATCCTTGGACGTCTGGGAACACACAAGTCTACCGCCGTAAAACCTTGAACTAAATTCGTGTGCAAGACGACTGACGAAGGATCTCTGAACGGGTAGACGAGGAAAGACGACTAACCCAGAAAAACTTGAATCTCTCTGTAGGGGTACCCAGAGGGTGTCGACGGAGAAAGGCAAGACTGGATCGAAAAAGAGGAGCGAACAGGAGACACAGAAGGGTGGTCAAGAAGTAGTAACCCCACCTTTACCTCCTCTCGACCCACTACGACTCGACCGGAGAGACCTTCTCGGTTGACACCTTGGGTCTCCTGAGCGGACAACCGTACTGGTGCACGAGACACCGCTACGGAAACAGCAGACAGACTTGTAGACCCAAGGGTCAGAGTCCCTCGGCGGTCATCCAGTTCTGAGGGACTTTCTTCTTCCTCCACTCGTTCTGGAGAGGGGACTCCCGTCACTCAGGTACAAATTTCTATTAGAAAGTCTTTTCGAACTTGAATCTGAGTCAGTCGGTTGGTACAACCCAAACAGTCCTCTACTCTCCTTTTTTTTTCCCCATGACATGTCCCTTTGTCCCAGTATTACCCCTCTCACACCACAGACCTTAATGTATTTCTTCTTAGTAAGTGATAGATACTTCCTTTTATTTAATGGGTCAATTGTTTCGAAATAAATTTTTTTAATAAATAGGTCAATGTTTCTGGATTTTCGTATCAAACAACGTTCGGACTTCCAAATTTTTAAAAAAAAATGTATTAATCGATATAAGACAATGATAGGATCTCTTTCTATGATAATCTTTAAGTTCTTAAATTTTTTTACGTTGTATCTTCGTAAAGGAATGGTCAGTTAAATTGGAAAATTTTATTCATATTAATGTGTAAATAATGTATATGGGAAACCTTTCATCTTTCTTTTTTTATAATAGGTCCCTGGATTGAAACTTTCTGTCGGTGACAGTCATAAACCGGATAAAAGAAGATCCGAAAAAGAAACATACCAAAAACCAAAACGTATCGTCCGTATTCCGTAAAATGAACGGAGTATCATCTAAAAAAACCAGAAGCTAACCTCAGTTGACACCAATATAAGACTATTATGTACAGACACTAAATAAGAAAAGAACAGTACTCCGACTTATTCGTCACGAAATCAAGAACCGAACTTATTTAAGAAATATACGAAAATTGTATTTTGTAACAAGTCTAATCTTTCACTTATTAGGAATCTCGTTTCTTCACACTACATACAAAGTGTTGGGAAAAAATTTTTTCATAGTCTAGAAATTTTTTCTTTTTTCAGTCTTCGTGTTTTTACCGAACCCCTTTTACACACTTTGTTTCTATTCTAAAAATTCCAAAGGTCTACCCTCCGTCAGAGAGTCATCGGGATCTTGTGTACTATCTACGGATCGTAACGAATAATTTATCTGTTATTAAAAATAATGTATATTGTACCACCAGAGTTCCGTCTCTCCCTTTGGAAATAGAAAAGGGAACCTTTTCCGTGCCTTTTCTTGTCAACTCACGTTATCTCCGTGACGACTTCGGTCAACCTTTAAGACCGGGACGGAAGTGACGATTGATCAACGACGTAGTCTCCGTGGATGGGAGTTATAGTATTGGTTATTTTACTCCACCAATTTGGTACATTAAAATTATTCAAAGAGAGGAGGAGACTGAGTTACTCAAATACTAGGACTCTGGTTTGTGACTCTTATATTTCTACGTCTTTGGGTCGTTGAACTGAGAAGGAAAAGGAGAAGGAAGTGTAGATCAGTCAATGGTCCAAACTGGGTAAAATGATAGATTCAGTCCCAGACCGTTTGCTGGTAGGATCCTGTCTCAATACGAGTAATCAAATACCTAAATAACGTCGAAGGGACCACCGAGTCGACCCTTTCTTAGGTGGACACTACGTCCTCTGGGGCCAAACTAAGGACCCAACCCTTCTAGACGACCTCTTCCCTATCCGATGGGTGAGGACATAAGAACCCGAAGGGACCACTAAATCGACCATTTTTTAGACGGACGTTACGTCCCCTGGACCCAAACTAGCGACTCAACCCTTCTAGGGGACCTCCTCCCTTGTCGATTGGTGAGGTCATGAGACCGGACCTCTTAAGGTACCTGATACATCAGGTGACCCAGCGTTTCTCAGCCTGTACTGACTCGTTGTAAGTGAAAACATGACGACACCGTCTCAACCCGTTAACGTTGTGACAGACCAATCGTTTCGACATTTATAAATGATAGGTCTGGGAACTGTCATTTTCGATTAGTTGGGGACTAGATTTATTAAATGTTTGTGTACGGGAGAGTAAAAGTGATGGAAACAGGATTGAATCCAGAAGTAGAGAAGAGTGGACCTCTTGGGTTCTCGGAATTAGAATCCCAAAGAGTAAGATCAAAACTCAGAGGGTTTACACAACGTATGTCTCTATGTCCTATTGAAAAATCTTTTTTAAACTTTACCGTCAAACGAACGAATTTTGGGAGTTCTCCGTGGGACAACTTGAATCCTATTTTTAGGGTCAAGAAATGGATTGTGTGTCAAGTTTTTGGTGAGGTGACTGTAGACTTCTGGGAACATCAGCACTCTTATCCTCACACAAACTACACTGCGTACACTATACTTAAAGTCGGAATCTTTTGGGTCGGATTGAGTTGGTCCGAACTCATGTTTCTCCGAAATATGACCGAGGGGGTTGATTCTTCGGACCCACGTCTAGACCTACTTTGGAAAGGGTTCCGATCCAAAGATCAATACAGTGGACTTTAGACAAAGAGAAAACCGAGGAGACGACACCATCGGGACAAGTGTACCACCGAAAGTAGAACCCTCCAGTCCTGACGGTATCGTCAAGGACGGAGTATCGGAGGACACCTGTGTAGAATAGGGAGTGTTCACGTCTCCAGAGAGACTAACCTGTTGTCTCCAGTACACTAGCTCCCATTCCCTGGCACGACTGCCCAAATCCCGGTCACGGACACGAACTCGAGTCCTTAACCGCTGTAGGGGGGACTTGGTATTCCTCACCCTTCTCCTCCCCTCCCGTATTAGGGGTTCCTTTATAACCCGACAACACCTTTGTCCTACCTCCACCTGACCCTGTTTTATTGGTTCTAAGTGACTCGTACGGTACTCGTCCTCGGGAAACTGTCAGTACGTCATCATCAACGTTACTCATGGACCTCTCCGTCTGATAGTGTTCTAGACCCTTAACACTAACGGAAAAAGTCCCCAAGAATTAAGACCGAGAAGTAATCTTCCTGTTCTACGGACCCGAGAAGCTCCTGGTTACTTGAACCCTCGAGAAAGACCAACCGATTCATTCTTACTAAATTGTTCAAGAGGTTCACTGACATTACACATCGATTCCACTGGGTAACTGACCCGAATCTAGGACTGAAGTAAATGACCAGATACTTTACCCTTGTTAAGATAACAGGTAGGTCTAAACCCCTTACTTATTTACTCCACTAAGATAGTAGGTAGTAGGTCGGTTTAAACCCACTACATACATTACTTATATCGGATGGATGAATGAGTTCATTTCCCATCAACAAAAAAAACAACCAAAAAACAACAACAACAACAACAACAAAAATTTATTCCCGTGGTCAATACAACCTAATCCCGAGTGGAAGTAACGGAGTAAAATGGAACTAATGGAGAAATTTCCAGGACAAAGGGTTATATCAATGTAACCCCGAATTTTGTAATCGTATACTTAAACACACACAAACACATCCCCCCAGTGTTAAGTCAGGTGTCATCCATGACTAGAAAAGTAAGAGACTACTATCGATCACAAAGAAATGGGTCTTTTTATCTCTGTATGTATGTACAATTTGGACCGTATGCAAATACCTGAAACTTCTAAGGACAAATTTTCCTTGTAAACTTCGTCAGAACGTCTCCTTTTGTTTATGGTCCCTGTTCCTCCACACATTTTCTCCTGTTCGGGTAAGTAAGTAAGTGAATGAGTAAATTGTCAATAAGTGGCTTACGACGACGTACTTGGTCCGGGACACGATCCCAATATTGTTACTGTGTCCGTTCCGAGGAAACAGAGTACTGAATAAAAAAATGAAGACCTCAACCCGTCATTTGTGTAGGTGTTAAGACATAGTCTCTCGTGGATCACGATACACAAACTCTTAGCTTTACCTCACTACCCCACCACAAACGGACCCTTCGGTAAATCTAAAACACCAGTCCTTACAGAAGCGGCTCTTCTACGACGACTTCACCTCCGGACTTATCGTTCCTCAGTCGGCACGTGTTTCCCCGTCTCCCAACTACCGACTACTTTACGGACGATCAGGGGCCAAATAAAATCATAGTCGACCGTCTCGGTGGAGGAGGTCGTGGTCGACGAAGAGTCTAAGGGAAGACGACGGGTGTCTCGGTCGGAAGTCTTAGACGAGGATCTATCCGTACCGAGAACACCTAACGAGGGGAGCGAGACCTACAGAAAGAGAATAGGACAACGTCTTTACAAATCCAGTGCACAAGTTTCGCCCACTTTGGGTAGCTCCGTTTATAGCCACGGAGATTTGAGAGTAACTGCAAGGGTCTCGAATCAGTGATGACAGAGGACGGACTTAATCTCAATGGTAACATTCCTCTCTTCAACCGTAACCACAACACCATTTCCGTATTTGTTAGTAACACGACACATTGTCGTGTCAACACGAAGGTATTGTTGTACCCTTAATTTCCCTGGAGTTTGTCGTGGACCTACCCTCCCTCTTCTGAAAGGGATCTTCGACGTAGGACTTTCCAGGGGTGACCGGAACCCTATTTCTCGTCTTAGGATGACACCGAAAGTCTGAGGACACCCAGACCGTGGACGGTGGAAGAGATCCAGACAGATGGAGAGCCGATTCTCTCCGACCCTAGGCAAGATGAGACACACAGAGTAGGATCCCGCTTCAAACTTTCTCGTCAACGGAGATCCGTACGGGAAAGGGACGAATACTGTCCACGTACACTTCGGTTCGTTTGAAGTATCGTACGACTTGAGACAACGAGTATAGAGGATGTGAGTGTCGGCGACCGGTTTACTTGAGTGTGTCAGTTCTGGTCTCAGTAGCATATCCTTGCATAAGACGAGGCTCCCATCCTCTCGCTTACAAATAGTTCGTCATTAGACTAGGTGGGATCGTCGTACTCACGAACCTCTTCCTTTACTGTTGGGTGAGGTCGTAAGAACACACTTTTTAGGGTACGTGTCTCCTCGGACCACCCGACATCAGGTACTCCAGCGTCTTCTCAACCTGTGTTGTTGATTCCGTTAGATTAGGTGGGATCGTCACAATTCACGAATCCTTTCACGGGTATATCCAACTGGATTTAATCTTTGTTGTCACATGATACATTGTTAGATTACAGACCTTCACCCTTTTCTCTTCAAACAGTTATATAAGTGTTGTCTCAACTCCTTTCTAATAATATATCCCGCTCTGCTCGTACAGTCATCTGAAAACCCTCCTTACTCATCCGACCAACTTCCACCCCGTTTCGAACTCCTAAGGTGACTTTAACCTTTCATGCTTGTATCTCGTCATGGAAAAAAGAGCACCAAAAATTATCGTCGTCGGTTCTTCCGTTTGTCAACCTAACTATTCAAAGACACTTGACTTGAAATACCCGAACTAGGGGTGAGGGAAGAGGAGAGATTAGAATTCCTCTCTGACTCTATCACATTGTCAACCACAAATGTTACAAAATTAACGACAGTATAACTCTTGACTGATCTTCGTAGAAATCTTTATTAAATATGGTGGTATTTTACTTAACGATTAGAAAGTCTCTCATAAGAAATCGTAACAAAAACAAACATATGGTCGGTTCTTCTCGATCTGGTTAGTCACTTCTGTGACGATTTAATAAAATCTTCGTAACAGACTAAACTTCTCGATTCACCCCTATATTTAGGAAAGAGTTTATGAGGGAGCGTGAGCGACGATAAGTGAACACCAAAACAGTAGTAACAGAGGATCCCGTCACACGCACACACACGAATGTACAGATGTAGTACGTGTGAGTGGTCACGAGTTACCATCCCGAGTGTCCACCCTTGCATTCTCGTCACCTCATACACAACTGAA
Organism: Capra ibex; assembly: GCA_006410555.1. Taxonomy (NCBI): domain Eukaryota; kingdom Metazoa; phylum Chordata; class Mammalia; order Artiodactyla; family Bovidae; genus Capra; species Capra ibex. The sequence continues at coordinate 26,688,150 of SJYO01049755.1, read as the reverse complement.
GATGGTCGTCCGTAACAAGGATCAGGAATACCACTCGGGTCATGACTTTCGTTGTTTCCATTACTACAACTATTGATCGTTGTACTAGGTAAACTACGGATTGAAAACTCACCACTGGACTTCACCATCGTATGACGGGACTTAGTACTTTCTTTCGAAACCCTCAAGTCTACTTCATTATGTTCATACACGACCCTATCCCCTCTCCCAAAATTATTCTGAATTTGACATAGAAACTGAGTCCACCATTTCTTAGACGGACATTACTCCCTCTGGGTCCAAACTAAGGACCCATCTATTCTAGGGGACCTCTTCCCTTATCGATGAGTGAGTCCATAAGAACGGACCTCTTAAGGTACGTGTCTCCTCGGACAAGCCGATGTCAGGTAACCCAGTGTTTGTCACTCTGTACTGACTCACTGAGAAAGTGGAAACTTGACATAGACTTCCGGTATACGTATAGTTGTACACTTACTAGAGTAGTATCAGTAGGTAAAAGGACTTTGTATAATCGATTTAAAGAGGGACGAGTTTTAGAACGAAAAGGTTGACAAATCACTTTTTATAATGGAAAATAGGATTATGAGTTCTGTAGTGAGAGAGTAATATTAGACGAGGGTCTAATAGGACAGAGTAAAGTACTAAAAAAAAGTAAATCCAAAATTTTCTAAACAAGGAAGAACATTTACGAAGTCTGAAGGGATTAGACGTGAAAAATAAAAAATAAAAAAAATTAATAACCAAATATGAACTAAACGTCATAACACAATCAAAGTCCATATGGTGTTTCCCTTAATTAATATGTAGATAGGTTCCGAAGGGACCACCAAGTCTCCAATTTTACAGACGGACGTTACACCCTCTGGACACAAGGTAGGGACCAAGTCCTTCTAGGGGACCTCTTCCTTTGTCGTTGGGTGAGGTCATAAGAACGGACCTCTTAGGGTACCTACCTCTTCGGACCACCCGATGTCAGGTGTCCCACCGTTTCTTAGTCTGTACTGACTCGCTGAATTGAAAGTGAAAGTAAAAGTATGTATATAGGTGAGAAAAAAAGAAAGGGGTATATCCGGTAACGTCTCATAACTTAACTCAAGAGACACGATATGTCGTCCGAGAATAATCAAATAGATAAAATATATATCATGACCCGTATACAGTCAGGGTCAGAGGATGAACCAGGAAGACGAATCTACGGAAGAGGACTAGACTCATGTTTGGAGTGGAGAAGTTTGGGTCAGATTTTAAGGTTCAAGGACACTTCGGAACGGACAAAATCTCCTCTATCACCACCATCGACCTTTATTAATAAGGAAGAGTAAAACCTTCGGAGAGTAGTAATGAAGTCGTCACAAATAAGGGTGGCACAGAATAGTAGACGTTTATTGACAACCTTACGAATAAATACCAGTAATAGTATCTTTACAAGTTAGAAGATCAAAAGTATCTGTTCATTAAAAAATTTTACCCCTACGACTCAAGGACATTGAAGAAACAATTGTAATTTTGAATACACGTGTATAAGTCTCCATGAACCAAAAGGGTCCACGTGGTCACCATTTCTTAGACTGACGGTTACGTCCTCTGTATTCTCTGCGTCCAAGTTAGGGACCCAACCCTTCTAGGGGACCTTCTCCCGTACCGTTAGGTGAGGTCATAAGAACGACCTCTCAGAGTACCTGTCTCCTCGGACCACCCGATGTCAGGTATCCCAATGTTTTCTTAGCTTGTACTGGCTCCGCTGAATCGTTTGAGTGTCGTGTCTCCATGAGTGTTTTAGAATGGATTAAAGTATTTTCTATGTGTCAACTGTAGTCCTTTAAGTCCCTTTTGTTATAGTTTTACTTCCTGTGCCGAAATATGACCTTTGTACTAGTCACCTTTTGAGGACTCAGACAAAAGTAACTCTTGGTTTCTGTAAATGTAGTGTATATAAAGAGAAGAGACCCATCCGTAAACCCTCGGTGATAAAATCATGTGACACTCGAAACGGTCTCGACTTAATAGAGACTAAGGATTAAATAGAAACAGAAAGAGTCTATAGAACCCAGAGATTTTCGAATATTGTCGTTATTGTCGTTGTTGTTGTTTTTACCTAACACTGTTGTCTCGTCTCAACCCCTCATCTACAAAGTTTGTAGACTGTCAACAGATTTCATAGGTTTGTTCGTGTAGTGAAAGTATTTTCAGATAGACTTTACACATACTTTCCTGTTATCTGTCCAATGTTCCCTAGAAGTAGGAGTTGCTCGTTTTTAAAATGTTTTAAGGTTTAATACCGTAATATAAAGTAGTAAAAGAATAGGAATTTTATATCCAAACAACAGGTCAGCGATCCTACACAGACTGAGACATTGGGGTCCCTGACATCGTGTGGTCCGAGGAGACAGGAGGTGACAGAGGGTCTCAAATGAGTTTAAGTACAGGCAACTCAACTACTACGATAGATTAGTAGAGTAGAAAACGACGGGTGAAGAGGAGGACGGGAGTTAGAAAGGGTCGTAGTCCCAGAAAAGGTCACTCAGTCGACAAGCGTAGTCCACTGGTTTCATAACCTCGAAGTCGTCGTCATGAAGGTCACTTATAAGTCCCAACTAAAGGAAATCTTAACTGACCAAACTAGAGGAACACCAGGTTTCCTGAGAGTTCTGAGAAGAGGTTGTGGTGTCAAGTTTTCGTAGTCAAGAAGTTACGAATTGGAAGAAATACCAGGTCGAGGATGTAGACATGTCCTGATGACCTTTTTTAATATGGAAACTGATATATCTGGAAACAACCGTTTCATTACAGAGACGAAAAAAAAAAAAAAAAAAAATGAAATAAAATGAAATGTTATGACATAACCAAAACGGTATGTAACTGTACTTAGGTGGTGCCCACATATGTTCGAGGGTTAGGACTTAGAGGGAGGGTGGAGGGTGGGGTATAGTAGAGAGACCTAGTAGGAGTACGTGGTCGGGGTTCGTAGGACATAGGACATAGCTTGTATCTGACCGTGAAACAAAGAATGTACTATCATATGTACAAAGTTACGGTAAGAGGGTTTAGTAGGGCGGGAGAGGGAGTCTCAGGTTTTCAGGCAAGATATGTAGACACAGAGAAAACGACAGAGCGTATGTCCCAGTAGTAATGGTAGAAAGATTTAAGGCATATATACACAGTCATATGACATAACCACAAAAAGAAAGACCGAATGAAGTGAGACATATTAGCCGAGGTCAAAGTAGGTAGAGTAATCTTGACTAAGTTTACATAAGAAAAATTACCGACTCATTATGAGGTAACACATATACATGGTGTCGAAAGAATGGGTAAGTAGACGACCACCTGTAGATCCACCAAAGGTACAGGACCGATAATATTTGTCACGACGTTACTTGTAACCCCATGTACACAGAGAAAGTTAAGACCAAAGGAGTCACACATATGGGTCGTCACCCTAACGATCCAGTATTCCGTCGAGATAAACGTTAAAAAATTCCTTAGAGGTGTGACAAAAGGTATCACCGACATGATCAAACGTAAGGGTGGTTGTCACATTCTCCCAAGGGAAAAGAGGTGTGGGAGAGGTCGTAAATAACGAACGTCTGAAAACCTAGCGTCGGTAAGACTGACCACACTTCACCATGGAGTAACACCAGAACTAAACGTAAAGAGACTATTACTCACTACAACTCGTAGAAAAGTACACAAACAATCGGTAGACATACAGAAGAAACCTCTTTACGGATAAATCAAGAAACCGGGTCAAAAACTAACCCATCAAATAAAAAGACCTCAACTCGACGTATTCAACGAACATATAAAAACCCTAATCAACAAACAGTCAACGATAACAAAAGAGGGTAAGTCTTCCGACAGAAAAGTGGAATATCAAAGGAAACAACACGAAGACGAAAATTAAAATTAATCTAGGGTAAACAAATAAAAACGAAAATAAAGGTCTTAAGACCCTCCACCTAGTATCTCCTAGGACGACACTAAATACAGCCTCTCACAAAACGGATACAAGAGGAGATCCTTAAAATCTCAAAGACCATAATGCAAATCTAGAAATTAGGTAAAACTCAAATAAAAACACACACCAGAATCTTTCACTAGATCAAAGTAAGAAAATGTTCACCGACTGGTCAAAAGGGTCGTGGTGAACCATTTCTCTAACAGAAATTAGGTAACATATAAGAACGGAGGAAACAACTTCTATTCCACAGGTATCCACACACCTAAACAGAGACCCGAAAGATAAAACAAGGTAACTACATATAAAGACAGAAACACGGTCATGGTATGACAGAACTACTGACACCGAAACATCATCTCGGACTTCAGTCCGTGCAACTAAGGAGGTCAAGGTAAAAAGAAAGAGTTCTAACGAAACCGATGAGCTCCAAAAAACATAAAGGTATGTTTAGAACTTTAATAAACAAGATCAAGACACTTTTTACGGCGACCATCGAAGTATCCCTAACGTAACTTAGACATCTAGCGAAACCCATCATATGAGTAAAAGTGATATAACTAAGAAGGTCGGGTACTTGTACCATATAAAGAGGTAGATAATCACAGGAGAAACTAAAGAAAGTAGTCACAAATTATCAAAAGATATATATCCAGAAATCAAAGAAATCCATTCATATAAGGATTCTTAAAATAAGAAAAGTAACGCTACCACTTACCTTAACAAAGGAATTAAATAAAAAGATGAAAGAGTAATAATCACATATCCTTACGTTCCCTAATGACTCACAACTAAAATATAGGACGTTGAAATGATATAAGTAACTAATCGAGATCATTAAAAGACCACCTCAGAAATCCCAAAAGATACATCTCCTAGTACAGTAGACGTTTGTCACTCTCAAAATGAAGAAGTAAAGGTTAAACCTAAGGCAAATAAAGAAAAAGACGAGACTAACGACACCGGTTTTGAAGGTCTTGATACAACTTATCATCGCCACTTTCACCCGTGGGAACAGAACAAGGACTGAAATCCCCTTTACGAAAGTTAAAAAGTGGTAACTCCTATTACAAACGACACCCAAACAGTATATATCGAAAATAATACAACTCCATACAAGGAAGATAAGGACGAAAGACCTCTCAAAAATAGTATTTACCTACAACTTAAAACAGTTTCCGGAAGAGACGTAGATAACTCTATTAGTATACCAAAAATAAAAAGTTAAACAATTACACCACTTAATGTAACTAACTAAAACGTCTATAACTTCTTAGGAACGTAGGGACCCTATTTCGGGTGAACCAGTACCACATACTAGAAAAATTACACAAAACCTAAGACTAACGATCTTAAAACAACTCCTAAAAACGTAGATACAAGTAGTCACTATAACCGGACATCAAAAGAAAAAGACACCGCAGAAACAGTCCAAAACCATAATTCCCACTACCACCGGAGTATCTTACTCAAACCTTCAAATGGAAGGAGACGTTAAAAGACCTTCTCAAAGTCATCCTATCCACAATCGATAAGAACTTTAAAAACCATCTTAAGTCGACACTTCGGTAGACCTGGACCCGAAAACAAACGACCTTCTAAAGACTAATGTCAAAGTTAAAGGTGCGAACACCACCCAGACAATTCTAAAAGATAAAGAAGGACCAAGTCAAAACCTTTCAACATGAAAAGATTCTTAAGCAGGTGAAGAAGGTGTAACAGGTAAAATAACCGTATATTAACGACTATCATCAGAGAATACTAGGAAACATAAAGACACAACAGACAACACTAGAGAGGTAAAAGTAAAGATTAAAATAACTAAACTAAAAAGAGAGAAACAAAGAACTACTCAGATCGATTACCAAACAGTTAAAATAAATAGGAAAGTTTCTTGGTCAAAAACCGAAACAACTAAAAACGATACCAGAGAAAACAAAGAAAACGTAAATAAAGACGGGATTAAAAATTCTAAAGAAAGGAAGATGATTGAGACCCCAAGAGGTTGAGAAGGAAAAGATCAACGAAATCAACGTCTCAATCCAATAAATAAACTGAAAAAAGAACAAAGAACTCCATACGGACATAACGATACTTGAAAGGAGAATCGTGACGAAAATATCACAGGGTGTCCAAAACCCAACAACACAAAAGTAAAAGTAATCAAAGATACGTATAAAACTAAAGAAAAAACTAAAGAAGACACTAAACAACCAATAAGTCTTCACACAACAAGTTGGAGGTATACAACCTTAAAAATTATCAAAAAGAGGACATTAACTCTAGATTAGAATTACGTAATACCAGTCTTTTCTACGAACCTTACTAAAGCTAAAAAAACTTAAATAGTTCCAATCTAAATACCGGGTCTTCCAAACAGTATCGAAAGGAAGGTTCCTCGTTCGTAGAAAATTAAAGTACCGACGTCAGTGACAGACGTCATTAAAACCTCGGGTCCTTTTATTTTAAACAGTGACACAGGTGAAAAGGGGAAAATGAACGGCACTTCACTACTCTGACCTACGGTACTAGAATCAAAAAATTTACAACTTAAAATTCGGTCGAAAGTGAGAGAGTTTGGGAGTAGTTCTCCGAGAAATCAAGAAGAAGTGAAAGACGACAATCTCACTATAGTAGACGTAAAGACTCTAATAACTATAAGAGTGTCGTCAGAACTAGGGTCGAACACTAAGTAAGTCGGGTCACAAAGAGTAATACATGAGACGTATATTCAATTTATCTTTCCCACTGTTATATGTGGAACGGTATGAGAAAAAGGGTCAAAACTTGGTTCAAGAACAAGGTACAGGTCGAGATCAGTAACGAAGGACTGGGAGTATGTCCAAAGAGTCTTCTGGTCATCCCCCAGACCATGAGGGTGAAGTTCTTAAAATGTGTCAAACAACACTAGGTGTGTGAGTTTCTGAAATATCAGTCACTTCGTCTTCATCTACAAAAAGACCTTAAGGGAACGAAAGAGGTACGAGGTTCCTTACAACCGTTAAACTAGAGACCAAGGAGACGGGGAAGTTTTGGGTCGAACATGTAGACTTTAGAGAACCAAGTGAATGACGACTTTGAATCGAACTTCCTAAACCTCGTATTGGAAAGATCGTACACTTTACTCATGTCAAGATACCATCAAACTTGTAAGAAACCATAACGTTACTTTTGACTGAAAAAGGTTAGGAAACTGGTGATGACTCAAAAGGTTCAAACGACTGTATAACTCACGTCATGAAATTGTCGTAGTAGAAACTCCTAAACTTTATCGAACCGACCTTAAGGTAGTGGAGGTGATCGAAACAAGAGTTCCCACAGACCGAGATCCACTCATTAGTATGATAGTACCAATAGACCCAGTAACTCTGGAAATAACATGTCAAGACACATAAGAACGGGGGGAGTAGAATTAGAGAAGACGAAGAGATTCAAGGAATGGTAAAGAGAGGAAATAAAACGGATAGGAACGTACTTTACAAGGGAACTATAGAGGTTAAAAGAACTTCTCCAGAGATCAGAAAGGGTAAGATAACAAAAGGAGGTAAAGAAACGTAGTAAGAAACTTATTCTGGAAGAATAATAGGAACGATAATAGACCTTGGGACGGAAGTAAACCTGTATAGAAAGAAAAAGAGGAAATAGAAAACGAAGAGAAGAGAGGGGTCGTTAAACATTTTGGAGGAGTCTGTTGACGAAATGGAAGAACGTAGGAAAAGAAACCCTACCAAAACCAGTGACGGAGGACATGTCACAATGTCTGGAGGAAGACATCAAGAAGTCCATGAAGTAGTTTAGATTAAGGAACTTAGATAAACAGTGGAGACGACATATTCCCTAAACTAAATCCAGTATGGACTTACCGGATCACAAAAAGGGATGAAGATAAATTCGGACTTAAAACGTTAGTCCACGACTACCAAACTCGGTGTCAGTCGAGGTCCAGAACAAAAACGATGACATATCTAGAAGAGGTAGAAACCGAGGTTTCTTGTTTTAGTCAGACTAAAACCATAACTGCCAGACTACTACAGGTACACATCTCAGTAGAGAATCCAACAACTTTTTCTCACAAACGATACTGGTCGCAAAAGAGAACCGTTTTGACAACCGAAACGGGATGAAGTAAAACATGAGATCCCGGTTTGAACGGACAATAAGGTCCAAAGAGAACTGAAGGATGAAAACGTAAGGTCGGGAGACACTACGTTTCCTGTAGAAAAAAACCACAATCAAGATCTTCCACAACATCTATACCAATAAATTTAGTGACTTTGTTTATATCTTTTCGGTCTTTAGTAAAGGTTTAAGAACAAAAAAGTCAAGGAAAAGTTCATTGTAAATATCTTGTTTTGTCAAACTAAAGTCGTAACCCTTCTTTCTGTGACTAAAAAAAAGTTCAAACACGATCGGTGACCTTGCACGATATTACTACCTTTACAAGTCATTAGACGTGAGAGACTATACCATCGGTGTCGTCGTGTACCAACTACTCGTTACCTTTACACCGACCACACTGTCTCCTTGATTTAAAGTAGACAAGAATTTATATTAATTTTATCGGTGTACGTCGACAACTGAGGACACAACCTGACACACCGAAGTTTCCTAACTGGTTCCTAATAACTCGATGTGAAACACCACGATTAAACCTACCGTAGAATAGTTAAAAGAATCATTTGAACTCTTTGAACTTGTACTCATAAAAAATTTTTTTAATCAGAGGTCCTTTACTATACGGAAAATTTCCGAGATAACTGAAAACTCGATGAAAATCAGGAGTCTAGTGGTGTTAAAAAATTTAATTAATAAAAAATTTACATTAACAAACAAAGACCGACACGACCCAGGAGCAACGATGTACCCGAAAGGAGATCAACGTCTCTCGTCATTGATAAGAGACAACAACACGTGTCCGAAGGGTAACGTCTCCGAAGAGAGTAACATCCTGTGTCCGACATTCCGTACACCAGAAGTCAAAAAAGTCGCGTACCCGAGTTATCAACTCCGAGAGTCCGAGATTCTCGTGTCAGACTTGTCAACATCGTGTTCCGGAAGCAACAAGACGCCGTACATACTAGAAAGGGCCTGGTCCCTAGTTTCAACATAGAGGAGGTAACCATCACCTAAGAAATGTGTGACTCGGTGGTCCCTTCGGGATAGTGTTCACAACTTTTACGACTAAGAGTTAGAAATTTAATGTTAGCAGACAAAGAAGGTGACCATATCGAGAAGAAACTAGCAAATCCATTACACTAAAAACTGAATGTACATGAACATGTGTCTGTGGTTAGGTATGTATGTACGTGGATATCTATCGCATATATGTAAACACTTCTAGTCCACTTTACTCCCTACCCTGAACAAAATTTGAACTCACAAGGAAATCGGACTCGTAATGATACTTATCTCTTTTATTCGTTTGTCTTAACAGACGGTTCAACTAGACCGAGGTGGGGGAACCCCTTCCTCTTGTGGGTGTAAGCAGTTCAGTTTGGTCTTGGATAGTCCGGAAAAAGTACAAAGACACTAAAATGTCTTTTGACTACAAAGAAGGACTTTATAAGAAAAAAGTGAAGTGAACACCCCACTGGGAACGTTCTCTTAAAATTTCAACGAAAAGAAGAGACTTCGGAGATAGACTGGAAAACAGGAGAAGAGGGGAAGGATCGGTGTGGTTGGTCAGTGGGGAAAGAAAAATCACCTCAACACACATAAACACCAGGACAAGAAACGAAATCTTCTTTAGTCATAGTGTTTCTACTATAATTACTCTGACTTCCTTCATTACTAACGTCACCAATGGCAGACACTCCGTAAATCATTTTACGGTTCGCAACTGATTTGTGAAATTTATGTAAAGTAGATTGGGAAGATTTGGTAACATCTTTTCAATACCAACAAGGTTAAAATATCTATTCTGTTGAATTACGTTTCATTCAACAGGTTTCGGATGGTGGACCAGTCACCATCCCGGCCCAAATAAACTGAGTTTCAATTACCAAAATAACTGATTCCCAATTAATTCTACATCTCTCTTTTTCTTTTTGGAGAATAAGGGGTATCATAGTACCACACCACCCTTGTCGTAACATACAGTACACTTTCTCAAGAACAAAAGTAAAAATGGAATCGGTAAAAGTACCACCGGAATTCACCCAGTTCAGAAAGAGAGGACTAAAGATTAAGGGAGGAAGAGGATTTTTTATGGAATCACTATCTTTTACGTTGTAGGAGGTATACAATTAAGATGTAATAATATGAAGGAGGAGGGAAGAGTTTTATGGTCTAACATGATACATTTCTGAAAAATTTGTTAGTCTGTGAAAGTCAAGTAATCGAACCAAACTGTCTGTCGGTAGTCGAGTGGAAATCTCGTATACAAAGTTCCACGTCGTTAAACGAAAATAAAAATACAGACAGGAGTAAGGAGTTGAGAGTGGTTCCAACAAATATATAAACTTTTTGACAGTAAAAAAAGAAGACCGAAACGAAGTGGAAAAAAATTTTAAAGTAAAATCAAAAGGGAAAAGTGAATCCCGAGGATGAAAAGTGCAGACATTACACAAATAGGAAATTCCAATGTGCTATGGTAAAACGAACAAATTGTCAACAATTTTAACAATTACGGTTTATAAGGAGACAAAACTACCTGCTGTCTTCCTACATTTACCTCACACCTACGAGTGACTGATACGCGATTCACAGCCCACAGGGTATACACGGTAGAGTACAACAGTTATGTCATTGTTACACACCGACTCATTATTCCAGCATAATCATAAAGGTAAAGTACCCTTTCTTCACTATATTGAACCGATACTACTTTATATATGTCAATCATTCATATCTGGAACCCGAACGTAGTTGAACATCGACTTATCTCCCCTCCCTACACTTATTTTTGTGTCCTAAGTCTTTGTAAACATCCCTGAAGTGACCGTCAGGTCACCAATTCTGACGAAAAGTCACGTCCCTTACACTCAAGTCACCCGTCGATTCTAGGGTGTACGAAACACCGGTTTTTTTGTACAGTATTTTGTTCTTCGCTATAACAATGTTTGAGTTATTTCTGAATTTTTATCAGGTGTATTTTTTCAGAATTGTTTTATTTTTACTTTCTGTTTTGTTTGGGGTTTTGTAAACATTTATAAATTCACAGAGATCAGAAACATAAACCACTTTCGTTACCGTAAAGTCATTACCGGTGAGGTCATGAGAACGGACCTTTTAGGGTACCTGTCTCCTCGGACCATCCAACGTCAGGTACCCCAGTGATTCTCAGCCTGTGTTGACTCACTGAAGTGAAAGTGAAAAGTGAAAGTACGTAACCTCTTCCTTTACCGTTGGGTGAGGTCACAAGAACGGACCTCTTAGGGTCCCTACCCCCTCGGACTACTCGACGGCAGATACCCCAAAGTGTCTCAGTCTATTCTGACTTCGTTGAATCGTCGTCGTCGCAAACACAAAACAATGTAAAATTTCTAATGAAATATAAGTCATACGACAACAGTAAGTCAACGAGTCAGCTCAGGTTGAGAAACGTCGGAGTACCTGACGTCGTGTGACCCGAAGGGACAGGAAGTAATAGAGGACTTCAAACGAGTTTGGGTACAGGTAACTCAGCAACTACGGTAGTTTAGTAGAGTAGGAGACAGCGGGGGAAGAGGACGGAAGTTAGAAAGGGTCGTAGTCACAGAAGAGATTACTCAGCCGAGAAACGTAGTCCACCGGTTTCATAACCTTGAAGTCGAAGTCGTAGTCAGGAAGGTTACTTATAGGTTATCTTTCGTTCATAAAATTCACAAGTCCAGTGACTCATAACTATGAGTGTAGCACAACACATTGACTTCGTTCTACATCTTGTGAACGTGACGGTTCCTTTAAGGGAACTGAGAAATGTTACTTTAGAAACAGAGGAGGTGAGTCGTGAACTTACACAGGTGACTCGAAAAATAAAACTTATAATAAATCAGTACTATAAAGGTAAAAAGAAGAAACAGAGAATAAAAGAAAAAAACTCTAAAAGAACCGACTTCAAGAGACCCACACACACACACACACTCTCTCTCTCTGTCCAAATTAATGAGTGACTTCTAAAAATTGTACCGGGTGAAAATTTAAAAACAGTTTATTAAGACTCTAGACATTAGAACCATAACCGTAGATACCTGACTAGTAAGGGGTAAGTCAAACTCCAGGAGGACGAAGAACCAATACACACTAAAAAGACAAGTTAGTCTTGAACCTGTAAAAGTAAAATACAATACTCTGTGACTTCCCTTCACAATCAACGAGTCGACACGGACTAAGAAACACGGGGGTACCTGACATCGGGTGGTCCGAGGAGACAGGTACCTTAAGAGGTCCGTTCTTATGACCTCACCCATCGGTAAGGGAAGAGGTCCCCGAGAAGGGTTGGGTCCCTAGTTCGGACCTAGAGGACGTAACGTCGTCTAAGAAATGGTAGACTCGGTGGTCCCTTAAGGTACTCTGACTTAGAAAGAATGAAGTCGGAAGACAAAATTGACGAAAAGAAATTGTGGTGAGATCGGTTCATCTCAATCTTTAAGTCCAAGGAGTAAGACGGATTCAACTTACGACCCCCTACCCCGGAGAAACGACAAATAGTGACTACTATTTGTCACACTACTTTCGGGTCCGAGTGGTAGTCCGAACGAGACTGTAGTGGGGTCTTTCCTCCCTGACGGAGGAACAACCCCCACCTTCACTTTGGAAGTGTGAAGAGTCTACTGTAACATCCCCACACCTTCATTGGGATAATGGTTGGTTGTCTCTACTTCCAGACCCGAGGAATGAATCGGAAGATACTGGGTGACCTCTAAAACCTTATGGAATAATATCGGGTCCCGTCCCACCTTCAACCCGAAGAGGAAACGACTATACTCACCAACTCAATGTAAAAATGACACTACAATCTCATCTCGTTAATGATAGATCTTCAAAGGTAGAACGATCCGACGGGAACAGTACCAGGAAACAGATGTCTCGTGTCCGAGAATAATAGAATGAAAAACCACCACGGGAAACTGTGGAGGTCCAAAGTCGAAGAAGTCGAGGTTCAGACCTTATATACTCCGTTTCTCTCTCGGATCCTTTGAGTGGAGGTACAGAAAGGAACTCTAGGTTCCAGGGATCTATCAGATTGAGGAGAAGTGGAAAGTTTCAGTCAGAATGTAAACGAAACATGTATTACGAGCCCTAAAAACAAAAAGGAATCATCTCTTTTAACTCTTTTCACACACAGAGAAGAGAAAAGAGTCTTCGTAGGTTCTCCATGATGGAATGTTTAAAAACTCTTTTTTTTTAGTATCATCTAATGTACATCATTTCCTTTTATGACAAAATACTTTTTAACCAAGTCAAGTACATGTATCTATGTCGACAAACCCGTGACCAAGTACCGTACTTTAGAAGAATATCATAGTACCTATTTTTACAAAACCAGTGGTAACATTTGGTGGACAAAAGAATAGTCAGACTATGGACTCAGGAGATTTCGAAGTGTCTTGAAGACTCAAACAGACGGAAACATAAGAGGAGTACTTTATTGTCAATTACCTCCAACAGGTTTCGGAAGGGGGGTGACAGGACTACCACTTTACACATTCAATTCGTAATAGACTTAAAGACGACACAAATCAGGTCTATAGCACCCATCCTTCCCACTTATGAACGACACCAACGGTATCAATTCATGAGAACCCCTTTACTCTAAGAGAATTAGACAAAATGTTTCCCCTGTAGTAGAGACACCTGTGTAACTCAGTCGTACTCACAAGAAGTGCACCGAGTCTCCTCTACCGCAGGGCTGTGTCGACGTGTACCGGACTTGTGGACCGACCCTGGCTGTGAGTGGGTCCAAGGTGACACCGTCGGTGTTCCGTCAACAGTTCCGATGGTAGATGGCATCCCGTCTGAGGACTCCGGTCATGTCACACAAAACCCGTAGGCCGGCAGGTGTCAGGAACGACCAAAGGGGAGGAGGAGTAGTCGTCTCACGGAAGAAAGAGAGGTCAGAGAAGAACAAGTCTCCTTCCCCAGGTAGACAATTGACCAGGGAAGGTCCGACCGATCCTTACCTGTACGGGAGAAGATTACGGAGCCAATGGGTAAATCAAATACAAAATGAAACAAGAAAAACTATCACTTGTTTCATAAAGTCTGACATAGATTTTGTACAATTCAAAACCGTATACAAACGTCTTGGTGTGACTTGACTGGTTCCTCTCCAAACCTTTAGGATAAGACAGAGGAGTATCAGACTGGGTTTACTATTTTAGTTTGTACTAAATCAAATAGATTTAACGGACCCTCACCCCCTCACGTCTTATTCAGTCTCCACTCAAGGGGTTTCTAGGTACTCAAACCCCGTGAAAAATTACTATTTCACTTTCTGGGACCCCAGAGGTCTTGCACCAAGATGAGATGGGATCTTGTCCCGAGTGAGTCGTCTGAATAAAAACATTTCCCGGTCGACCGTCTATAAAATCAGAAACGTCCGGTATACTAGAGACCACTGAAGGGACACTGAGTCTGTCATTTTTTAGGTGGATGTTACGTCCTCTGACTCCAAGTTAAGGACCCAGTCCTTCTAGGGGACCTCTTCCCTTACTGTCGGGTGAGGTCATAAGAACGGACCTTTAAGGGTCTCTGTCTCCTTGGACCGTCTGATGTCAGGCACCTCAACGTTTCTTAACCTGTTGACTCTCTGATTCGTACGTACGGACCAGAAACAATGGTGATGAGTGAAAACGGTAATATCGTCTTTTCACCAGTATCTATTATATGTTTATTAATTCCTACCGACACAAAGTCATTTTGAACTACTTGTGACTGTAAACTTAAGGTATATAAGAAAAGTCCAGTGTTTTATCAGGAAATCCAATAAAAAAAAAGAGGGTTGGTAATTTTTTACATTTTTAATAAGAGTCTAGTGTTCCGTATACTTTTGTCCACCGTCTCACCTAAACCGGGTACCCGACCTTAAACGACTGGGGACGGGATCCCCTACAGGTGACCTGTCCAAGGAACCGGGTTTATCGGTGACACGAGACATAGGTGATCGAATTGGGTTTGAAGAAAGGACTCTGTAGCGATATAAGAGTACAATTTTACAATCACTGGACTGAGGGTCCTTGTGTAAGTAAGTATGTCTTCAAGAATACTTATAACACCTATGGTCTCAGGGCGAAAACTCATTCTCAAAACGGAGTCCAGAGGTGTCACCTTCTGGACCTAAATAGATGAAGACTACTATTAAAAGAAGTATTGTTATACTTGTCACATAAGAATTACATGTGGAAGGAACGATTCCATAATGATATGAATACCTCGAAAGATTCAGTTACCCTCAATACGTTGGGTTTGACCTTAGAAAACGATCCTAAAGTCACAAGAAAAAAAAAAAAAAAGGAGGAATTCCTTCTCGATTCGTTGGTATACATTGATCAATTTTACCTTAGTACACAGTCAAACCTTACCTAGTAGACTATCAATCTCCTATGAACTAAGTTTCACTGAATTGTTCTTCCCTAATAAAGAGACAGTCTCGTGGTTCAGGCCTCCCTCCGTTGACACTTTTATCAACCCATCGGGATACCACCGTCTCGGTTACACCGGTGATCGGAGAACTGAAAGTGAATGCAAACCTCGGGACAACAGTGCCTCCGAGACATCGTCGAGATCTCTTGTGTAGTCGCAAGCTCTGTCTCCCTCCCTTTCCTACCATAGGTGTAGACAAGAGAAAACAGTCAAGGTCTTGACACAGAAATGGGTAGTTTACGGACGAATCCAGGACATCCATCCTTAGACAATCGTCGGTGAACATCGACGTTCCCTTCGACCCTTTAACTCAAAACTGAAATTCGGTACAACACCCTCTACCGGTGCCTCCTCTCGTGACCCTTACAAATCGGTTGACCTTCACAGACGATGTCTCTCGTTCGTCGGAAAACACTACGGACCCACTGAAGATCTCCCATCTCAAGACGACTTAAACTTAGGCTTTATATTACGTACTCCGTGAAGGGAATTAATTTGTCCATGAACCTCTCACAGACCATACACAAATAATATGTACTCTCCATACTTTGTTCCCGGTACAGGAGGTTCTTGAAATCGATTATCGTTCTTTATCTGTACTTTAACATTTGTCAGATAGAGTTAAAATTATCGAGTCCGACTCCTAACCGCATATAATTATAAACACAGTATTCCAGTACACAAGTAAATCGTTGTAAATACTCCACGGTTTGTACAGTTGACAAATCAAACGTCCATACGTCTACTTATTACGTCAAAGACAAGACGTCTTTCGTCAGTTCGTTTTGTCGTCCAAACCCTCGAGATCCCAAGACACTAAAAGGTATCGAACTCAATAGGCCAATACAACCTTCTTGAAAATAAACGAGAAAAAACAACAAAAACAAAAATTTCAAAAAAAAAAAAAAATTACCCTAACATCAACGAAATGTTACAAGATGATATGTCACTTCACTTAGTCGATATCCATATGGATATAGGGGAGGGAGAACCTGGAGAGTGGGGTGGTAGGGTGGGTAGATCTAGTAGTGTCTCGTGGCTCGACTCGAGGGACACCATATATCGTCAAAGAGTGATCGATCGACAAAATGTGTACTATCACATATGTACAGTTAGGGTTAGAAGGAAACTTTTTATTTCTACATTTGATGAATCGTCTTCCCTTACTGTCATCCTAACCTAGTCGTTGAAAAGGTAGTATGGAGACGGATAAGACATTCGCAGAATAACTTAGTTAGAATAACAAAATCCCATTGACATGTCGTCAGTCCACCGACCCGTGACCCAAACATTTTGAGTCATTCTTCAGGGAACGAAGTACCCCGAAGATCAATATCCCATTCGTCTGTACAATTATTTGTGAACCTTACGTGCCACATATGAGTGTGTTCTAGATTATTCTTTTTCTACATAACAGTTGTAACGAATCTTTCTATAATTACTTACGTTTCAGTTAATTCCGAAGTGTCCCTTTTCTTCTTTCTCGTAAATCATAAATTCCTTTCCCTTCTCATATAATACCCTTTTCTAGTTAAGACCGTTTCGTCTCTTCGTATTCTGTAGAGCTCTCAAGGTTCGTCGTAGATACTCAACCATGTTTGCATCCACGTCTTCGGTCTCGTCGTGGTGACTGCCACAAACGTGTCGTAGAGAGAAGAGTCACTACGACCCTTATTTCCTGGTAAGTTGAACTTACTCAACATTCCTCTGTTCCCTCTCACGGTGTACCCACCCTTAACTTTCCTGACCCGTCGACACTTTGAGGAACTGTTTATCTAGGTGAACGAGAATGTTTACTCACAGCCCTCCGGTCGTGCAGGGAGCCGAGGAGAACTTAGTAGAGTTCTACTTTACTACGGACCGCGAATCCGTCTCAAACAATGACACTGGCTTCAGGGCGACCTTACCCTAGGGAGTCTCCAGTCCTAGTCCTACCGGGTCCGAGTGAAGGTCGCTCACTTTGTACAGAAGACCCCGACCCCAGGAAAGACCTCTGGCACGGGTAAAGTCCTTGTAAACTTTCTTTAACCTATAGTGACTCGATAGCACAGATAAAAAAAAAAAAAAAAAAAACTTTTTCTTTGTATGGACTTTTCGTGTTAATCTACTAACTTTCTTCTGATTTTTATAAAAACCTTGAAAGACGAAACCCTCCGCTATCCCTCCACTTTCATCTCCATCATGTAAAACCAAAATTATAAAATGACATCTTTATTGTCTTAACCAATGGCATTGGTAACAACTCACACTCAGTCACCGTAATCTATACAAATATAGCAACACGTTGGTAGTGGTGACAGATAGAGGTCTTGAAAGAGTAGTTGGGTTCGACTTTAAAGTATGATTCGTTATTTAGGGTCAGGAGAGAGGAGGTCGGAGACCATTGGTGACAACGTGAAACAGAGAGTCTTACTTTATCTGAGTGTGTTATGAACAGGAAAACACTGACCGAAGAAAGTGAAGTGTATTACAAAAGTTCAAAGTGGGAATAACATCGTACATAGTCTTAAAGTAAGGAAAAATTCTGACCTATTATAAGACACCGTGTATATATAGTGTAATACAAACAGGTAAGTAGGTAGTTACCTGTGGACCCAAGAAAGGTGGAAAACCGATAATACTTATTACGACGAGATTTGTGCCTATCTGTTTACGGATAAGTTTAGGGACGAAAACAACTCTAACGACCTAGTTTATCATAAAACATAAAATTAAAAAATAAAAACTTCTTAGTAGTATGTCACAAGGTGTGTTTGACAGGGTAAAATACAATGGTGGTCGTTGTGTGCTTCCAAAGGTAAAGACTCCCTCACCTAAAAACGTACACTTTTTCTCTACTACGGAAGTTTAACCGTAGAGTTTTGTTACGATTTTGAACCCATAAACGTACTTAAAAGAGATCGAAAAAATTCTAAAAAGGAAAAAACCCACACCTGGTAAAAATTTCAGAAATAACTTAAACAATGTTATAACGAAAACAAAATACAAAACCTGAAAACCGGAGTTCCGTACACCCTAAAATAGAGGGGGTGATCCCTAGTTTCGGTGTCGGGAACGAAATCTTCCTTTTTGGAATTGGTGACCTGACGGTCTCTTCAGGGAAGAGATCGAAAAATTTTCTCGTTGTAGACATTTTTAGACCACAAATTGAGTAAAATTCTCGAGTGACAATCGTTGACATTTCGGCGTCACCGTCGTGTAGTCCATTTCTGACGTTCGGAGGACGTCATAATTATGTTATTTATTTTTAGGTGTTCGGTGTTCTGACACTCCAATCCCTCTAGGTCCTTTGTCATTCCAGAGTTTCGACTGGACACTCGTTGACTCGGGTAATTTGACTCATTTCTTGAAATCACTTTTGTTCTTTCCCAGTATTACTCCTGTCTTTTCTCTTTCGTTTACCCCTGTGGAAAATGTACTATTTGTTTCTCTACCTCCAGTGCCGTATGTTCTCCGGTAAACTTTCACCGAACTAAACATTTATAATCCCTGTACTTTAAAGTCCCTTTTCTTTTGTTTCGGACAGTCCTTGTCAAAATTCATTTATATGGGTTCGTGTCTTTGTATTTAGCCGATGACCTAAACATTCACTTCTCCCTTGTCAATACTTCCTAATTTTGACACATACTTCTTCCGTTGTACGTATCTTTCAGTTTTACGGTATAGGGTGGAGTAAAGATATCTCTAGAATGTAAGACATGTGAGTCATAAATGATCGTCTCTTCTCTCCGTAAAACTACATTCCGCACAAACACATTTCTATCCGCTAATGACCAAGTAAGTCGTCGACTTGTCTACAAAGAGGCGACGGACAATACACGGTCTAAGACCTGACCCGTCACTTCTATCTCGACCGTCAAAAGTCGTTACTCTGTCTAGTTAATCTGTCTGTAGGAGTCTGTCCCTCCTCTACTTCGGGTACTACGGTCTCGAGTATCTTCTGAAACACTTCTGTAACCTTGTCTGTGCACTCGACTTATCCTCAAGTACGGGGTTTCTTCCTTCATCCTAAACCCACCCCATCTTGGAGAAAGATCCTCCTCCCTGGTTGTACTCGTTCTCACTCCCTTCATACTGTCAGACTCACCCCTCCACTATCGTCTCCTCCTGCCCTCTATGACCTTCGAGGGTCGTCGAGTCACTATAAGGAGTCCTACACTTAAAGTTCCGTCCTTTGTTGACCCTTAGTACGAACTCATACTTGTTTCTATGTGTGAAAAAAAAAGAAAAGAGTAATCGAACTCATACTTGTTTCTATGTGTAAAAAAAAAGAAAAGAGTAATTACAGATTTAGGGGGTAGAGGGATGTGTTCGAGTGGAGAAAAATTATTAGTGTCAAAATCATATAAATTAACTTTTAAGTGACATTCATCCGACTAGAAATCTCTACCTCTTCGACTAACAATAATTGTCATTAATCGGAGTACGAGAGTATCCAACGCAAGAAAAATAAGCTGACGGACTTGACCCATAACACGAACCAAGAGGTCGTCGGTAAGGTGGGGAGGAACAACTCATTGTCGCTATACCAAACCCCTGAACTGGAATCCACCAAATTCCCATTAGGACGGAGGTGCTGGTCACAAAATCAAGTGATAACCTACACACACTAAGTGAAACCTGGTTACTCTTTTTGGGTTCAAACCTCCTCCTAACTCCCTCCTTTTGATACCAGTCGGTTCGACAGAGATAACGATCTACACTTGATCTTAGAATATCGACATCACGGTACCCCCTGGGTCCGAATTCCACTACAATACCTACCATCTTGTCTCTTCACTTTTCCCAGAACTACCGGGATAACTTGACCCTTTAGTCGATTGTGTCTTGAAAAGGGTAATAACCTGAAGGAGAGGACTTTCAATTACTAAAAGAAGTGACGAATTAGATAAAACTCAAACAAGTAGACTTTGAACTTTAGTAGACGTTGGATTTACTATGTACTAGAAACACTGGAAGTCGTCTGTGACACACTGAAAAATACTAATATTGGGAAACTCGGAGTAAAGGGAACAGACACTTTACTTATATTAATACATAGTCCCAAAAAGTACTTCTAATAAACTCTAGGTAGTGTTTTGGGCTCCCTTCTCCGTACTTGATTATGTACTCACGGATGTTACATGGCACTTTATCCGACCCGGAACAAAATCCTCTGAATTTTCTGATCTTTTCTTAAAGTCTATTAAAAAATCTATTTTACCATATTTATCCCGAAGGAACCACCGAGTCACCATTTCTTCGACGGACAGTTACGTCCTCTGTGTCCAAGTTAGGGACTAGGACCTTCTAGGGTGTACGTCGTCTCGTTGATTCGGGTACTCGGTGTCGATAACTCGGACATGAGGTCTCGCGTCCTCGCCGTCGATGACTCTACACACGGTATCGACGACTTCCGACGTACGGGTACGAGGCGTTGTTCTCTTCGGTGACGCCCCTCTTCGGGCACGTGGCGTTGATTTCTCATCGGGGGTGAGTGACGTCGATCTTTTTCGGACACGTCGTTCCTTCTGGGTCGTGTCGGTTTGTTTCTTTATTCTAATATTTCACCATATTTATTCCAGTGTACGTATCCCTGGTAACATGCCACTCAAAAAATTCTAAGTACGTTACAAAGAACTTATGACAGTAAGGTCCGTCCACTAGATTACACCCCACCCCCTCCCCCTCTTACTCCCTCCCCTAATTCCTTTCCACACAGACTTCTCAACCATAAATTCGGTTTTGGACTGACTACTCATAGTCAATCGACTTCTTACCCCTTCTTGACAAGTCTGTTTCTTTGTATTATACGTTTCAGGTCTTCCGTACCTCACAAGTTCCTTCTCTGTTCCTTCACCCACCATGTCCACCTCACCTGGTCCCTATGACATCACCCACTCCTTTAACCTCTCCATCTTTCTTTGTCTATTACAGTATCGGAACAACGGGTGCAATTTCTGAAAACTTACGAGACCCACATGTTACTTCGGTAATCTTTCAAACGCACAAACAAACAAGCAAATTGAAAAAATATATGTGTTTTCATCTTCATCACTTTATTTAGAGGTACTTAGATAGTCAATCGAAGTTCTTAATAGTTACGTACCGGTTATAGTAGATAGAATAAGAGAACAGGGGAGATGTAAAAAATATGTCATCTAGAAACTAATAAAATTTATTTCGTCACACATGTACAGTTGGGGTTTGAGGGATTGATAGGGAGGGTTGGGTCCATTGGTATTCAAACAAGAGATTCGGTCACTCAGAGACAAAACATCGTCTTCTCAGAACACTTGACTGGATATGTAGAAAATTACTCTAACACCCGTAGGTCCCTCCTCCTCGTCACCCGGCCAGTCAGATCCACTCTGTCCACCCATCGCACCTGGTCTCAGTACCGTCACCTCTATCCCACTCCCTCCACCTACCCTCGTAGTAGAACTCACGTCGTGAGTGACCGGGACCATTTTCTACCTTCACTACATGACTGAATATCCCTCTCACCATAGTTCCTCCTGAGAACTCGAAGAGACATCACTGACCTCTTCCCCTTATAAACCCCCATCTTTTTAGTTCCAAGTCACACTTGTACAATTTACACTCTAGAGACTATATGACTGTAACCCTACTCACTGTCAGAATGAATGCAGACTTCGAACATTCTCTCCGGAAAGACCCGACATACACTGTCCCGGTAACGACCAAGTCACCACCTTAAGAGTGGAGGGTGCACCCTCTGGCCCAAGTCAAGGGTCGTGTACGTAGTACGAGTGGAAGTAAAATATACATTTTCTCTACTGGTCACGTTCAAACTACGTACTTCGTCCCGTGAGTTTCGAGCACGAGACCCTGTTGGGTCTCCCTATGTCACCCCTCCCACCACCCTCCTCCCATGTCCTACTCCCCTTGTGTACATTGGACAACGGTTAAGTACAACTACCTACCGTTTTGGTAGTGTTATAACATTTCATCAATAGGAGGTTAATCTTATTTAATTTTTCGTTCATGTGTGGACAGTCCTTTTTTTTTTTTTTCCAGAGAGACCCGACCTACATTCTAAACTCACAGTACCCGTCTAACTAACATAGTCTTTACTACCCTTCCCTACCCTGAACAATTCCCTCTTCACTCTCGATCCTCGTTTTATGGACGAACTGAAAAATAATAAACGAGTTATGTATAAACAACTTATGACTCACCTACGAGTTTCTTATCCCTTCTAAGTCTTCGACCTTCCTTACTTACTTGTCACAAGGTCTACCTTCGTATCTATGTGTGATTTGACGTCCCCAACTTTATTGACGTACACACCCTCCGTCACGGATTCAACGGACTAAACCACAATAGTAGACATTGTACTCCTAATCAGTGAACGAGTTCCAGCTTGAAGAACTTTGACTACGAAGGACGTAAACACGACGGTAGAAAGACTGAAGGCTCGAACCCTAAACGATAGTATGGCACCAGGGAGAAGGGGTCTAATAAAGGATATCAATACCAAGGTGGGGAGTTGAACCTTTACAGAACAAAGAAGGGTACATCTGGTTTACTTCATAACAGAAAGTACCTGTGGAAGGAATATCCTAGACAAAAGACTCAATCTAAAGAAAGGAGAAAGGATCGAGAGGTGACGCCAAACTTAGGTGCCCCATAACTAGTGGGACGGGTACCACTTTCATAATTTGATGTTTAACTTCCACTTCCACAACTCAGAGTTAGGTAATTTTTATTTTGAAAGGTCTTCCACGAACTGGTTTTTCCTTGGGGGTTCGCTGACGTCTGTCTTCGGCTCTGTTGATTCCATCCACTATGAGGTTATTCCATTTCTCTAAGACTTCGACGTCGAAGACATAAAACACCAGGTCGGGGTCCCTTCTTGACTATCATGAAAGTAATTAATAACAACCACTAAGTTTTTTGTGACGAGGAGCTAACGTTCATTATTCTTTACTTTTATCACTGAAGGAGTGGAAATCTCACTTTAGTTTCGTGTAAACACCAGTCAGAATCTCGTACTCCGAGACTCCTACCATATCCTACTCGATATCCCTACTCACGGACCTGAATTGTTAGACAAATGGTCCGAATTAACTAGTAAACGATTATAACCTGTTCAGTATACTGAAAGCTTCGGGGTCTAAGAAGCGGATATCTCACCCATGGTCTTTGCGATAGTAGAGGCAGTCCAACTTATGACATATACATGTTCATAAAACATTTTCCGAGTCAACCGACGTACTCATACTCCCCTAAAACGACTGGTAGTGTCATTGTTCACTATAAAATACTTTATATATGTACATAAGGTCCATGACAACCTTCTTGAAACTGTATGACCGAATAATCCAAAGACATTGTTAAGACAGTGCATCTGTCATCATTTGTCCTGGGACCAATTTCTATATTAACGAGATAAAACAACGTCATAAGAAGTCAGAAAGTCACAAATTATATCTACATTTGACCCTCAAATTTCCTATCTACTAATAAATCATTCTCGGCGGAGAAAGTTTCCAAGAGGTAGTACCTTGACCGTGACATACCAAAAACAGACTTTGGTCACTTCTACGAAGAAAACCCCCACATACAATCAAACGGGGAACCTTTAACTCTCTGGAGTAGAACGATACCATAAAAGAAGGTTCTCTGAAGGAAAGTTTACGAACAACTCCCCTACTTATATACGCACGGAACCTTTCGTCTACAACGTCAGGGGGTTCTTTTCGGAGTTCATCTTTCCAACGAACCGACAGTATGTTATTGAGGGAGGGTGAGGGCATTTTTTCTTTTTTTTTTTCTTTTTTCGGAAGGTTCTAGTCTACACTTAAAAAGATGGAACAGATATGAAAACCTATTAATGGTTAATGAAATCACGTCTATTAATTTTTGACTACTGTTTTCTCACACACACATAGACACAACATCCCTCACCCCTTGTTAATCGTTCCCTCTATAACGTCTCTAAAACGTGTAAAATCGACTCTCTTTAATGTTGAGTATCTTTTGAGCAACCAATAACAATACACTCTCCTCGACCCTTATTCATTCGGGATAAAACTGTAATTTAGACCAGTCGGTCACCAACCAAGGTAGAACTTTCTCACTCTTTTTTTACAGAATTTCCAGAAGAAATTGATCCTTCTATTTACCAAATAAACTCATCCTAGAAAAGTCTCTACGTATTTTATAATTTGTAATGTCACCTCCTTTTCTTTTGTTTAATTAACTGTTAACGGACTAAAATTAAGTTGAAATCAAATTAATTAAATTAAGTTGAAAAGGTCTAAGAGAAAATAAACGTCTTGTCTAAGCCACTATATTCTTCAACCTAAGTTTGGACTATCCTAAACTATTGAAGACTTAATAGACCTTACACACTACACCATCATTTTGGTCAAAAGTACAGTCACGAAAAACGGAGATCAAGTGAAATGTAAACGAAACGACTTTTGGACGAAGTAGCTCTTACGTCAGTAGATATTACTTGGAAAGGAGTCCAAATCTGAGCTCAACGTTCCGTCTAAGCAGACTCAAAAAGGTCCAACAGATATCACTTTGGGGGTTTGACGCAACTTTCCCTTAAGACTTACAGAAGTGTTACTGTACAAATCCTCACTGGCTGATCCTCGAGAACAATGTTTCATAAATAAAAAAGTACCTCCTGAACTACTGTCACCACCAACGACCCCTCGTCCCCGTTTTTATTTTTATTCCTAATGACGTCTGGACGTCACAGTGTATGGGGTCTCTAAGACATGGTGGCTGTCACACTTGTACAAGACGCGCACATACCTGTGTGACTCTACACGGAAAGCCGACGTGAGGTTCCCAATAACCTCAACACTCAGTAGGAAAAAGGAATCCATTTATTAACTTAGAGACCATTGAACTGGATGAGATGTGAATGGAATTTTTTGGAGATCGATGTCTACGTAGTACACTTCGGTGAGTCTTTACGTTTAGTCATGTCTAAAAGACCTCCTGTCTCAATGGTTTTAAAAGTTACTCACATTCAAAACTCGGTCATTACAGGAGAGATCCTTGAACAGGATTCCTTTATTAATGGGTCTACACGTTTCTACCGACGTCCTCTTATAAGTGAGATCGCTATAGATATTATACTTTTATTACAAGTAAGTATTTTGAATCCGGTTTCTCTAACACATAAGTACCTTAACTTGTCTTAAGATAGAAAAATTCCCACCGCTTCTGGATACATATAAATGGAATCAAACAAGTCTCACGATAATATGTGGAATTTGACCCACCGAATATTATAATAAGTCGACATATTTTCTTGCTTCACCTTAGTAAACATCTCTACACCTACCTGGATCTCTGGTAGTGTGTCTCACTTCAGTCAGTCTTTCTCCTTTTGTCAATAACATATAATTGTGTATGTACACCTTAGATCTTTTTATGATATCTCCGGAATAAACGTTCCGTCTTTATCTCTGTCTGCATCTCTTGTTTGTATACCGGGGATTCTCCCCTTCTGATCCCCTACTTAACCCTCTAACCCTAACTGTATATATGTGATAACTATGATACATATTTTATCTAGTGATTACTCCTGGATGACGTATCGTGTCCCTTGAGATGAGTCACGAAACGTCACTGGATTTACCCTTCCTTTAGATTTCTCCCCTATATACATATGTATATTGACTAATTGAAACGACATGTCGTCTTTGATTGTATCGTAATATTTCGTTGATGTTTTCCTTTCAAAATCAGTGAGGTAGCACAAGTTGAGAAACGTTGGGGTCCCTGTCATCGGGTGGTCCGAGGAGACAGGTACTTAACAGGTTCGTTCTTAGGATCTCACCCATCGGTAAGGGAAGAGGTTCCTTAGAAGGACTGGGTCCCTAACTTAGGTACAGAGGGTGTTACGTCCGTCTAAGAAATGGTAGACTCGCTGGTCTTTGATATGAGGTTATTTTTAATTTCTTTGACCTACCAAATGTTTGTTATCTGTAAACAAAGAGTATCAAGACTTCCGACCCTTCAAGTTCCAGTTCCATGGTGGACGACCTCACAGACTATTCTCGAAACAATGGGTCCAGTATCTGTAGGTAGTCGAGTGACTCGGGAGTGTGCCACCTTTCCCTGGTTCCTAGAGAGACCTTAGAGAGAGTACCCCCGTGACTAGGGTAAGCACTCCCGAGACAGGAGGGTTTCTAAGGAGGAGGATTATGATAGTGTAACGCCCAATCCCACACGTAAGATCTCCTTGTGTCTAAAAGTTAGATACCGTCACAAATACGTTCGTTTACTCACGCGACGACAATGTCATGTCCTCTCCTTCTACCCGTCCAAGGACGTGTCACACATTGTACAAGGGTAAAAGGATATTTATATAAAAAGGGCTTTTTCCGTAGTGGTTCAGACTTTCTGAAGTAAGGTATTGACAAAAATTAAATAAATAAAAATTTACCAAAATTAAATAAAGTTTTAAAATAAAAATATAAAAATTTAATAAAAATAAATATTAACAAGATATCATAACATAACAAAAGACGGTATGTAGTGGCACTGAGTCGGAATCCATATGTACACAGGGGAAGGAGAACTTGGAGGACGGAGGAGGATGGACTAGGGTAGGGAGATCCAAACGTGTCTCACGACCCAAACTCGAGGGACACAGTACATCGTTTAAGGGTGACCGATAAAATGCATACCATTATATATACAAAGACACGATAAGAGAGTTAAACAGGGTGGGAGAGGAAGGGGATGACAAGGTGTTCAGACGAGAGACAAACTTAGAGGTAACGACGGGACGTGTATCCAAGTAGTCATGGTAAAAAAGATCTAAGGTATACATACACAATTATATGTTATAAACAAAAAGAGAAAAATTGAAGTGAGACATATTATCTGAGATCCAAGTAGATGGAGTAATGTTGACTGAGTTTACACAAGGTAAAATTCCGACTATCAATTCAGTACATACTGAGGAACTCTGGGATACCTGATGTCGTGTCGTTCGAAGGGACAGAAAGGGATAGAGGGTCTCACAAGTTTGACTGCAGGTAATTCATCAACTACGGTAGGTTGATAGAGCAGGAGACAACAGGGGAAGAGGAGGACGGGAGTCAGCAAGGGTCCTAGTCCTAGAAAAGGTCACTCAACAGAGAATCATAGTCCACCGGTTTCACAACCTCGAAGTGGAAATCGTAGTCAGATAGGTTTCTTATAAGTCCCAACTAAAGGAAATCCTAATTGACCAAACTAGAGGAACGACAGATTCCCTGAGAGTTCTCAGAAGAGGTCGTGGTGTCAAGTTTTTGTAGTCAAGAAACCACGAGTCGGAAGAAATACCAGGTTGAGAGTGTAGGCATGTACTGACGACCTTTTTAGTATCGAAACTAATATATCTGGAAACAACCGTTTTATTACAGAGATACAAAATTATATGACAGATCCAAACAGTATCGAAAAGTAGGTTCCTCGTTTGCAGAAAATTAAATCACCGACGTCAGTGATAGACGTCACTAAAACCTCGAGTCCCTTTATTTCAGACAGTGACAAACGTAACAAAGGGGTAGACAAACGATATACGACTACCCTGGTCTACGGCATAATCAAAAAACTCACACCCCAAAATTCGGTCGAAAAAGAGAGAGGAGAAAATGAAAGTAGTTCTCCGAGAAATCAAGGAGAATCGAAAAGCGGTAATCCCACTACAGTAGACGTATAGACTCCAATAATTGTAAAGAAGGACGTTAGAACTAAGGTCGAACACCAATTAGGTCGGACCGTAAAGTGTACTACATGAGACGTAAATTCAATTTATTCGGCCCACTGTTATATGTCGAAACTGCATGGGGAAAGGGTTAAAACTTGGTCAAGAACAATGTACAGATCAAGATTACCAACGAAGAACTGGACGTATGTCTAAAGAGTCCTCTGTCACATATAGATCTCGACTCTAATACCCCTTTAAAAAGAAGAAAATGTGAGTAACCTCAAAGAAAAATTATATACATGAGAAAATTCGTATTTCCTTTAGTCAGGACTTATAAGTAACCTTCCTGACTACGACTTCGACTTTGAGGTTATAAAACCGGTGAACTACGCTTCTTGCCTGAGTAAACTTTTCTGGGACTACGATCCTTTCTAACTTCCGTCCTCCTTTTCCCTTACTGTCTCCTACTCTACCAACCTACCGTAATGACTGAGCTACCTGTACACAAACTCATTTAGGGTCCTCAACCACTACCTCGGACCGCAAGACGTCAAGTACCCCAGTGTTTCTCAGCCTGTACTGACTCGTTCACTTGACTTGACTTGAGAAAATTCGTATAAATAAATTTCGAGAAAAATCCAACTGGTAATTGAATTCGTCGAGTCGACACTGAGAAGGATAAACAACTCAACCACAAGATGGAAACTCCCATAACAGAAAGGAGGGTACCCAGGTTTAAGAACGACTTAGTAAACGGTTCCTTTTCTCAACAGAACCCTTTATACGGTACACAACTCCACGAAAACATCAGACACACGACAACTTCGTTCGTGACTACTCCACGAAAACACAAACAGAGAAGGACTTGACAAACCCTCCATCGTCGAAACTGGTCCACAAATTAATACAGAGTTAGACTACAACAGAAACGATGACTAATACGTTTATTTCAGGGGGGTCTACACGACAGAGTAGACGTCGAAGTGTTACCTCGGACCAAGGTAGAGGGACAGTACGGACACCCGAGACGGTAAGGTTCAGATCGGTCCGCTCCGAAACTTTGGTCAAGGATAAGGTCTAGAGGTCCTCCACAGAACTCGAAGTAGTAAGGAGTGACGATACTCGAGAACCGTGGATTTCTATAGAGAAGGAACTAAAGTTCATACCGTTATATATTTAAAATTTTATATAAAAGAGCATAACTCTGACTCTCCCCTAACATATCGTATTCACATTAAATGGTAGAACTGACACTTTAAGTATAACGAAAATATTAATTTTTTAGAGAGACAGATGTGTAGGAACCTTTTTCGTAGAAAGACAAAGAAATAGAATTTACACTAAACCCCTGGGAACGGGAGTTACTGAGTTTTCTGATCTCGACATTAAGATCTTTCTACCAATAGGTACAGTAACCGACAGAATTTACTTTCTCTTTACTTTACCTTTAGTTATCTCTTGGTTCGAGTGAAAATTCGGAATAATGACCCATCGTATCCCAGATCAACCCTTTTGTTTTTGTCTATGTAAACTACACACTTAAACGTTTTCCATAAATAGTTACCCTCAGGATTTACGGTCACTCCTGAACGCTTAGATCTCTCATATCTACGGAATTCTTAGTCACAGAACCGATCGTGTCTGTATCTTGTAGTGTCTTTCAAGATAACCTGTCCGACGAGACTAGACACCTTCGGTAACTTCAAAAGACCAATATTCTCATTTTACTTGTCTACCTTAACACACTTGTAAAAGAGACTGGGAACAGGAACCCGGACCCCCCTGTACACGAAGTTAGTACTCTTTTTTACACCTTTCCCCTCAGACAAAACTTCCAATATCGGGAGTTAACAGACTACCAACCTTAAACGCAAAGGTATCGTTGAGCCCTAGACCTGATTCTAGTCGGGTAACCATCTATCGTACGACAGACAAGGGGTGGAACTTTAAGACCTGACACAGGAGTTTGTTCACCGGATTCATGTCGTAACCCTTCAGCTTTGAGAACTGAAGATCTGAACTAGAAGATCCACGAATGCTTCTTTGAACGGGACACAAAAGTACGGATATTTCATTCCCAAAGTATTTCAATTAGAAATAAAAAAGTATGGTCGTTACGACTAAGTGGTCTCGTACATTTCGTCACTCAGTCTTATTACTAACTCTCAGAACTACCGAAAGACACACAGAGAACAAATCTACACTAACTGAGGATACAAAAATAAATATTTTAGATGTAGAACGTCGACTCTTTTGATTCTTACTGAACGTTTTGAATCGAAGACCGATTTTTCATCTCCTTGTTCTTTAACTTTAGATTCATATTACTGACATTTTGGTCCTAAAACAAGTAGAGAAATTGTAATTTACATGTTTACTAACTAAATAAACCTTTCTTCTCTTAGACAATAAGTCTCTTAGTCCGGTTGCTCTGCTTCTCCAATTTTGTGACGTCCATAAGAAAGAAAGAACCCCCCTTTACGTCATCTAGGACTAACGATATAATATATTCCCTCTTCGTCACGGTCGTAGGTTTCGTCACTTATTAACGGGTGTAAACCGAGACCCGACGTAATACACTTAGAAACCGTCGTCTATCGGAAAAGAGTAATCCGATTATAATCTAAATCAAACATAAAGGAACCGTGTCTCAATTTCCTCGACCGGACCTCAAACCACGACCTCCGCCTTTCTCCTCTTTCGGGCCACGAACCCTATTCGGTGTCCACCTATTTACTCTCGACTGACATCCCGTCGACCACCTACAAACAATCTCACCCTTTCCTTCGTATTAGACCCTAACTTTGTCTTTCGAGGCTCTCAAGACAGAACCCAATTTCTACTTCCCCCCTAACATGAATTGGAACTAGTTTAGTGTAACGAGTCGACGGAGACTCTTCCGGATGTCGTTAAACCCCTATCTTACTAGATTAAGAACCGATAGACATAAAGAACCGAACCCCTCATTCTTACAGAGGTTTTCTCCGACGGTTGGGTTATATGACAGTGGTCACTATCCTTTCCTGTATTACGTACTCTTTGTAATACTGGTGTATGGATCAATTCTTAACAGTCCCCAGTCTTGTTCTCTCTATTCGGTTTTACTGAAGTACGACCCACTCAAGGTCCGGGGAGGACGTGTACGTGACTTGTGAACCTTTCTAGAGTCCTCTTTGACGTCAGTTGGGCATAAACTTTTCCATTCGTAAATGTTGACTTCACAACTCGAGACTTTTCACACTGTTACCTCGTACGTAACCTCGGTATCAAAGTACCTTATTAGTTAGTTCCGGAATCCCTCGTAGGCTGATGGATTAAATAACGTATCCACCACTACTCTACTGTACGGAAGAGTTTTAGAACTCCGATCATCGCCACGTCGGACTGGATTTTGTAGTATTAAGACTGTGTACCGGTCTCGAACGGTGAGATATGCTTTGTTGTCCACGAACGTCGGTGAACCAACCATAAGGAAAAGAACACATGGGTCTGACGTCACGTACGGCAAACTCCTATCTTACCTTTCAACCGGAGTCCCCTTCACCTCGGGGATAGTCACCCACCTAGTCTCGGGTCAATGTTAAGGTGACTGTTAAACTGTGTCATTTCTATCAGAAGACCTTCTTTCCCACTCAAGATCCCCACCGAACAGACTGTCGTGAGACGGGTTTACGAAAAGAAAAGCTCAGACTTTACGGCCCCCAGTTATACATTTGAAAAGTTGGTACTGGCGTCAATGTCTCAGTACGGACAGTCTTGACTAACTCTTTAAAGTCTTAACGGACGTAAATATTTTTCCGTTCACACATTAAACTTGGATTCTTTTTCTGTTTGTATTCTCCGTGAGCACTGTCGTCACCAGACGAAGACACCGACACAACTTCTCTGAGGTTCAGGAACTAACCACTGCAACCTATTCGGATCTCCGTAGACTCTCGGGACCAGTTGAGACGGTTCACTTCTTGAGTTCTTCTTCTATTTTCTCTTCAACCCTCTTCGCATTCCGGTTCATTCTCCTTCTCGTCTTCCACCATCTTCTTTCGTTCCAACCTGGAAACAGACATGGATATCGAACTCCCGACTACGAACAAGGTTCACTCCCTGTAACATCAAGTGGTCTGCCTGTCGTAGAGACTTGTATATGTATGTGAAAAGGGGGAAACTGGGAGAGAGAGGGACGTGTGTCTCTGTCTACGATTTTGTAAAAATATTTTACACATAACAACGTATGCTAAAAGTTCATATAAAACCGAAAAGGACCATAGGATGTAGTATCAACGAAAACTTGATACTTATGAACCTGAGTCCACTGGTACGCTAAACGTTTGAAACCGATATTTTTCGGTCTATCATTGACCAAGAAGTACCACCCACAACGTCAGGGGTACACTGAAACGTCTTCATCTACGTAAAGCAACTCTACGGATGTCCACCTGGACACACATCCTCGTGCGGACACACAGAAGGGACGAGGTACTACAGAGTCGACGTGGAGTCGGTTACCCTCCGTGACCTGTCCAGCCAAAATCTGTGACATGTGGGTCCTAGACCTGTTTATTTACAATCCTCTCCCACACACCCCTTCCCTGTGGAATTCAGTAAAATATTCTTGCGGGACGGAAGAGAAGAGAGAAGAGATATTTATATGTTTACCGATTGTGAATACAAGATAAACCCATATTGAACGATTTTCAATTATCAACATTGTCCTTTTTCGTACCATTATTCATTATGTAGTAAAATTTGACGGGACAATAGAAAGTACCCCGAAGGGTCCACCGCGATCACCATTTCTTGGGTGGACGGTTACGTCCTCTACCTTTTCTACGTCCAAGTCAGGAACCCAGCCCTTCTAGGAGACCTCCTCCCGTACCGTTGGGTGAGGTCATCAGAACGGACCTCTAAGGGTACCTGTCTCCTCGGACCGTTCGATGTCAGGTATCCCAACGTTTCTCAGTCTGTGCTAACTTCACTGAATCGTCCGTCGTTCTATAGTGAGTATGTGACTCTTTTCTCTTACTAAAACATTATTACTAACTCAACTTTTTTGTCATACAACGTAATACATCTTTTTTTACACTTAACATCTCCGTCAAGACAACAAGTCTCTATCTAATAGGTAGTTGTGTAGTACAAGTAAGAGGGGGATGACGTATAAGACTTTAGATGAGTACAAGGGTGTAGGCGACGATAGTAGGCCTGGGTAGAGTGATAGAGAACTGAACGAAGGTGAAGTGAGGACGGGAGGACACCAGGAGAAGGACGTGTCGCTAGAACTTAATTTCCTATGGTGCGTGGAAGAATCGTAGGAAAAGTGAATTTCATTTTTAGGTCTGAGTAAGGATGCCACTCTTAGGTTCTGTAAGTCCGAAACGAACCGGAGGGGTTAGAGTGGAGTATAGTCTAAAAGGAGACCAGTAGACGCGAGGTCTGTATAAACAGAAAGACAAAGACCTTTTACGGTTTCAGGACGAGAGAGAACTCGTGCAACCATGGGAGGTAGTACAGACGGACGTAAATGGAGGAACCAGAAACGTGGAACTAAGGGACAGTGTATCCAGGGTCGAGTCTACAAAGAGACGTCTCTCCGGACTGGTGAGGTCAGTGCGAAAGACTATAGTACCACATAGGAAGTACCTCGAAGAAGGACAGACTTTAGTAGGACAAATATAAGACAGAGAGGTCATTGCACGTTTGAGGAACTGTCGTCACTAGAAGAGACAGAATAAGTGACCATGTCGTAGTCACGGACGAAGTCACAGGTCGCGTAGAATTTCTTACGTGAAGACTATTTGCTTTACGATCAACTACACTGGGTCTTCAAGGAACGGATACCCAGAAGGAAAGAAAACGGGGTATTACAAATAGAAACCCGAAGGGACTATCGACAACCATTTCTTAGGTGGACGTTACGTCCTCTGGGGTCAAGTTAAGGACCCAACCCTTCTAGGTGACCTCTTTCCTATGTGATGGGTCAGGTCATGAGAACCCGAAGGGAACACCGAGTCGACCATTTTTTAGACGGACGTTACGCCCTCGGACCCAAACTAGGGACCCAACCCTTCTAGGGGACCTCTTCCCTTTCCGATGGGTGATGTCATAAGACCGGACCTCTTAAAGTACCTGGCACATCAGGTACCCCAGTGTTTCTAAGCCTGTGTTGACTCACTGAAAGTGAGTGAGGTGACATGATAGAAATCAGAGACATCTCCGCTCGTCCTCCTAGGTAGAACGACATTACTGACAATCACCGTCTCCTACGAAAAGACCTACCACCCACGTTCACCTTGTAACAGGTGTCCTGTTCGTTCTCAACGTAGGTATCGAGAAATCAATGGAAAGAAGAAGTGTCAAGATCGAACAGGGAATCCGATCCCTTTATGGACAAACACCAGACACCAACCGTAAGGTTTGAACTGAATCAATTTTTCAGAGGTTGGACGTGTAGTCAGGGAGACGAGGGAGGTCACAACCGGTTCTAAGGTGGGGGTGGGTGTCGAGAGAAGTATTAGGAGTCAGTAGTCGACTGAGGGGATTGAAAAGGGGGAAACGGAACTTCAGTATTAGTCTACTATTTTCTTTCGCCGAAGAGGAATTTACTAGTCCTTCAGAATTTAACTCTTAGTCTGGTGGTCCATAGTCTGTTGTGAAACTAGTAATAACGGTCCCTAAGTACTGACTCTTTATCAAAAGTCCACAACGACAATGTACACTGGTATGTATAAAACAATATCGTCGAACCCTACGATATTGTGTTATTGTATCAAATATTGTATCTGAATCATCATCAGCATATTGATCATCAATATGATCTGACGATTCTGAATCGATGACGATTCAGTGAAGTCAGAACAGACTGAGACCCGTTGGGGTATCTGCCGTCGGGTGGTCCGAGGGGGTAGGGACCCTAAGAGGTCCGTTCTTGTGACCTCACCCAACGGTCAAGGAAGAGGTTAAGTTCTTTCACTTTTCACTTTCACTTCAGCGAGTCAGCACATGCTGAGAACCGCTGGGGTACCTGACGTCGGGTGGTCCGAGGAGACAGGTACCCTAAAAAGGTCCGTTCTCATGACCTCACCCCACGGTAGCGGAATTGTATCTGATCCATCGAAATTAATATCTGTACATAAAGAGTACCAAAACCTCCGACCCTTCAGATTCTAGATCTACAGTCAAACCAAGGTCCGCTCCCGGGAGAAGAACTGAACGATTACCTTCGTAAGACGGCTATAGGAGTGTACCTCTTTTTTACTCGAGATCAGACAGAAAGAGAAGACTTTTACTACGACTACGATAGTACCCCGGGGGTAGGAGTACTGGAGTAGATGTGGATTAATAGAGGATTTCCGGGACGAAGGTCTATGGTAGTGTAACTCCCATTCTCGAAGTCGGACACTTAACTCCTCCCCGGTGTTTGTAAACCAAGTCTTATATATGGTTTACACGTAAAACCAGTTTGCGGTTTACTGGTTCATAGGTCAATGATAAACCGACTTCAACTTATAGAAGTAGGATCTTTTTTACAGACCGTATGTTCCTATTTGGACTTTATGATTATTCTTATGGATAAATAATGTTGAATTTAAATATGGTTCGTCTAAAAAAAAAATTAACGGTAACATCACACCACCATAGTGTCACCATAGTGTCCGTCTCAGTGTCGATAACTGAGGACACCCAAAACATCACGTGTAAACACTATGACTTTTATATGAGAAAAGTTGACTCTAGTCACCTCCTCGTTGTCTACAAAACCAGTTCGACACGAGGACGTCCAACACGATTACTACTATAATGGTTCAGTAACTAGAAAGTAGGAGAGGTGACTTTTGACTGACTTTACTTCTGAAGTTGAGAACCCGAACGGTACAACCAACATCGAGTACTCCGTCAAAGTAACTTTGTCAGGGTATTTACTTTCAAATCCTAACATAAAAATTTTTCTATGAACAATTCACAAGAGTTCTAGTTCGACTTAAAATAACGGTAGGGACACCAAAAGACAGAATTTTTTACAAAAGTGTCATGACATTTCGTCCTTAAAGTTAAGTCATCGACCTTACTAGAGTAAGTGTACGGGCAGTCTAGTACAACAAGGAGTCGAGTTTGTGGAGAGTAACGAGGGGTAAAAGGAGCTTAATTTTCGGTCTCAGGAAAGGCACAGGAGGACCCGAGACGCACTAGACAAGGGACCATTCAGTGAGTACAGTAGACGACGATGTGAGAAGTACAAGTCCGACGAAAAGACCTAATTTGGTCCATAGAAGGGTGGACCCTTGGGAACATGACGACAAGGGAGACGGACGTCGAAGTAAAAGAGTCCTACGGGTTCTGAGAGAGGAGGTAGAAGGGCTTTGGAAATAAGTTGGCATTGGAGTCACTACGAACGACCCGACAACACAAATTTATCGCTTGAGAAAGGGCCACGAAGACTAGGAACTGAGAAAGCAATAAGAGTGAGGGTGTGAGTTATATGGGTACTGCAAGATTTTGTCACATAGTAGAAGAATTGATAATGTACATAACAATAAAATACAGTAGGGAGGTTTACATTTAACACACTCCCGTCCCTGGACTAAACAAAAAAACTAGATAGGGATTTTACCGTTTGATACAAACCATACAATATCCCTGTGTTAATAAAGAACACATTTACTTAAGTACATTAGTTACACGTAAATTCAAAGTGGACTGATTGAAAATTATATTTTTGTTCGGTCCTCTAATCGAATTAATGTACATTTATGGATGCAAATAACCTTTCCCTTAAAAGGATATCGTTATTATTCGGGATTCCTCGTAGGGATAGACAGTGGTCGTCACATCACTACCAGTCTCCACATTCATTGGGTGTACTGGTTTACTAGTAATAAAACGTGTTCGAGTTCCAACGGTTTTGATCTCGGTTTTACCGTAAACCGATGAACCGGACGGTTTTTGGTTCCGACTTCGGTTTAGGAATATCTTAAAACCGGTTTACAGTGGTTTTCGACTTGAAGTAACGAAGGGATAAGAAAAATATTAATTCATCAAATCGAGTACGTACGTGAGTACAGATTGAACGTGTAACACATTAGAAAAAGTCCCTCTTTAGACTATGGTTGGAAAAGAGTACAACATGATTTATCTGTTTACTCCCAATTAGGATAGCTACGGGACTTATTATCATTGTTGAATCTCCATCGGTCTTTACCGTTGGGTGAGGTCACAAGAACGGACTTCTTAGGGTCCCTACCCCCTCGGACCACCCGACGGTAGATACCCCAACGTGTCTCAACCTGTGCTGACTTCGCTGAATCGTCGTCGTCGTCGTCGTCGTCTCCATCGGTCTTGACATTGTGTGTCTTCTCTTTCATTTTCACAATCAGTGAATCAGCACAGAACTGAGAAATCCTGGGGTACCTGACATCGGAAGGTCCGAGGAGACAGGTACCCTCAGAGGTCCGTTCTTATGACCTCACCCAACGGTAAAGGAGGAGGTCCCTTAAAAGGGTTGGGTCCCTAGTTTGGGTCCAGAGGACGTAACGTCCACCTAACAAATGGTAGACTCGGTGGTCACCTTGGGTCTACCTTCTTTCTTTACGTGGTTTCGAACCTAAACAATAGTTCGTCTTGAAAAAAATTTAGCTCCTATACACTAAAGTTGTAAAACTAACGAGAACTATATTTTATCACTTCCTGTGACTGGACCCTGTAACCTAGGTTAGGGTCAGATGGGACGATGAACGATCGACATATTGGACCCCGGTCAAAGAATAAGAAAGAGACGGAGTCACAGAAGTAGACAGGTCACCCCTATTAGTATCACGGATGGAGAAACCCACCAACTAGCATAGTAACCTTAAATATATATTTTACGAGTTTTACCGAGGACCGTATATCATTCGTACGACAATGCAAACGAAGATAACAACAAGAAGCATAGTAGCAATAGGAACCTTTTGTAAAACCGTTCTACCTGATCTCTTTTATTGAAAAAAGTCGTCTTCAAAACTTAACCGACGGACGTCGGTATAACCCAGATGGTTGTTCAAAACAAACGGGTGTGTATGAATTCCAAATTTAATTAGAAGGCGCCACCTTTTTGGGATTGTAAGAGGGAAATTTATGAGGTCTAAAGGGCGAAGAGAACTTTTAAAAATTTTTAGACCTTTACTATTCGGATTTAACCATGGTCGACCTCAACAGTCGTCGACGGGGAAACACTACTTATCAGAGAGATGAAACCAAGACGGATACGGACCGACAGAAGTAAGTACTCCAAAGGACGGTCCGAAGATATCCCTCAAATTCAAACACTGGAAGTCACATTTCCTGTGACTGTATCATATTTTTCATATCATTCGGGAGAGAATAAATCACTTTTACTGAATAGAGGAATTTCACGTGTATAGTAAGTTGTAAGTTTCATAGACAATCTGGGGAAGGGACCACTATCACATAACTTATTCTATCTCCACCTTTGACCTAGAGTCTGTACATGATACCGTGTTCAAGACCATATATAAACCTTCCTTTGGTCGACTCCAGACTCTTTGACTCTGTCTTTTACTTCTACCTCCACTCCAATCCCCTGACTTCCTCCTTTCCCTCTTTCCCACGCAAGACTTTACTTTAGATTCACAATCTTTCCTCGTCGGAACGGTTTTCTACGTTGACTCTTGCGAAGACTTGGTCTCAGTCGAACATGTTCCCGGGACTCCATCCCTCCATACAGAGGAGGACTCCTTTCCTTTCTCTGGATACACCGTCCATATGCCCCTGAGTTCTACTAGAATCCCTAGGACACCAAAACGGACTTGGAATATAAAACACACTACCTCTTTAACTACCTTCCAAAGTCCATCCCCTCCCCGAATGTTTCTCTGCTGGGGTAGACAAGGCGTCTCCCAACCATCCTTCGCTCGTTCTCCTCTTTATCTGATCTTACACCTATGACCTCAAGTACCTCCACTCTCGACCACTATGGCTATCTTTACCTCTCTTGACCCGTTTAGACCTCAAATAAAACCTCTGTCTTCACTATTTTACTCTAATCCATATTAGGTACTCCGTTTCCTCTTCACTGCTACTACTGATTCAAGGACCAAACTCGTCGATTGGTCTGTGACCACAATAAATCATTCTACCTTTTTTTTTTTTTCAGTTCCTTTCTTCTACAATTATCCCCTTCTAAACTCCACTTTAGTCTTCAAAGAAAAACTGGTATTAATTAAAATGTTAAAGTCTCAATGTAGGTTTTCTTTTACAGTTCATTCAGTAATTTGAACGTTCAGGTCAAAGGTTCCCACTAGACCCGATGTCGATATCCAGTCGCCAGTACACACAGTATAACACCACACATGAGACACACACAACGTCTCCCTAGTGTATACATCTTTGAGTCCCTATAAAGTCTTCAAGACTGAAGATTTTCCACTATAGAGACACCAAAGGCACTGAGACACGACGATGAACCTGACAATCGGAACAGGACAGTAATAACTTAAAACTCGGATTCCTAATCCGAGAAGTCAAACCTCCCATTACTGTATCGGATTTTCGTGGACCCATCTTCATCTAGTAGAAGTGAAAAAAGTCGAAAAAAAAAAAAATTCGACGGGGTGGGAAGCAGTACAAACGGATGATAACTGACAAAGTGTGTAAACCACCTTCCTCCGGTCACGTAACGTACCGGTCAACCTTTTCCTCATCCCCAACCCTCCTACTTATCGTCCAACAAAAATTCGAAACTTCCGTAGAATTGAAAGACATCCCTACACTCTCAGAGACGAGAAATAATCAAGGTAGTAATATCAACAGTGAATACAAGTGGTTGTAGGTGTAGAGAGGAACACCCGAGGTCATTTTGACATGAACGACCAGAGGGTCTTACGGATCAAGGTCTGTCACCGGACATTCTCTTTGTGTGACAGGATTACCTGACCCCGATCGTTTGTAAGACTACGTTTGAAGGTTGAGGGAAAGCCGCTCACACCATTGGTGGTCCAGTCTACCGTGTCGTGTCTCAGTTTCTTTGAAACTAATGGTCCAGTGGTGTCTCTGACGGGTCCTCGACTGAACCTCGACTGAAACATATTCGTTCTTTATTTAAAAGTAACACAGGGTTCTCAAACTCCTTACAAACAATCACGCCGTACACAAAAGCAAATCAGCGATTCAGTACAGGTTGAGACACTGGGGTACCTGACATCAGGTGGTCCGAGGAGACAGGTACCCTAAGAGGTCCGTTCTTATGACATCACCCAACGGTAAAGGAAGAGGGCCCCTAGAAGGGTTGGATCTCTAGCCTGGGCACAGAGGACGTAACGTCCGTCTAAGAATTGGTGACGCGGTGATTCCTTCGGGGAGACGTCGTATTCGGATCGGATTAGTCAAATTAGGTCCACCGTAGACTCTTGTTACATTATTACAAACAGGGTTTGGATTCGAAGAGTGTTCGTCCGTAGAACAACTTGCAGTTCGGTTCACGTTTGGGACTGTTTCTATCCACCCGAGTCAATTAGGAGATCTCAGTCATAGCTAGTACTGAAAGAAAAGTTGTCTACCTCTGAGAATCACGGGAAAAGTGAAACTTGTTGGCTTGATTTCAATATGACGACAAACTTCTAAAATTTCGAAAAGAGGACCCGGGGCCGTTAACAATGGTCGTAGTCCTGTAATACCCCGTGCAGAAGGGTCACGGGGTAAAGCACAAACATTAACTGTCGTCGATCGTTGGCAAGGGTAGAGTGTAACAACGACACTGAAGGAAATCGAGTACCAAAGAAGAGCTTACATAGTGACTCACGAGTCACGACATGGACAACCCGAATTAACAACGAAAAAAGGTCACAATAAACACACGCAGACATACGTACATACGCCAAATTAGGTGACTTCGTTAATGAAGCAAAACCTTTGCGACGGGAGAAAAAGGAAGGTCTTGTGTTTATATACGATACAGAGAGTGGTAAATATGTAGTTGAAATTCTTGGATCACGAAGAGGAACTTACTGGGGAAAGGGAGAACCCGAATTGAACCGATTATAAATAACCGTTGTTGACCCCAACTCGAGTCCCTTCAATAAACGTCATCACAAATAATTACATGAAGTCACTCAGTACTGTCAAAGATCGGTTACGGTGGTAAAACAACTCCTACCAGGGGTCATCTTGGGGTGTCAAACGTCGTCGAAGAGTCCTTTGTGTTCCGAACACACGGAACTACCGTTTGGGGTCTTTTATATCCCCTTTCCTCATCGGTATTAGTCGTACTTACAAGCCTTAGTAGGTCGGAAGAGTAAAAATGACCACTCTTTTGACTACCCGTTTCTTTTCCCCACCAAACGTCTTCGGACGTTTTTACAAAGTCTCTACTTTAATCCTCAGTCTAAAAAGTAGGACAGTGAGGTAGTACCGGAAAAAACAAAACCCTGAAATAAGTTATGAGGTTTATAAATACTCTTTGAAGTTCAACATATCCCCAACCAATAAAAGTCATAAAATTCCCAAAGAGGTGGAAAGAGGACCTCTTCTAGAGAAACCTCGGTAGGGAGTCAATCTCGTTCCACCCTCTACCGGAAATCGAAATATGAACCCCGGACCTGTCACTACCGATAATTACTCTAACCTTACTTTTAGACGGTGTTGTACCCACCTGAACCTCCCATAATATGATTCACTTTATTCAGTCTCTTTCTGTTTATGATATGTAATGGTGAAAATAGACCTTAGATTTTTTTGGTTGATCACTTATATATATTGTTTTCTGAGTATCTTTCTTGTCAGATCACCAATGGTCACCCTCCTCTCCACTCTATCTCTCCATCTCCTAATTCTCCATGTTTGATAATACATATTTTATTTTGATGTACCGATCTAACATGTCGTGTCTCTTATGTCGGTCATGAAATATGATTGGTGTTTACCCCATATTAGAAATTTTTGACGTTTAACAATACAACATGTGGATTTTGAATGTATAAAATTTAGTTGATATAGAGTTTTATTTTGTTATTGTTAGAATCACTAACAAATATTTCACAAGGGTGAGGTCACAAGAACGGACCTCTTAGGGTCCCTGTTCCCTCGGACCACCCGACGACAGATACCCCAGTGTGTCTCAGCCTGTGCTGACTTCGCTGAATCGTCGTCATCGTCGTCCGAGTACGCACGTAAAGGTGAGAAATTTTATACATACATACTGATTATCATTTTAATTGTGACCACTTAGATGGTGGCTTGAATACTTTCAGACGAGTGAAAATTTAAGTAGGAGAGTGAAAATTTGAGAGCTCAAAAGACCTTTACTGACCGAGGGAATCGAAATAGAAAAAACAACAACAACAATAAAAGAGGAAGATATTTTACGATAACCGATTTACATACATGGTCAAAAGAGATATAAATGTGTTCGGTACTAATGTTGTCAGAAATAAAAATAAAAAAATCGCAATAGGGAGTATATCTCACTAAAGGTTCTGACAGTAGTCGGAGAAAGACCAAAAGAATGGTAAAGGGGGAGTCGTCACAGACACGTCTACT
Source organism: Capra ibex (assembly GCA_006410555.1). Lineage (NCBI taxonomy): Eukaryota > Metazoa > Chordata > Mammalia > Artiodactyla > Bovidae > Capra > Capra ibex. Next base: position 26,645,428 of record SJYO01049755.1, on the reverse strand, counting down.
GGTCGGCCGGACTGGAGGTCCGGACTGTCGAGAGGACTCGGGCGAAGGAAGTAAACGTTCACGGACCACGTGTCAGGGGGTCCTGCGTGACGTCAATGTAGTCTTCCCTGTCTTGTTCCTTTCCGATGTAGGGAAGAAACCGTTGCATATTCAGAAACTGTACTTTTAGTTCCTCCTTTTTTTAGCTTAGACACAATAATAAAATCTACAGTTCGGACAAAGAGTAGGTAGAACATTAAAAAGTATTCACAAATAACTTAAACAGTGTCATAACGAAGACAAAATACCAAACCCCCTCGGAGAACCGGTACTTCGTACATCCTAGAATGGAAGGGTTAGTCCCTAGCTTGGACGTGGGGGACGTAAACCTCCCGTTTCAGTAATTGGGGACCTGGTGGTCCCTTCAGGGGTAGAACAGTAAAAATCCTTTCCCTAAACAAAAATCTTTACCACGTGTGAACGTAATAAATTATAAAAAGATTTAACAGAGAATGTGAACTAATGACTCATAGTCAAAGATTTAAACATCTGACTCATCCTTAAATAAGAATTGTAAAATATCGAAAGACTTGTTTTAAACAATTAATCTATCAGGGTACTCGGTATTTGAAATTATGTGATTAAAAAAACAAGCAAACAAAAAACGAAGTTCAGTCCAATTCTCAAAATTAAATTATGAACCGCAGAAAATAATTCCTTCCGTCAAAATTCTAGTACTAGTATTGGGGTCTCAATTTCAAACTCTAAAATATTTACCAAAATTAAGGATAAAATTTAATTAGGATGTCTCCTCGTTACGTTCATATCGAATTTTATATCTTTAAAGGAAAGGAAATTTTTAAACGAGTATGATTTACCTACTTATTTTCCTAAATAAACGATACGTCATAGTTTTCAAATTTAAAAATATTTTGACCGGGAGTTTAGAGTAACAAAGTAGTTTACAGAAGAATTTAAAAGTGAAAATCAGATTAACTAAAAACAAAAACAGGACGTTATCTAAAACACCCCAGACTATGAATCTATCAAAACTTTGAAATCGATGTTTTGAAAGTTCATGTTTTTAGTTATCTCATACTAATAGTAAAATCTTAGAGAATAGCAACAAGTCAACGATTCAACACAAGTCAAGAAGTCCTGGGGTACTTGACGTCGTGGGGTCTGAAGGGACAGGAAGTGATAGAGGGACTTTAACAAGTTTGAGTACAGGTAACGCAGTCACTACGGTAGGTTGGTAGAGTGGAGGAAGGGGAGAAGGGGAGTTAGAAAGGGTCGTAGTCCGAGAAAGGTCACTCAGTCGAGAAGCGTAGTTCACCGGTTTGACAACTTCGAAGTCGAAGTCGGGTCAGGAAGTTTACTTATATGTCCCAACTAAAGGAAATCCTGACTGAGCAAACTAGAGGAACGACAGATTCCCTGAGAGTTCTTAGAAGAGGTCATGGTGTCAAACTTTCACAGTTAAGAGACTACGAGTCAGAAGAATACCAAGTTGAAATCTCATTATTTTGTGTTTTCAATATTTAGACTTTCTCGTCTATTTATAGTGTTTGCAACGTTTTAGGTTTTTTATTTTAAAATAATTAACTATGTATTATGAAAAAAGGAAAAAACTGACGAACAAGTAACTGACAGAGAGGGATCTTGTGATTAAAAACATCATAAAAGATATCGTTCATATCTTTCTATTAAGTAATAAAGGAGATCACCCAAAGTGGTTTTAAAGAACCCTATCACATAGGACCTCAACCATAGTATACTAGAGAGTATATTTATATGAATGGTGACCAACATCATTATGATATCCAAACTCGGGATTCTATCCTTAGTACTATCTTAGATAAACGATTCTAAGGATGTGTTTCCCTTTTTTTCCGCACAAATACAGTATAACAGTTCAGACAAGGCATCCAGAGAACTGAACCACATTCTCGATCTAAGAGTCGAAAGTCGAAGGGTACAGATTTATCAGTTTCTTTAAAAGTCTGACCGTGGAACGAAATAATGTAAAGTTTCGAACGAAGAAAGTGATGTGAACACGAAGGTCGTGGTTTACTAAGACTCAGGTACGTCCACTCTTTTTATAAGAATCTTCAGTATGATGCGACTCTGTCGATTATCATTGAATCGATATGTACCTTCGTGGCAACTGGTATACTATCGTATATCTGATATATTTATGGATAATGATTTGAGTTCGAATTCAACCAAGACCGAGTTGAAGGGGAATCGTCCTAGGGGTTGTATAGTCACCTAAAAGATTCTGGCGGGTTATCCTTCCGCCTTCCTTTTCATCCCCGGTCAATAGAATTCAATGATACCCATTCTATGTAGTGGAATCGTTTAAAATGTTTAATATTGTCATATATGCCAGTACACTAAGGTGTCGACTCCGGGACTCGTTTACTCCCCTACGAAGGGGTTGAACTTAAAATCAAACAACTGGGGATAAAGTGGTATTTATACATCCTATTAACAATTTTTCGTGAGTGAAAGACTTATCATAACTGAAATTAAGTGTCAACTATTACACAGTAATCAAATATACTAACGAAAAACTCCTAAATAAGTTAAACACGAAATTTTATTTTTACGTAACAAATGACCTCGGGAGGGAATTGTTTTTCGTGTATTAGTTAAATTTCACGTTAAAATTTTTGGGTGATCCAAATGAAATGTCTTTACAAGTCAAGTCAGCGAGTCAGTATAGGCTGAGAAACACTGTGGTACTTAACGTCGTTCGGTCCGGAGGGACAGGTAGTGGTTGAGTGCCTCAAGTGAGTCTGAGTACAGGTAACTTAGGCACTACGATAGATCAACCAGTATTGAAATGAAGGTTCCTCAATCGTAGAAAATTCAAGTACCGATGTCAGTGGTAGACGTCAATAAAACCTCGGGGTTTTTTAATTCAGACTGTGACAAAGGTGACAAAGGGGTAGATAAAGTGTACTTCACTACCCTGGTATATGGTACTAGAATCAAAAGACTTACAACTCGAAATTCGGTTGTAAAAGTGAGAGGAGAAAGTGAAAGTAGTTCTCCGAAAAATCAAGAAGACGTGAAAGACGGTATTCCCACCATAGTAGACGTATAGACTCCAACAACTATAAAGAGGGTCGTTAGAACTAAGGTCGAACACGAAGAAGGTCGGGTCGCAAAGAGTACTACGTGAGACGTATATTCAATTTATTCGTCCCACTGTTATAGGTCGGAACTGTATGAGGAAAAGGATAAACCTTGGTCAGATAACAAGGTACAGGTCAAGATTGACAACGAAGGACTGGACGTATGTCTAAAGAGTTCTCCGTCCAATCCACCAGACCATAAGGGTAGAGAACTTCTTAAAAGGTGTCAAATAACACTAGGTGTGTCAGTTTCCGAAACCGTATCAGTTATTTCGTCTTTCTCTATAAAAAGACTTTGAAAGAACGAAAAAGTTACTCGGTCACCTACAACCGTTAAACTAGAGACCAAGGAGACGGAAAAGATTTTGGTCGAACTTGTACACCTTCAAGTGTCAAGTGCTTAACGACTTCGGACCGAACCTCTTAAAACTCGTAATGAAATGATCGTACACTCTACTCATCTTAACACACCATGAAACTCGTAAGAAACCGTAACGGAAAGAACCCTAACCTTACTTTTGGCTGGAAAAGGTCAGGACACCGGTGACGACTCAAAAGGTTTAAACGACCGTAGAACTCACGTCGTGAAAGTATCGTAGTAGAAAGTCCCAAATTTTATCGAGGTGACCTTAAGGTAGTGGAAGTGATCGAAACAAGTATCACTACGAAAGATTCCGGGTGAACTGAAGTGTAAGGTCCTACAGACCGAGATCCACTCACTAGTGTGGTAACACTAATAGATCCAACACTTCGAGAAAAAACGTGTCAAGACACATAAGAACGGTGGAGAAGAATTATAGAAGACGAAGACAATCCAGGTATGGTAAAGACAAGAAATAGCTCGGGTAGAAACGTACTTTACAAGGGAACCATAGAGATTAACAGAACTTCTCTAGAGATCAGAAAGGGTAAGACAACAAAAGGAGATAAAGAAACGTAACTAGCGACTCCTTGCGAAAGAATAGAGAAGAACGATAAGAAACCTTGAGACGTAAGTCTACGAATATAGAAAGGAAAAGAGGAAACGAAAGGTGAAGAGAAGAAAAGTGTCAATAAATATTCCGGAGGAGTCTGTCGGTAAAACGAAAAGACGTAAAGAAAAGGTACCCCTACCAGAACTAGGGACAAAGGACATGTTACAGTGCTTGGAGTCAGGTATCAAGTAGTCCGTGAGAATAGATAGTCTAGATCCGGGAATTTAGATAAAGAGTGAAGGTGACATATTAGTATTCCCTAAACTAAATCCAGCATGGACTTACCAGATCACCAAAAGGGATGAAAGAAGTTAAACTCAGACTTAAACCATTATTCCTCAAGTACTAGACTCGGTATCAGTCGAGGACCAGAACAAAAACGACTGTCATATCTCGAAGAGGTAGAAACCGACGTTTCTTATATAATTTTCCGTACCAAAACACATTAGTAAGTCATTCATACGGTGATATTAAAGATGCACACAATGTAATGAACTTACGTTTCTTTACCTCTCCTCTCTTACAAAAATTAAAGTCGTTTGTGGACAATCGTCAATAGTGCGTGACCCAAGACGAACTTCACGGAAAACACACAATGGGGAAGATTAAGATCGTCTTACCGTGCCATCTATTGGACTCTCGGGAGAGTAATATTTATCGTTCTTTACGATGTACTTTATATGGTCTTTAGGATATGTTACGTACCGTCTCGTAGATTCCTTCAATTTCCTTTGGTGGTCTACGATCTTTATTTTTCCTTTGGTTTTGGCCCTCTACTCTTAGACCGTGTTGTGACACTACGGGAACCAACTTCCAACTGTGAACCCAAAATTTTGAGTACACCTTAATCCCTCACTCTTTCAAGCTCGACGAGGGGGTGGGGTGTATTTTATTCTTTAGATTTTTCCGTTGTAAAAGACTCGTTCTCATCAGATTCCCAGAAGGGTAATCTTTTCCTTTCGTTTTCTTTTACAGAGACAGAAGTACACCCAAGACCCATCCCTTTCTTTTCAGAAGGATCTTTTTGAACTTAAATATATGGACCGAAGGACACTTAAACTTTAAATATAAACATTAAGGGTACACAAGGTCCTCGACGGTCGACTCTTTAATTAGGGGTTTAATCGAAACACGGTCATTATCGGAACCCTGTTTAGGGTCTTGATTTTAGAGAAGACCTCCCTCAGAGACTCTATTATTCCCTAGTCATTTATTGAGAGAAGGTAGAGGACCAAACTCCGGGTTGATTTAATACCAACATGTCTACAGTTAATCTAACAGTGGAGACAAGGACTGTGTAGACTAACCTCTCACTCGTCATACCCGAATAAAGAGAGAGTTTGGACTAGTTGAAGTAACTCATAATCGAGTCAAAGTGTTGACGACTAGTGAGTATACCCTGTCTGGTAAATGTCGTTAAGGGAAGGTTCTAACAGACCGTCAGTAGGAACAGTACCATATTACTATCTTCCTTCTCAAGTGGTCATTATAGTTTTAACGTACGTGGATTATTTTATCGGAGTTTTATCTATTTATGTAACTCACGTCTTTAACTGTCTAACTTGCAGTCTCTTCTCTCGAAATCGAAAAGAATCCTTAACTCTCGGATCCACCTGGTTATAATCTTTCCTACATCTTTTATATTTGTTGTGTCATTTTTTAGAACTATATCATCTATCTCAATCTTGGAACCTGATTGCTCCTCATGTGTGAGATAGAAATTTAATTCGATTCCACTGTCTCAATTCCGTGTGTACGATATTGGATCTCCAACGTAGAATATAGGAACATATCTTTTACACTTTCTTCTGTAAAGTACTCACAATTAATATCCTAACAAATATTATGTTTTTTATTGGATTTATAAGTCTTCACCTTCTGGCCTATTTACTTAAAACAAGTATGTACCTTATGATTTGTATTAACATTTACTAACCAGACGACGATTCAGTGAAGTCAGCACAGGATAAGACACGCTGGGGTATTTGCCCCCGGGTGACAGAGACCCTAAGAGGTCCGTTCTTATAACCTCACCCAACGGTAAAGGAAGAGGTTACGTACTTCCACTTTTCGCTTCCATTTCAGCGAGTCAGCACGGGCTGAGAATCGCTGGGGTACCTGACGTCGGATGGTCCGAGGAGGTAGGTACCCTAAAGGGTCCGTTCTCATGACCTCACCCCACGGTAACGGAAGAGGTTACTAACCAGATCTTCATAGATTTCGAGTTTTACGTATCCAGAACTACTCATTCTTAGTTTAATATCTTCTTATATACGTCGTACCGTTATAGTTCAAATTCTTACATTTTTATATAAATACCCATGTATTTAGAAACGGTTGACCAGTCACTGCACACATGTATAACCTCCTTCGTTCTCTCCCCTGGTCCAGAATGTTCCACCAAAAGTGATACGAACTTTAAAGAGTAATTTTCGTTAAGATCTTATGATACGAATCTCCATACCCTCGCTGTCAAAGTTTCCCTACTTGCAACTCAGAAACTCTTATATTTTTTAGTATAAGATTTACCTTACCAAAAGACAAATTTAGTAATTATAAGGAGACATTCCACTGACCATCTAAAGATAAGGAAGGTGAATCTATTCTTAGGATTGTTCCGTATTCTGACTCCTGGGGTTTAGATTTAAGACATGAACACTGAGTCACGAGACATGTATTAGTAGAATGAGACTGTAAAAGATCAAGGGGTAAGGGTTCTACACTAAAGAAGTAAAAAAAAAGATTTGGTTAAATCATCTTGTATTCATTACTGATCCACGAGTGACTTTTAGGGGTTTATAGTTCCTAACCATTAACACAGGGGTTTTAGTAAATTTTTAGTGAAATGATGTGTCATTCAACTGGACTACAAGTTCCTAGGTCCGTATTGGGAACGGGTTAAAGTACAACGTCACTCTTCCTCCAACGTAACGTATCAGCTCGATTAACATCGATTGACCAGAAGAGTCCACCGAGTCACCACTTCTTAGACGGACGGTTCTTCCTCTGTGCCCAAGTTAGGACTAGTCCTTATAAGGGACCTCATCCGTTACTGATCGGTGAGGTCATAAGAACGATCCCTTTAGGGAACCTATCTCCTCGGACCACCATATGTCAGGTACCCCAACGTTTCTAAACCTGTATCACTGTTTGAAAAGTAAGAGAAAAAAAAAAAAAGTTTGAACAAGAATACCAAACAAAGAGACAAGTCCTTTATGTTACTATTTGTATATTGTCTCGACTAGACGGGAAGTAACCGTGTGACACAATAATCAACCTACCCCCCTTACATGTCACACGACTAAACGTCCCATCTTCTAGATGTATAAAATACTAAAATTATAAAAATTTATAGCAGTTACACCCGACATCTTAAGTAAATCAACAAACTAAGTAATTCTTTTCCGAAACATAGTTCACAGGGACACTATCACACCTCTTTCTGTTCGAACATCAAATATTATGTGTCACTATGTGGTCTTCTTTGGGTGACCGTAGTGACTCTCACCCCGTCCCCTTTCTTCTCCTCCTTATCACAACAAAATCCCTTTATAAAATCCTTTAAATGATATAAAGAAAAAACTGTGGGTGAGTTTCTCTGTTTTCATGGTATTCGTTTGACACTTTGAACCCATTCTTGCAGAATCAACAATCACGAAATTTGTTTTGATTCTTACCTTTAGTTCACATTTCTATTTGTTGTAGTCCTTTTCTTAAGAAGGCGTGCACGACTCTTTCAACATTAACGTTGCTTAAATAGTAATTAACTAGACACATCAATGGCACAACGAATAAAAAGAATTAAGAGTCTAAACGACACAATTGTTTGTTGTCTACTTACAGAGTGAAAACAGTAACAACTTAATCACTAAAAAAAAAGGAAAAAATGGGTCTAGGGACTACCCAGTAGTAAGCCAAACTGAACTCGGAGAATGTTTACGTGTTTGGACCTTTTTATACCACATAATCAAGAGACCTGTCTTGGGTAACTAATATATCTATATTCAACCGTACGAGTCAGTGAAGTCAGTGTAAAATAAGAAACACTGAGGTACCTGACATCGGGTGGGCCGAAGAGACAGGTACCCTAAAGGGTCCGTTCTTATGACCTCACCCAACGGTAAAGGAAGAGGTCCTCTGTACTTAGATAAGTAGGTGTATAGAAAATGGATCGATGAATTGATCCGTAGACGGACGGATGGGTGAATGTGTAGACTCTGTCTATCACATTCCTTTACCGAGTACTGACATCCCGGACCGTTCAAGTTTTAAGTGCTCCGTCCTACGTCTGACCTTTGAGTCCGTCCCAAACACATAACGTCAAAACTCCGTCATAAAGAAGAAGAAACCCTTTGGAGTCAGTAACGAGTATCCGGAAGTAACCAACCACTCCGGGCGGATGTAGTGTCTCCCAAAGAAACCCAAGAGGTCTCTTTGTCTTCGTTGTCCAACCAACCAACCAACCAACACACACACACACACAATCAGAGAGTCAACACAGGCTGAGAAACACTGGGGTACCTGATATTGGGTGGTCCGAGGAGACAGGTACCTTAAGAGGTCCGTTCTTATGACCTCACCCAACGGTAAAGGAAGAGGTCTTTGTTATCATCATTCTGTATTTTGGTTACGAAACCATTATATTTTAATTCCTCGTCGTTTTTACCAATCTTTTTTCCGCTGGCCTACCCTCTTACGTCGTTATTATGTCCTTGTACTTACCCTTACCTCTCTTGTTAAGTCCTCTAAAATAAATTCTCTTATAAGACTCGAATGACTGACCTATACGCCCCTTTCCCTCTCCCGTCTTGGTCTCTATTTCGACACCAAAGGTCGAGTTCACCGACTCGTCTACTTCACGGAAAATTTCCTTATTCCTTCAGTCTCCCCTTCCGTTCATGTCACCTGAGAATTTGTTGCCCCTACCCTACTCTCACTCTCCGAGGTGAGGAGGTCTCAACTCTTCTCCCCTATTGAAATGTCAGTCAGAGGTACTAAGGTGTTACCGTCCAAGTCTGTTGGTACCTAGTACATCATGACATCATAAATAAAATTTTTATCCGTATATTCTCCTGTGGACGTCAAGTTTGGACTCAACAAGTTCCCAGCAATGTCTCTCATACGTTCTAATAGTCAAGATAAAACCTGTCATGACGACCTTAAACCTCTTTTCACCATCATCAATGGGACCCATCGTGTCTTAAATTCTAATCTCGGTTTGTCTTTACATCCTAAATTGGTTTCTCCTATCAAGTTCAGTACTGTCTTCTACTCTACGGGGGTTTTATTCTCTTTCCTCGTATCATGTGGAAATACCAACTCTTCTTTTTCCTGGGCTCTTCTTTTCAAGGTGTCCTCACTTAATTCTCACCGTTTCACTTTCACTTCAGCGAGTCAGCACAGGCTGAGAAACACTGGGGTACCGCACAGCGGATGGTCCGAGGAGGGAGGTACCCTAAGAGGTCCGTTCTCATGACCTCACCCAACGGTAAAGGAAGAGGTTCTCACCGTTTACGACGACTTTACCTTTCTACTCCGATTCTTTTGTCGTAAAGATTATTCTCATTCTCCATGGAACTCATTACCTACCTCTTCGGTTTAAGTTTTCCCAATTCGTCACTCACTACCATTCTTTGACTTTATTTAAGTTTAAACAGACGTGCGGAGGATGTAAAGTGTAGGGGTTTTGTGACCAATCCAAACATCAGTGTCCGGAAAAACGAAAAAAACCGTAAGACACCGGGAGGTCCATCACTAAACTCATTAATAAGAATTTATTCACAGGAATCGTTAGAATCGAATTTTAGACAAACAACCAGCAAAGACGTGACAGTCGTGAGCCATGACCACGGACCGAAAAGGGACTAGGGACGGTGTAGGGCACACACACACACACACACACACACACACACATATGTGTACTAATTACATTCCTTAGTCTAGTGTACCAATACCTCCGACAAGTCAGTGATTTGGTACAGACTGAGGGACACTGGGTATCCGACCTCGGGTGATTCAAAGGTGTAAGAAGTGATAAAGGGTCTCAAACGAGTTAAGTGCAGTGAACTCACTCACTATAATAGATTGGTAGAGTAAGAGACAGTGGGGGAAGAGGAAAACGGAAACCAGAAAGGGTCGTAGTCCCAGAAAAGGTCACTCTGTCGAGAAACGTAGTCCACCGGTTTCATAACCTCGAAGTCGAAGTCGTAGTCAGGAAGGTTACTTATAAGTCCTAACTAAAAGAAATCCTAACTCACCAAACTAGAGAAACCACAGGTTCCCTGAGAATTCTCACAAGAGGTCGTGGTGTTAAACTTTCGTAGTTAAGAAGTCGTGAGTCTGAAGAAATGCCAGGTCAGGAGTGTAGACGTGCACTGATGACCTTTTTGGTATCGAAACTGAGATGCCTGGAAACAACCGTTTCACTACAGAGACGAAAAATTATGTGACAGGTACAAGTAGTATTGAAAGGAAGGTTGCTCCTTCACAGAAAACTAAAGTACCGACGTCAGTGACAGGTATTACTAAAACCTCGGGTTCTTTTATTTCAGACAGTGACAAAGAAAAAGGGGTAGACAAACGGTACTTCACTATCTCCGACTCTTGAAGGGTTAACAGACGACAGTCTTTTGACCTCTGGGTCCTAGACGACTATATCACGGACAGGTGTTTGACCACTAGAGTCGTAAGTCTTTCTCGGTCACAAAGGCAAACTCAGAGTTCCGTCCTTCTGACTACGCGGTCAAGTCTCGTCAGTCTACCTTTTCCCCAAGAAAATGGGTTCTCCCAGTCGAAACAATAAGACAAGTTGAAACAAAGAAACAACAAGACCGGAAATCGGTTATCCAACCACCTTGACTGGTAAATGTAGTCCCTCGTGTTAGACGAAATGAGTCAAAATGACTGAGTCTACATTTAGAGTAGCTTTTGTGGGAGTATCTTTGTTGACCTTACAATCAACCGGTTATTATACCCGTGGTACTGAGTCAGTTCAACTGTGTATTTTAATTGGTAATATCTCCGACGTGAAAAAAAAGGTGACAATTTCATGACACTGGTGAAGCATTCAATAATCCTATGATCCTTCTTTTTCTTTTTCTTACACAGGAAATAGGGTGATCTTGAAAAGAAAGTCAGAAAATTTAATTTCCGGTACAAAATTTTATAGAACTTTTATAAACGTTTTTACGAAACCTACAAACTTTCGAAAGTAGAGAAGACGAATAAACAGGGTCAACAGTCTCGTTTTTCTGATTTTACCCGGGACCCCGGGACCTACAAACAGGTCAGCGACGGTGAGTGATTGAAATAGACAATTCTTTCTTTCTTTTTTTGAGAGGACTCGAAGCCAAAGGAATAGAGCAATACCTAACAAGCCCGAACCGCTAGATACACTGGAAAAGACGAACTTATAAAATAATTAGATCTTAAAGAATGACGACGACGACGACGATTCAGCGAAGTCAGTACAGACTGAGACACACTGGGGTATCTGCCGTCGGGTGGTCCGAGGGGACAGGGACCCTAAGAGGTCCGTTCTTGTCACCTCACCCAACGGTAAAGGAAGAGGTCACGTACTTTCACTTTTCGCTTTCACTTCAGCGAGTCAGTGCTGGGGTACTTGACGTCGGGTGGTCCGAGGAGACAGGTACCCTAAAAGGTCCGTTCTCATGACCTCACCCCACGGTAACGGAAGAGGCTCTTAAAGAATTCCCCCTCCATTTACAGGGTGAGAATAATGGTGTACGACCTCCTAACCTCCACCACATGTCTACTTGTCACGAGTCAAATTATTAAACTTATAAAATGACACACAAACTTGGTTTATTCTAAACGTGTGTATTAGTACCAAAGGACTAACAACGAATCTTGTTCCACTTTTCATTGTTTCCCTTAGTAAAATCACTTTTCATAATTCTTTTATGTATAAAATCTAAATATACCTTTTTGTAATCTTAACAAGGGTTGCACCCGACATATGTTATATGTCATAATTGGATACTTAGATACAACTACACCATAGTACTACGAAAAGTACTCTGGGTCTTTCTGGTGTCAAGAACATCGTCTCTCGTCGTATCTACGAAGTAATTGTGAAACGAGGTGAACGTACTCATATCGGACGGTTCATGACATGGTCCATGTCCTTAGGAACCCACTCACCTACACCGAAACCGGGAACCATCGAATATCAGATCACACCATCGTAGTCCTCACATTTACTCAGTGGCATTGGGTGATAGGATAGACGTCATCCCTTTCATGCATGGTCCCTGGTCCAAACCCTATTGTCTCCACCTTCTAGTGGAGACGGTACCCTTGTGGTCCCTTTCGGAGTCACGTCAGTAAGAACTGACTGACTGTTTAACCCTCACCCGTAAGGTTCATGTCCTTTATCCGACAGGTTTTCCGAAAGTCATCTAGAACCCACAAAAGATTATAAAGTTAGTCCTTCAGGGACCTCTTCTGCAAAAGGAAAACAGAGGGGTCTAGGTCCACTGTTCGGACTCGATTAGAACGTCACCAGTACCTAATCTAAGACCTTATAAACGGTAGAGACGTGAAAGAACAAAGGACCGAGTCCCAAAGATAAAAGAAAAGAAAAATTTAAGGTTTACTTAGGATTCATTCTTAGACGTATAGGATATTTATAAGAAAAAGTTATACCGAGAACGGTAAAATTTTTTCCGTTTCTCTTCTTTTTACTAAAAGTCATTAGAACCTACTCCCTTTTGAAACATGGGGATTACTTTACGGATTCAAACGAAAACACAATCGACCTTCGGATGACATTTCGTCTGGCTACACCGGAAGACAAGATGAGGTCCGCGGTTCTCGAACGACCCGACCGAAGGGTGACTCAGACACATTACGTAAGGAAGACAGGGTGGGGTATAACGACTCGACGACTCCGACCACTGTAGTGGAACCTACTATTTCGGTAAGGGTTTACCAACGTTCAACGCGACTGATTTACCTCTCTACACCACCCCCACATCTCCCCGAACGGTGAATCTGATTACAACACTAAAGTAAACGGAAGAATTTTTTTTTTAAGGAGACATCTTTATCCTTACTAATGTGTAAATTTAAACTTCATAAAATATCCCGCCTAAATAACGAGGTAACGGCGAACCGGGAGTTCGTCTAGGTAAGTAGACAAGGAAACTGTCGGACGTCTAAATTCGAAAGAGAGGGTCACCCGGAGGAGACCTGTGAAATTCTCGACCACCCTTAGTATACCTCTTTCATCCACACCCGACGACCCTGTTCAATAGACTACAGGACACTAAGACTAACTCTTAAAAAGGACAGTCCCGACCCCAAATGTCTTTGGAGGAGGAGGAGGGTGGAGAACGAAACTATTGAGTCACGATGAGTAGTAACAATCAGAGTGGAATTGGTAAGGAACCGGGTTCTCGGAAGGGACTCGTGGATTCAGTACCCACTCAGAGAAACAATACAGACGAAGGGTAGAGTAGTGTCAACGGTCCGTTTCTCCCGGTGTCGTCCGAGTGCGGGAGTTTTAACACAGGGAACCTGAAGGGATCACCAGGTCACCAAATTCTAAGACACGATGGGTACGTCCCCTGCGTCCAAGTTAGGGACCAACCTCTTGATTCTAGGGTGTACGACACACTACACTGGTTTTCTATATATAATTTGTTTGTTTGGTTTTTTCGGACACACAGGACTGGACCTCCCTCGTCACTCCGTAAAATATCATTACTAAGTTTCTCCCACACTAGTCGAGTACCTGTAGGAAGAGTGACCAACCACCACTCCATTCACCCTCAGTCGCAGTAGCTAGAACATCCAGGTTGGTCAGACCCCAGACATGCGAACACCCGTCCTATGTCAATTGAAGAGGGTGGACTTCCTCCAAAGTCATAGATATTTTGCCGAACACATAGGGAACTCCCCCTTGGTCCTGGGACGAGGTTCCGACGTCATAACAAATAAAACTGACAAGGAAGGAACAGAGACGTAGATAGAAGAGGGAAGGGATTAATCGTTGATAAACTTAGACGAACGACCTTGAGTCCCTTCCAGTACCTTCGACTTACTCCGGATGAAGAAATTCCTTCTTTACCCCTGTGTCTGTCCGAGAACACGGGTCCTTGTGGTGTCCCAGGACGTGTTATAGTTTTATTATCACACAGTTGTATGTATCCTCTCTTTCATACCCGAGATTTTCTTTATCATCTATGGTAGTGGATCCTATACATTTATGAACACACGATGCATCTTAATGGACTCGACGAATAAATTTTCGAACGTACAGTCAAACATATACACACGGACACGTATACATAAACATATCAAATCTCGAAATAGAGTCGGATCTCTAAATACTGACATACTGATTATGAACCCGTAGAAGTAACTAGTCAACGGGAGCCCTCCAGACAGTGTCGGTCGTACTTTGTTAAACCCTTAGTTCCAGGAGTAGGTGGAAGACAACCGAAAGAAAGTTGAAGACCAGGGGTGAGGTGAGGTGGAAAAAGACAAAAAAAAAAAAAAAAAAAGAGAAGTAAGGAAGAGAAGTAATATATACTTTCGTAGATCATGTTACGGATCCGAAGGGACCACCGAGTCAAGTCAAGTCAGCGAGTCAGCACAGACTGAGAAACGTTGGGATACTTTGCGTCGTGCGGTCCGGAGGGACAAGTAGTGGTAGAGAGTCTCAAGTGAGTCTGAGTGCAGGTAGCTCAGGCACTACGGTAGGTCGGTAGAGTAGGAACCAGCAGGGGAAGAGGAGGACGGGGGTTAGGGAGGATCGTAGTCTCAGAAAAGGTTTCTCAGTTGAGAAGAGTACTCCACCGGTCTCATGACCTCAAAGTCGAAATCGTAGTAAGGAAGGTTCCTTTAGGGTCCCAACTAGAGGAAGTCTTACCTGACCAACCTAGAGGAACGTCAGGTTCCCTGAGAGTTCTCAGAAGAGGTTGTGGTGTCAAGTTTTCGTAGTTAAGAAGACACGAGTCGGAAGAAGTGTCAGGTTGAGAGTGTAGGCATGTACTGGTGACCTTTTTAGTATCGGAACTACCTGGAATCTGCCTGGAATCAACCGTTTCATTACAGAGACGAAAAAGTATACGATAGATCCAACCAGTATTGAAAAGAAGGTTCGTAATTCACAGAAAATTAAAGTACCGACTTCAGTGGTAGACGTCACTAAAACCTCGGGTTTTTTTATTTCAGACTGTGACAAAGGTGACAAAGGGGTAGATAAAGGGTACTTCACTTACCTGACCTACGGTACTAGAAGTAAAAGACTTACAACTCGAGATTCGGTTGAAAGAGTGAGAGGTGAAAGTGAAAGTAGTACCGAGTCACGATTTCTTAAGTGGACGATCATGTCCTCTGTACCCAAACTAGGGAACCGGTCCTTCTAGGGGACCTCTTCCTTTACCGTTGGGTGAGATCATAAGAACGGATCCTTTAGGGTATCCTATGTCAGGTACCCCAACGTTTCTCACCCTGTGTTGAATCGCTGAGTTGTTGTTGTCATCATGTTATGGACCGTACTTCGTACAAGAGTCATTTAGATTGGAAAAGGGGTAGGAAAGAAGAATCATCAAGGTTTTACTCACTCACTAATCTTGTCAATCCCCCGTTGTAACGTCCTACACAACTCCTTTTTCACCTCATCAGTCCACTTTTGATGCCTGACTGAAAACAGGTGCAATAATCAGTCCTTACTCCTACTCCTCCGGTCTCCTCCCGTTTATGGATAAACACCAAAAAGACTTTGTTCCTGAAGGGACCACCGAATCTGTCATTTCGCAGACGGATGTTACGCCCTCTGGGCGCAAGCTAGGGACCCAACCCTTCTAGAGGAACTCTTCCTTTACCGTTGGGTGAGGTCATCAGAACGGACCTTTTAGGGTACCTGCCTCTTCGCACCATCCGTTGTCAGATACCCCAACGTTTCTCAACCTGTCCTGATGTCAGGTACCCCAACGTTTCTCAACCTGTCCTGACTCGGTCAAGTGAAAGTGAAGACTTTGTTCTCCCTTCCCCCACCCCGTGTTGGAAATTTTCTTACTGTATCGGGCTCCTGTGATATATTTGACTAATCTTGGTTTGTCTACCACTGTCTCGAGACTATGGTCTGGGTTGTCGAATCTGAGACAAGAGATCCATCTACCCGGGGGTCACCTAAAAAGACTTGTCCTCTGATTACCTCATTTATCAGTAAATCAGGGTCACCGAACGTCACCCCTCTACGACCGTCATTTCACAACTTCCTCCTAATACTTCTGGTAGGATCTTCAACTACTCATGGATTCTAAAACTTACAACAATCTTCCTTCCCTTTCACTCCTTACCTACGTTTTTATAGAACACTTCCTTCTCAGAAACAACAACTCCCTATACCTCAGTTCTGAGGACTCCAAAGGTGATACTTGACTTTATCTCCGTACCCTTTGCCCTCGAACGACTTCTTCTTCCACTCAATGACAAAAAAGGGTAACCCTAAACTGTACTTCCATCCAGAGGATTTCCCACTACAGTCTGAGGTTTACTCTCCGGTCCTTTCCAATATCACTATCTCTAAACCTTCAATATGTGTATCTCCACATTAACCACAGTACTCACACTTTCCACCACTCGAATCCTGATTTACGTATTTGAGACCCTTACAGGTTTTGTTCCCTGTTCGCAAAAACTAAAAAAAAAAGGATCCGGATGTTCATATCGGGAAAAGGGGAAGTAAGAATCCGACAAACACCAAAAAGAAATTTGACTCTAGTATTGCTAAATATTGTAATATCCAAAACACACATATTATAAGACAAAGATGAAGACATATGTGATACCCTAAGAGTGGTAGTTTCACTCGGGTAAAATGACCAATTAAGAAAAAAGAGAAAATGGAAGAAAGTAGACGAAAGGGAGAAATTTTATAATATAATATATATATATATTAGATATTGTAACATATTCAGACTCTATATGGTATACTACTAAACTATATACATACATATATAACATTTTAGTAATGATGTGATTCTAATCAATTGTGTAGGTAGGGGAGGGTATCAATGGAAAAAATAAAAACAAAGAAAGTACACACGACTCTTGTAAATCCTAGACAAGAGAATCGTAGGAAGTCCACATAGTATGTCACAGAAAGGGGATCTAAATAACTCGATACACGACACGAATCAATGAGTCAGTATAGACTGAGAAACGTTGGGGTGTCCCTGACGTCGGGTGGTCCGAGAAGACAGGTACCCTAAAAGGTCCGTTCTTATGACCTCACCCAACGGCAAAGGAGGAAATCCCCTAGAAGGGAAGGGTCCTTAGTTTGGGTGTAGAGAGTGCAGAGGACTTAACCGTCCTCCTAAGAAATGGGTACCCGGTGTACCCGTAGGGATAACTCGATATTAACCGCATATTATAACACATTCAAATTCCTCATGTTGTATAAGTAAACCATGGAAATATATAACATTTTACTAATTGTAGAATCCCAATCGGTTGTGGGAGATAGTGTGGGGTATTAATGGTAAAGACAAAACACCGCTCTTGCAAATTCTCGATGAGAATCCGTTGAAAGTTCATATATTATGTCTCAACAAGTGAGGTCAGTGGTAAGACATATAATCTAGGGGGTCTGGAACGAGTAGAAGGTCAACATCATTGGTCCGACATGTAACGGAACGAAGGGAGAAAAGAAAGAAAGAGAGAAAACCGGGAAGGGAGGAAGGAAGTGGAGAAGTGAAGAAAAAAGAGATTAAAACAGAAGGTACAGTGATTAGCTTACGTTTCTACGGACCCACAAAACTGTATCTGATCCCTGTTAGAAACTACGGTCTCTCCTCGTATCCGTTTTTCTTTTATGTCTGTTGGAACTCTTCAGGTACCAAGACAAAATATATAATACGTGTCCTGATCGAACAGGAAGTTCCCGTTTAATAAGGAATAGTATCTTTATTTTAAGTAAACCAATTTACTCCTAATGTCCGTTGGATAGTATTGATATACACATATCCGAATCTTTAATTGAAAGCGAACCTGTAATAAAATTCATTGGAGTATTTTCACTAACAGTATTTTAACGGAAAGAAACAAGAGACCAAAGGATTAAGACGTTCTGAACCCTGTCGTGGGACCATAAAGGTATGTCACCACAACTTTCAACTTTAGTTTCAAGACGGAAGAAGAGGTCTACTGAAATTTTTGTATGAGGGGATGTTTGGTGTTGAAATTTTCCATATACATTTTAACATGATACAAAAAATCACGTCATACAATTCCTGATTCAAACATCGTTTATAATAGTAGAGTCTTTATAAAAATTAAATATAAATTTCGTAAATTAACAAGTACGACGACGACGACGACGACGATTCAGTGAAGTCAGTGCAGGCTGAGACGCTGGGGTATCTGCCGTCGGGTGGTCCGAATTAAAAATTCTGTTTACGGAAAAACTTTTAATTACCGTTATCCACATGGACAAAAGGGTTACTCTTACTCCACTAGACTAGTAGAAATGTCTTGAGTTCCTTTTATAGAAAAACTACATAGTAAAAGAACGATAACAGACCTACAGGACTGTGAATGTTAGGTACGTCGGCTTCCTCTGACAAAGAGTGATCGAGTTATTAAGAAAGTTGGAATACGCCCCATTGTACCCATTTGACCTGAGACGGGGAAAAGTCACCCGGATACGGGTGGTAGATCGTCACGGACGAGTGGAAGTGAAAGAAACGAAATAACATTTACTCTATAAACTGTAAACTTCTATAACATATTCTACTTCTATAAGTAGAAGTTTTTATTTTCATAAGTTTTAGTACTCAATTGTGGAAATAATTAAACCAGTCAATCATATAAACACACGAAACCTAGACCGTAAAACAGTCAATGACTTCTCACACACACACACACACACACACACATAAATCAGTACCCCTTTATTATTTTGTTGTATTTCTTAAAATTGTATACCTTAAACAGTTATCCCTTAACTGTTAGATTGACGTACCACTGAATATCGACTTTTGTCCTTTGAGAATGGTGTTGGTTCACGACGTAAGAGGGTGACGAATAAAATATTTATTTCAAAATAACCTTGTGTCGGTGTGTACCAGTAAATGTATAACAGACACTAACGAAAGTGTGATATCACCGTTAAAACTCCTCAAACTGTCTGAAACACAGGACATTTCGGAGTTCATGAATAATAGTCCAGGAAATGTCTACTCCAAGTCAACTGCGGTTCGAACTTACGTGAATTTATGTTCAGTCACTGTGAGTTTTACCACAGTAGAACAAACCGGTTTGTTCCAGAGTACCTCTCCGTAAAAGTCTAACCGATGTCTAAACACATTTTATAATATATGGACGAACCTCTTCCCGTTTGGTCTTTCTGTATTTGACTTTACTGAAACCTGTTAATCCTCAAGATCAAGTAGTCGTTTCACTCGAATTATCCATAGACGAAAGGACCCAGTGTCCTAAATTCCTTTAGTATGAACATGTGGACAAAAGAGACCCAACCGAGGAACGAGAGCCTTTCTGTCCAGGAACATAGAGATCCGAATATCCGAAGACAATCAACTCTAAATTCTTCTGGGGATAAGATAGTAAAGTCAGAGGGATTAGCGAACGAGTACAGACCTGGTTAGTGACCGGAACAACAAATCAGTGATCCGGTGTAGACCGAGAAAACACTGGGACACCTGACATCGGGAGGTCCGAGGAATCACGTAGTCTAAAGGGTCCGTTCTTATGACCTCACCCAACGGTGAAGGAGTACATCCCCCAGAAGGGTTGGGTCCCTAACTTGAGCGTAGAGGACGTAACCGTCTACCTAAGAAATGGTGACCCTGGTGGACCCTTCGGGTAGTGACCGGATGGTCCTACGGTACCCGACTCTTTCCTCATAAAGGATACTCTTTTCTTACGTTGGTCTTCGGTTGTACAATTGACGTAGTAGAAATGGAAACAATCTGGAGTAAGAAACTGAAATGAGTTCGAAACATACATAAGACCCGACTCTATTTATCAAAAGTATCGATTCCGGATCTCATGTGCACCTGTGACTGACATACCGGTCATCGCCACCACGTCCGAATTCCTTATCTTTCCGAGGAAAGACGTCGTGACCGTTATCTTTGACGTCACCGAATACCTCGAGGACACTATACAAATCTTAAGACACTTACCGTGTCAGAAACACTAAGAATTGAAAAATAGATGGAACTGTTTGTCACTCCCACTAAAAGTGTATTGATTGTCTAGAGACACATATAGGGTCCCCAATACGTGTTAAGGGGCTTACGACCGAAATAGTCTAAGGAGAAGGTGTTCTTTCGTGCACCCTTCTGTTCACTTCGTCTGAAATAATGTCTACTGGAACTTAGACGAGTCTCCCACCCCTGTTAGCATTTCGTGAGGGGTTGAAATCGTGAAGTAATATTGTAATTTTAATCATTACTGGATGGAGTGACGACTAGTGTTATGGAACCCCTGGATACAGTACCACCAACTCTTGGTGATACGACCTTCTTGAACCTCAGTGGAATTCCACTACCTTCTCCAAATATTTTAATAAGTACTCTGTCCCATCTACCCGACTCACGGATTATTCACCTCGGCTGTGGACCTTGTCAGCTCTCGTATTCCGTAGGGTGTCTATCTCCTAAGAACGTAAACACCCGGGCATAATCAATATCCAGAGACCAATGTTCTTTGTCTTTAAGAACAGTCAAGCGATGCGTTTTTTTCCTCTTCCATGACATTGTTATTTGACATAGAAGATCAGGAGGCAGTAGATTTTACTGTAGACCGTGTGTGATCCACGTTTCATTTATAAACCACTTACGTACCAGGGTCGGTCTTTCAGTAATCTTTGGGTCGCCAAAAGGTAGAGGTCGAGAGCAGAGAGAAGGAAACATTATGATATATAATATAATACATAATATTATGATATTATAAGTTAAGTGAAAAAAACCGGGACGTCTACTAATGAGTTAAAGGGTGACCTACACCGTCGGACACCGGTACGTGTCGAGGTTCGAATATGACAGGTCAAAGTCGGTACTTTACTCCGACCGAATTGAGGAAGTAAGGGTGAAACTTAGGACCCTCTCACTCTCAAACCGGTCATACTCAATCATTACAGGGAGACCGTCTAGTCACCACGACGTCTGGGATCTAAGGGACCCTAGGACACCGAGACACAGTCCGTTATACCCCCCATAAGGGTCTGTGTCTCCTTAAGTAACATCGACTCTTCAGTCAGGTCCCAACGATGAGAATTAGGTACTCTATTTACTCTACCTTCCACGATTTCGGTCGAGAGGTACATCAAACGTCGTCCCGTCCTAAGAGACCCTTACCTACCAATATCGACCTCAGTCTTATCAATTCGGAAGGCTCAGAATCCATCTGATAGTTGGGATGTGAAGACACAAATAATAGTGAGTCGAAGGTACGGTCGGTCCTCTTGTATCTTAACAGAAAACTCTTTTACAGCTAGACTCCGTAGGAGTAAAAGTACCATCGTCAATCGACCACGACTTATTATTACCTTAAGATAAGAACCTGAAGCACTAAGGTAGAGACTCGTTTACGTCTCCTCTGGAACCGTCTATAGAGATATATACTAGTCGTTACGGTTGTGTGGAGAACGACTATTTCGCCACGTCGTCTGTACTCACTGTAAAAATCTGATAAAAAAAGACTCACATTATTACAAAAACACACCTTACGTGACACGAAATGAGAACTCTCTACCGAACCAAACCATCTTTCTCCGTTTGTCCAAATAATTATGTTGGGTCATTTCGGTGAACGGTAGAGACTTCATAGTCACATGAAGAAATTGGAAACACTCAATCAAAACAATAAACGGATTACTTCTATTACTGTAAAGTCCTCTTTCTTTCTTTTGTTTATTTATCTACGAATGAAATATTGTATGTGTTTTTATTTAAGGTCTATCTAATTTCCCGCTAATACTATTTCAAAATTTTTAAAGTCTTCTGTTACATCCTCTTTCTAAAAGAATCCGTAGTATTTTAATTTATAAAACTTTATGTTTTCTTTAGTGACACTTGTATCCATTTGTATCCACTGTCACACTTCTGTAAACATTGTATTTTTCGTCTGTAAGTCAATTATAAGCATTGTACAAGACATTTTGTTTATAGGTGTTGTTTAGTCATTTTATTCAGTGTATTTATCCGTTGAGTCTCTTCTTTAAAAGTACAGTGTTATTTGAATATCTTTCTAAGTTGAAGTACTTAGTTTTTTAAGTAAAAAATTTACTCTACGGGAACGTAACCTAATCGTTTGTAATTTTTTTTTTTTTTTCACTACACCTTGTTACTGGTGAAAGTATGTGTTACTCACCTTTAACAAAAAAAAAAAAAAAAAAAAANGTTTAGTCATTTTATTCAGTGTATTTATCCGTTGAGTCACTTCTTTAAAAGTACAGTATTATTTGAATATCTTTCTGAGTTGAAGTACTTAGTTTTTTAAGTAAAAAATTTACTCTACGGGAACGTAACCTAATCGTTTGTAATTTTTTTTTTTTTTCACTACACCTTGTTACTGGTGAAAGTATGTGTTACTCACCTTTAACAAAAAAAAAAAAAAAAAAAAAAATNAAAAAAAAAAAAAAAAAAAAAAAAAAAATCACTTCCGAGACAAACAATAAAACCGTAATTAAGATTCTATATTTTACATATACGGAAAGCTGAGTCGTTAAGATGAAGACCCTTAGGGTAGTTCTTAAGTTAACGCGTGTTATTACATACATAGTCCTGAGAATAAAGTCTTACAAAACGACATATCTTTTTTTACTCTCGGTTAGAAATAGTTACCCTCATCAATGTAATACCATAGATAGTAATCTTACTTTTTAATCTTTGTGTGATTTAGGGTAGTTATTCTCCTATCGGTTTAGTTAGTATCGTATAAGTCATTAAAATACCTTATACTACATCTCTAAGTTTTCTTACTCCCTCTAGGTTTTTGCTCTGATACCTTTATAACTATCGAGAGGTTCTAGAGAACAATTCATTTTTTTTTTGACTTAGTACCTTAGTGTTTATGTCATACCAATTAAATATATTTTCCATGAATATAAACACATATAAATACTCTTTTATCTTTTTCCTTCCCAGTATGGTTAAACTGTCATCCCCGGAAACACATTACAAAGTTACATATCTACTTCTCACTATCGGTGTGAAAGACATAATAACACTATAAATTGATAAAATCCACTTCGTAAAGGTTAAAAAGTGAGATTACTTATATGGTATTAAATTGATGCCATAATTATCCAACAAAAATTAAAAAAGGAATGTTGTTTTACAAAAATTTGTTCTTAGAAACATGTACTTAAAAACACATGTTAACTAAAGAACTACCCAAGGATTTTCATCTTAACGACCCAGTTTCCCATATGTGTCAAATATTCACAATCAGCGAGTCAGTACAGTCTGAGAAACGTTGGGGTAACTGACGTCGGGTGGTCCGAGGAGACAGGTACCCTAAAAGTTCCGTTCCTGTGACCTTATCAAACGGTAAAGGAAAAGGTCCCCTAGAAGGACTGTGTCCCTAGTTTGGGTCCAGAGGACGTGACGTCCGTCTAAGAAATGACTGACTCGATTTTTATTGAATTTGTCTTCGGAATGATTTCTTATCAAACTAATTGTCAAATACTTCACAAGTAACAAGATGTAATGAACGGATGTAATGAACGAACCACGTATTATTCAGAAACTATAGATAATCGTAAAAAGACGACAATTAAGAAACCGTCTTACTCATTCTTAACGTATTTGATTCTTTATAAGCCAATTACGGAAGACATACAGGACCCCGCTTGAATAGACATTCCTGGAAGGTTGGACGGAGACTTCTAGTCTGTCTAAGAGGACTTTACACCTAAACGTTTTCCTTTAATTAATTAGACAATTTACTTTGCATGTTTATTTTCACGTACCCGTCAACCGTCCCGACTACGTAAACCAGCACATCCAACCCGTAACGTGTTAGAGGATCTAAACACGTCCCCAACAGATGAATTGAGACACGTCATCACTCTAATATCTACTAGTCTTACTCGACCTTAGAATCTCTTTCAGTATCCTTTCAACCCTAAATTTCATTATTAATCCCTTATCCTTCTTAAACTTAGTCTTCTATACTTCGTCACACTATAAGGGTTACCACTACTCCCCTTATCGTTTGTAAATCCTTCTTGTACAAGTCCCGACTCCTGTGTCGGTCTTGGGGTGCTGAATACGAACAAAGGTGGACACAAACGAAAACAAGTGAAGTAAACACTGAAGAAATTAACAATTTTACTATTTCCGTATCAGACCGAAACTACAAAGTTCCAAAATCTTCGGTATGTAAGAACCAAATTCGTCTCAACTTCTCCAAGACCCAACAACTGAATATGATCAGTTCGTATCTTCTCTGACTAAGACTTGGTCTTACGTTTTAGTAATTAAAGGGTCCTATCTCCGTGGACCACGTTCATAACCGCCGGGTAGTCTTCTAACGAACTAGTCAGGTCTGATCCCCGATCCCAAGACCGTCAGAATCCTCTCTAAAGGTTGTCAATAACCTAAACAAATAGATGAAATCATTACAGACACGGATCTGTGACATGATAAAGGATCTTACTCTCGTAGGGAAAGGATAACAGCATAGTCTCAAACTACGTCTGATTTCACGAATAGATAGGATGAAAACAGTAGTAATAAAAAGTTGAATAGGTTCTCAAAAACCATGTCAATCAGGAAAGATAGAGGAACGAGGGAAAATACTCAACCAAGAACAGAAAATGGGGACAATATTTCAAAATAACATGGAAAACAAAATTAGACAGAACTAAGGAAAAAATCTTCTGTCCATATGTCATTTAATACAGTGAATACGAACGGTGTTTAAAGATGGTACTGAAGTAGTGAAGTACAACCCGTACAATGTTAATTCAACAATTAAAAGAAAACAATTCGACGTAAAAGACTATTGAAAATCGGAGGAGGGGTTCGTTTTATTCCACCGAATAGTCCACCGAGTCACCATTCCTCACAGACGGACGTTGTGTCTTCTTCGTCCTCTGTACCCAAACTAGGGACCCAGTCCTTCTAGAGGACCTCCTACTTTACTGTTGGGTGAGGTCATAAGGATGGACCTTTTAGATTGTCTGGATCCTCGGACCCCCCGATGTCAGGTACTCCAACGTTTCTCAACCTGCGTTGACTCGATGACTCGTGTGTTGTTACTTTCGTTTTATTTAGGTGAGAAAGGACGCACAAGAAAGAAGCCTTCCGTCGATACGAGTGGTGAGATGGTGGTTGTGTGTGAGTACACACAAGAAACAAAGACGTACACACACAATCTTACAGAATAGATGGACACAGAAGTACTGATCTAACATCTCAAGACTTCTTTAGTTTCTGTTCCACGTAAGTAAGTACCCGATCTGTGGTACGGTTCAAACCGATATTTTATTTGCTAGTTAGTGTGGTATCGTATTCATAAGAGTACAACCTCCGTATGTTCTCATCCCCTCGTAACTCGTTCTTGGTACCTTGACTCTTATTACGACTATCTAAACACTCCCCCGACCTACACTCGAGGACATTCAGCGAAGTCAGTACAGGTTGAGAAACGTTGGGGTACCGATATCGAGCGGTCCGAGGAGACAGGGACCGTAAAAGGTCCGTTCTTATGATCTCACCCAACGGTAAAGGAAGAGGTCCTTACACTCATCCATCCTTCTCATTCGTTTACCGTGATAACATCATTTCTTCCGTCTTACGTATCATCTCTGACGGTGCACCGTTTTCGGACCTCAGTCTACCTATCTTTTGACTCTTCCTACTATCCTCTTACTTCTATCCTCGATCTAATCTTCCTGAAACATTTGAACTGGAACCCTAAATAGACCTTTTTACCAATGTGTCTTAGTCCAGGGACGGGGGTACGAAGGATCAACGTTGGGTCAACGGAACGGAGACAGGACCTACCTCGTCAATGTCCACTCCGTCCTCGAGAACCTCTGGACTACCTCAGGTCTCGGTCTTCCGGTTCAACCCTTGGTGCATCATCGTCTGTCGGGAACCCTCATAGTCCTGTGGGACGAAGGAACTTTCTGGACCAGACGTCTCACGACACCTGAGACCCTGATTCCCGTCGTGGTGGGGGACCTTCATGGAGAACCTCCTGGAAGACTGGGGGTCCCTGGGTCCGACTCCTTACTCTTATGTATCCAACTCGAAGAGGAAAGACACACTCATCCTCTTACGACCGAAGAGGTCGACTCCCTGAGTTCCTTTTTTACATGAAGGAACCGTACGACATAATCAGGACCGTCGGAGTCAAATTAGACACTTTTTCTTTTCAGGGGATTTGGAGTCACTGTTTTCCTGTCGTTAAAAGAAAAAGTTTAATATACAGTCAACGGGTAGTAGCCTCCACAGAGGTGTAGTCCTTGGGGTCGACTGACTCCGTGGTGGTAGACCTTTCAGCCATCAATGATCACGTCCTCCTCCCTTTTCTACTCATTAACGTGTGACTGGGAAGTCACAATAGAGAGGCTTCACTGTGCATAAAAGTAACCCATCTTGTTCAGTACACCCATATCCATTGGAATCCCCAACTTCCCCTTACATTAAGAAAGACACGTTCTCTACCGTCCTTGACCTATACCCGTCCGTCACCTTTACAGGGGGTGTGAATCGTTACCGTTGACGACTGGGTCGGTAACGACCAGGTACACGGAAACTGGAGAATGGTCTAATGACACATTCCCGGAGTCATCGACTTGGACTTAGAGTCCCTACTTATCTCGGTCCTTCTCCGTTTTATTACTATTGGATTTTCCCCGGGTCTTAGGTCTCTCTTCTTTCTATACCTTTTGTGAGTATTAGCCATCGTCGATTGAGGACATCCCCGGTTGTTTACTGTCGGGTATATGTCTTCTTGAAACGAGTGAGGACTTGCTCACGATGCCTTCAACTATTCTACGGTCATTGTAATTACGTTTTGTTACTATGTTTGTAAGTCCTTTAGGTCATTATTGTATTGTTCGAAAACACATTTATTTTTTATACTTAAATCAAAAAAAATTATACTTTAAAATTTTGTATGAGTTTTATCCCTTTTCCCCCATTTTACCTGGGGTCCATGGGTTGTGGATCAAAGTTGTTTACGGATCAAAATGCATAACGAGGTTGAGAAGACAGAGGACTGTAATCCCATGACATTTGTTTCCGTAAGATAGTAAAATGACCTTTTATAAGGTCCTACAAAGATATTAGTCATTCCCGAAAAAAAAAAAAAATTCCGTATCGGTACTATAGTAATAGTGTGGATTGTTTTAATCAAAATTTTTTACGGAATTACAATATTTTATTTTTCGGGTACAAGTCAAAAAGGATTATCACAGTTCTTTTCGGCTTGTACTCACCTCACGGACACCCCCCTCCGTCACTCACCATTGAACTAATTCGGTTCTTTTTGTTCATTTTCCTTTGTTTATCTTTTGTTACTTCTATGTTTCTTACGACCCACGTACGATTCAACGAAATCAGTACAGACTGAGAAACACTGGGACACCTGACATCGGGTGGTCTGAGGAAACAGGTACCCTAAGAGATCCGCTCTTATGACCTAACGCAACAATATGGGAGGAGGTCCCCTAGAAGGGCTGGGTCCCTGTCTTGGGGACAGAGAGTATAGAAGACGTGACTGTCCACCTAAGAAATGGTGAACGTGGTGGACCCTTCGGGTTTTATTTATCTTTTGTTACTTCTACGTTTCTTATTTTAATTCATATAGTCACCGAATACTACTTGTACTGTTGAAGGGAATAAAATATGTCTAAGTCATTTGTCTTAGGTCGTTGTGCTTCGGGAAAATTTAGTTCCTCGACTTTTCACCAAATTTAATGTCCTTACACGTTTCTCTATGGTTCTTTTTATCTCCAACATTAAATTATATTTTGAATATCCTTAGACTCCAATTTTCGTCACTTGTCCTATTTATTCCTGTAATGAATATCCGTGTTATATTTTCCTTCTAGACAATCAGCATTCGTATTTTCGTAGTTTATTCTGACTTTTTATTTTTCGTCTTGAATAATTTTACGGTTCCTTGAACTATAATCAAGTTAAAATCACATATTAGAACGATATATAAAAAGTTTTAGTGGATCTAGTCTATTTGATACAATATTATTTATTTTAATGTATAGAAATTGAAACTTAAGACACTTTCCCTTCCCCCTCACAAAAACATACAGGTATAATATGAAAATTCTTATAATATGGGTTTGAAAAGTATCTGTTACAAGAGAATAAATTAGATTATTAATTTTTGTTCAAAGTTTTCCTTTATTTATTATTTCACTGGATTTGATAGAATTAATATAATTAATTTAAAAGGACTTAATTAGAACCTAGTTTTATCTTCAGTTGTGAACTTAACGCTTGATGGAGTTTTTGTTAGATTTTTCCTCTTTTTAGAATATGGTTTTAGAATACCCTACATAGTTTTCGACTTGAGTTCCTTTACATAATAACGAAATCTATAGTTATAAATGTTTCATTTTCTTTCCTTGAAGTTTACACAGAATTCTTAAATCTTTCTCTTGTATTTTTATTTTGGACCCTTTCTCATCATTTCTATTTCTGAATTTAACCACTTCGTCTTTTATTATTGAACATCTTTTCAATTCACTCAGGTTTTAGGTCACGAAACTTTTCTGGTTATTTTAGCTATTGGAGAAGAACTAACATCACCTCTTTTTCTCTCTCTGTCGTTTTTACACACATTAATCCTCGTTCTTTCCTCTATTTTGGTGTCTATCTCTTGTTTAATCTTCTGAACACTTTCCTATCTCATTTGGGAACCCTGTCATTTAAACTCTCGGGTTTTCTTTACAAATCCTACGTTTAATGTCCAGTATAGACCCCGACCGGATGAGACTCTTCGGGATGGGTCAAATAACGAAGGTCACCAATGTTGGTCTTCAAGACCTTTGGTTTTCTTCGACGGGCTCCGAAGTTGTCATTTATCATGTGTGTGTACCCCTCCCTCAGTCTTGAACTTGACGGCCGTGTCGCCACTCCGAGTACCAAAAGGACAAAGCGGGGACGGACCGACTTTAGACTTGAAACGTCTCTCACAGGTGTTGATGTTCAATTCTCTCTTTGGGGGACAAAGACTGGTCCTTTCCCCCGGAGGACGTTTGGTTTCTCACCCTCTTTAGAGAGAAAAGGAACAAAGAAAAAGAGAGAGTCGGGATAGGAGTGAGGTTCCCACCGGAGTCGTCTCCACGTCCATGGATTTTGGAACTCTCTTTTACCAGAAACCAGTCTTCTTAGTCTTTTTCGTTGGGGAGGGGTGTTGTTTGGGTCAGGTTTCTCGGTACCCCCCCTTAGTGGGGCAATGACAAAGAGAGAATGGAAAGTGGTGTAACGGGCTCCCGTCGGGGTCAATGTGTCTTCATACGGGGCATCGCACGGAATCTGAGTCGTACGGAGAGACAGGTCTCCTTCGTCCTTCAGTCTGGGGCCAGCACCACTCATGCACTGAGGCGCGTAAGTAGTTTGAACGTCCGTACACATGGTTGTCCTTACTTAAGTTGACCTATGTTTAAGTGTCTCTCCGGACCTCACGACGTCAGGCACCTCAACGTTTCTCAACCTGTGTTGACCTGTTGACTTGTTGTTTAAGTTTTAATTCAAATTTGGTCTTTCGAATATGTAAAAGAACCCTTCTCCTTTCGAAAGCATTAATAGTATCTTCTATAATCTTTACATCGTTTTCCAGAGGACTGAAAATTTATCTTCCGTACTCTTTGTCCGGTAATATATCGATTCAACAGATATATAGTCTTCAAAGGTGTATATTCACTATAGTATGTCATAAACAGAAAGAGACAGACCGAATCGATCACTTATATTGTTTTTTCTGTGTCTGAGTCTATATCCCCTGTTTGAGAACCAATGTCACCCCTCTACTTTCAACCCCCCGTTATTACCCCATCCCTTAACTACCCATGTTCGATAATTGTATTCCTATATGTTTTGTCTTATATCGGTTATGAAATAATGATCTTACCTTATTAAGATCGAAATTTTTTAACACTTACTAACATAACATGTAAACATTAATACATTATAACATGTAATCGATATGATTATTTCTTAATAAGGTTTTGAATTTTTTCGTCAATTAGGACTACAATGATATGATAGGGTCCGATATTTCTCTTTATCGGATTGTGTTTATCGTTTTATACTAAATTTTATATATATTCCTTGTACAGATATACAGATGTGCACACATAGTACTATATTGATATCGATATATAGATAGACGTATAGATATAGTACACTAATATTTATGGTTTATTAGATCGTAACACTGATACTCATTATACGACATTGATCCATTTGAGAAAAGGTCCTTGTCTTTCTAAGAGTCAAAATCCTTTAGATAGTCATATTAAGTAAAACCTATATCTAATTTCCTTTCGGTACTAATTTTACGAAGATTGACGTCAAGGATTTGAAGTCGTCTATAAGAATGAATTTCACTTTCAATTCATTCCTACACTCGTAAAGTATTCATTTCTGACAAATGTTTCTTGTCTTAAGTCATCGATTACTTTGAATTTAACATTTTGTAAGTTTAGTAAAATCTATTTTAGTCCTTGATCTGTTCCCACCGATGGTAGTGGTCATCATAATTGTCTTAACAAAACCTCCTTACTTTTACATTTTTAACCATATTTATCATCTTTTTCTTATGAAATAGTGGACACGAATAATATTTTCAGATACGGATCTTTTAAGTACTATCTAACTATAATCACAATCTTAATTGCTTGTGAACTAGGTGTATTTATACGTTTTTAGTTATCAAAGAGGAGAGGTGATAGTTTTGACGTTTTTTACCCTTATTTGGTGTAATATAGGTGTCAACCACAGACGTGTAGTGGACATACAACACCCCTCGATGACAGCTTCCTCTTCGGACCCTCTTTATCCTAGTCAAACATAAAACTTTTCTTACGAAACCGTCGAGGCTTCTCTGATCACACTTCGTCTCTCTGGTTAATACTCCGAGGACGTTACTAGGTTCTTCTCTTGCCACAACGGAGTTTGTTACTGTCACCGTCACCTTTTTTTATCTTTCCCTACCTAAACTTTCTAGTTCGTCCCTTATTTCCTAAACGGTAGCCGACTAACCTTCCTTCCCTCTCCCTTCTCAATCTCTACTTAGGGATCGAAGACCAGTCCTCAGACCCCCACCCCCGAAGAAAAGGACGCATCCTTGTGACCTTCTATGTCCTACGAAACCAGGGTACACGTCCCGCACCCCTTACACTCCGTAGGGACTAAGTACCTATATACTCATAAGTCATCCGTTCACACCAATGGACACAAACCTCGGCTCTCGCTTCCTCCGTAGATTCCTTCAGTAAACGTAGAGGTAACGACGGGACGTTTATCCGAGTAGTCATGGTAGAAAGATCTAAGGTGTATATACACCATTGTATGCTGTAGTTGTTGTCTGAACACCTGTGTCACTCCCCTCCTCCTCTCCCACCCTGGTTAACTTTCTTATCGTGTCTTTGTATATACAACGGTATACATTTTATCGGCCACCCTTAAACGATGTACTGTGTCCCTCGGGTTTAGGCCACGAGATACTGTTACATCTCCCCACCCTACCCCACCCTCCACCCTCCCTCCAAGTGCTCCCTCCCCTGTATACATATGGATACCGACTAAGTACCACATACCGTCTTTGGTCGTGTTATAACATTTCGTTAATAGGAGGTCGATTTTTATTTATTTAAAAAAAAAATTTCTTTCTGTAAACCCACCGTAGTCGTCTACCATCTACACAGCCTCTAAGTGTCACGTTAATGACCTAGTCACAAAGAAACGTTATCCTTAGACTAGAAGTTTACGGACTGTATTTTTGAAAAGGAAAATCAGGAGGTCTGTTCATATGGAGAGAGAAAAGAGGAGAAACGAGCCCATACCTGAGGAAAAAATATATTGAATAAAAAAACGGTACAAAATTGCAAAATTAATTTCCTATTAAAGACACGTCATAACACAACCAAAGACGGTCTGTAGTTGTACTTAGCCGGTATCCATATGGATACAGGACAGGGAACCTTAGAGGGAGGGGTAGGGTGGGGAGATCGAACAATGTCTCGGGACCAAACTCAAAGGACTTAGTGTATCGTTTAAGAGTAACCGATAGATAAACTAGAGACAGAGGATTGGTGGAAACCGGAACTGACTGGTAGACGCGAGGACGGTCCGACAGAAGAGATCGTTGATATCGTTAAGATATTTGAAACCCGTCGACAAGGGAGTGGAACAGCGAAAGTCGGACCTCCAAATTGTTGAGAGACGACCACAAGACGAGGTGGACTAGGGACGGGTGTGATAATATTAATCAGGGAAGTAATTTAAGGAGGAGTAGAAGGGTAAACTACACGACAAACAAAGGACAACCGATAGAATAGACCAATCACTTAACCGACGCAGTCTTAATGGACCTACGGATAACTTTAAGTCTAAGACCCGAAGTAGGGTCTCATTGGTTTTGTCTTAAAACCCCCACTTTGGTTTCTAAGGCGTCACAAAGTCCCCAGTACCCACTAAGACTAGACACCGGTCAAACCCCTGAGAAGGGATCACAAGGACCACTGTGAAGACCCTGGTGTATTACAGCACCTGGTTTACCGTCTCCAATTTATTTATCAAGTCCCGAGACGGGTAACTGGAACCCGTTTTAATAAAGTGAACAAATTCGGACCCCAAGGTGCTTACACTTCCCGTGAGTAGCAAAGAAGGAGAATACCAACAAGTCTCCAAATTTACTTCATTGGGCCTATTTTGTAGTACTACGAGGACCCGAAGGTCCCAAGGAATAATAGTCAACTATCCCAAGTAAGTCAGAGGTGTGTGAGTTTAAAATGATCGGAAACCCCGTCTATTCTGTACCAGGAATATAGGTCAGAACACGTCCTGTGTCTTTTCGTTCTATTAATGTTATTTTACGTTAATCTAAGAAGTTATAAATTTTTGACGATTGTATTTTTAAATCCTTGAAACTACAGTCGTTCGACACCGGGTCTCGTCTACAAACAGTCGGAGCAGGAAACCTCAGTCCGATCGTCAAAGAACCCGTCACAACGAGTCTTGTATACTTGTTCAGTAACACTTGGATTGATCCCTGTTTCGACAAAACACGGCTTGAGAAACCCCTCATGTCCTCTCCACCCAACTTCGTCCCGTCCAAAGTTTCTATAGACACTGTGTAGTCTATGGAATTCCACGAGTAAGGAACCCGTTCCTCAGTCCCGTTCACAAAGTGACTGTGGTTTATTGTGTCTCATGTACCCTTTACTTCACACCTTAGTAACCCTTTCTGTACCAAACCACACGACCTCTGTGTCATAACCTTTACCGACCACAAATAAGTCGAGGATAAATAATTTGAAAACGATACCTAGTCCGTGACGAGACGTACAACCCTTGTGTCTGATCACGTTTTATCAGGAACAAATACCGCGTCCTCGAAGGTAAGATCATTCCTAAAATCAGTCACTTGTTTGCTCATTTACATATTAAATTTTCGACTATTGACGGTAGACGACACGAGTTAGCGAGTCAGAACCGACTGAAAAACGTTAGGGTACCTGACATCAGACGGTCCGAGGAGACAGGTACCTTAAAAGGTCCGTTCTTATGACCTCACCCAACGGTAAAGGAAGAGGTCCATTAACGGTAACTTTTCATGTTATTTCGTCCTATTTCTCTTTTCCCATATACCTGACCCCTCCCATCTAACTCCCTATTGTTCCCCGTCGGTCCCTTCCGGACAGATTGTTCAATTGGACTTCTCTTGCGTCCTAGACCGGTTCACCTAGGGACCCCTTTTGTGAAGTTGTCTCCCTTGCATTATGTTTCTGGAACTATGGTTCGTGAGAACTACCTGACCTCTTTGTCGTTCCTCGGACCCACCGAACTTTTATTCTTTTTACTTTACTACTCTGTTCTCACCTCTTAGTCACCTTTGACATCAAGTACATCTCGAACCCATGGGTACCACTCGTAGAAACAAAAGTAAGACCCACTCCACCATTTCGTAGTGACCAAAAAATTCGACAATGATAAACAGACCGCCGTGACCCAGAAGTGACGAGACTCCTAATGAGAAATCAACACCGCACACCCGAAAAGTAACGTCACCGAGGAGAACAAAAGCTCGGAACAGAGATACCGTGTTCACCGAGTCATCAACGTTGAGTTCCCGAGTTATTACCACCGAGGACCCGAGATCTCGTGTTCGAGTCATCAACACCGTATGTCCGAATCAATGGGGCACTGTATACCCTAGAAGGGTTTAGTCCCTTGTTCGGGTACAAAGTCCCTTTCGGGGTAGTAACCCAAATAATCGGAGACTGACTGAATGTTACCCGGTGTGGACGACACAACTCTTATCTGACACCCCCTGAGTCCTCCCTTCGTCTTTATGGTGAACCCTTCGACAGGATTATTGGGTCCTCTCTTTTTCCCCCTCTGGTTGTCCCTTTGTCCCCGTTACCACTCTTCATCAGTCTGTGAACCATATAATACTTCTAACTGGGTGCACAAAACTACTACCTAGTGTGCATTCACATACGTATTCTCTTTTCTTAGTCAAGTCTAGTTGAGTTTCAAAAACTCGTCTCGTCAATCTCCAAGCATTAACAAGTGACTTACCTTGATGTCCTCCTTATCCGAACGACCCTTCCTACTTTTAGTCCTTAGGAGGAAGTCTGTACAAGTCAACCTCCGCCACTCGTCTGTCGAAGTCATCTCTCGGACTTCAAGTCCCCTCTTCAGGTCCGATACCCTCCACAAGTACATATTCGTGATAAATTTCGGAACTCTGACCTACTCAGAAGAATCCTTCTCTCTCAAGATGTCTCGACGTTCCTGACCTACGACCCCGAAGGTTATAAATCTTTAGTCCCTCTGATCCTTCTTTGTCATTCCTCAGTCTTTCTCGTTCGTCACTCCACCCTTCCTTTCCTCCACTCAATACAGGACCTGCGATTTTGTTTCACGAAGATCTTTCTTCCTCTCACCTTAGTTTACATGGACTATTTAACTGAAACTACTGACTCTTGACCGACATCGTAAACCCGTGTACCTTAGCCAGTGACCACTGGATTATCTCGACAGAGTCACCCCACCACCCCGATTTTTCGGACCACTCTCACTTAAGTCCTTTCTTACTTGGGTGGCCTAAACCTCTTGTTCTCGTTCCTGTTGTCATAACTTTGAAAAATGAGATTTCCTCCCTTTCTCTCTACGTTACCCTTATCCTCCATCTACACCCCTGTACCCCATCTTTATCTCTTTCTATAAAGATAGGACTACCCCAACTAGAGGATATCTTTCCCCTTGACTTCACCTTCCTCTCCTCTGTGTCCGACTCATTACAGAACTTCATCCGTGCTCCCACACTCCAGCTCACAAATTTAGTTTCCGAACTAAAGTCAATCCAGGGTCTCAATGTTCTCTCTTCTGTTTCGTTTACTCGAGTCTCTGTTCTACCCGTTCACCTTTCTACTACCCCTTCCTAACCCCTCGAGACAAGACGGCCGAGGAGACCAGAGTCTTTACTCTTAATCTTAAGGTAAGTTGTCACTCCTACCTGTCGTCTGTGACCTTCCCTCACTCACTGACTAATCTACTCCCTGTGTATAACCTCTACGGGTCTTTGTGATTCCAGGAGAATTCAATGACCGGAACTTAAAGTCACCATCGGTCAGTGATCTCACCTCAAAATAAGAGGTAGGAATAAGTCGACCCTTCGACTCCCATAACACATCTGTCTCAACTTAAATAGATTCCAACACCGAAACGGTCCGTCTATATCGGTTGGTTTACTCTCTCTTCGTTTCATAAGGTACATCCTTCGAATCGAAATAAGACATTCGGGTCCCCCCAGGAGACACTACTGTATATACAAAGTAATTCTATTTGGCCTGTCGGCACTTTTCCCCCCTTGGTTGTGTGACAATATCACCTACGACTCTTGACTACAATTAACGAAGGCAAAGTCGATGGGACTGGAACCACGAACGAAAGACAAACTACCTGATAAACTTCAGACCTGGAGAACCATCTGAACACAGAAAACAGGTGTCCGTTTATTATTGAAGGTAAAGGTGTCCTCCAACTCTCTCGTGGGGTGGTGGTGGTAGGTGAAGGGGAGGAGTGTCAGAAGTTATTTGGTACACGGCTCAGTCGTTCGAGACTTTTCAGACTCCAAGGGTTTCGATTAAAATTTTGAAACCATGTAGTGTCTCGTTTGTACAACACGGTGAGAGTCAAGTTGACCCGGTTGAGAAAAGTCCATGTTTTAGACAAAATACTCAATCTATAGATAGATTCTCATGGAAAACATTTCGGTCTATTTTAACGTAAAAGTCGATCTCTTTATAGTGTATAGTCTTACTGGAGGTTCCTGGTTTTGTAGGGCCTTGTGACACATAAAATAATTCATTTCTGTCGATTCGTTTTAAACAACACACCCATACATATTTTACACAAATGTGGTCGTAGTAGACAGAACCCTACCGAAGAGTACTGATGAACGAAATATATATGGGAGTTCTGGTTGAGTCACAGAACAAAAATAATAATAAGCACATTTCTTTTCGGAAATGTATTTAATTTTTGGAATTTTTGATAAAAAAGGTAATTCAACACAACTAAAACAAGTCTAAGCAAAGGGCAGACTGCTATGTAAACAAAGAGTCATATTGTTTAGTCCTTTCAGGACGACTGTTCCGAATGTTAATTCGACCTATACTTTAAGGAATTAGACATCAACAGTGTTTATCTAATTTTCAAGTGTCGTTAAAACATCTTCTTACAGAAAACTTTACTAAGGAAAGACAAGGGGAAACTACCTTTGGTAATTTCGAGTACAAACGACTGTCTTCTACTAATAACTCACGACTTGAACCATAGTCAACAGACCACACCCTTACATCAAACTCCGTGCCCAAAAATTCAATGACTTTTGTAAGTATGCGAATTCAGAGGGTATTCTGACGACTTTTTGAGGGAGACGGGTGGTCCGACAATCCTCACCTTTGATGTCGTCTGTGACTTTATAAACCTACTACACAGACCCAAGAGAATCAAGAAGGGAAGGGGGAGAGAGAAAAGGAGTCTGTTAATTATCAAATGTCTCACCGGTGGTGTCACGTCTTATGACACTAGTATAGTCTGACTCCCCTCCTGTGTCAAGAGTAGGGGTTCTGAAACATTGGACCCCTTATGGCCCGCTTGACGTGATACAACCGATGACATCTCCAATATCCGAAAGAATTCCTTGGTCATGAAGGAACCCTACTACTTAAAGGACAATTGTTTGTGTATAACAGTCAGTCACATTCTAAGGTGATAACTCATTAGGTTTCACTCAAACCTTTTAGAGTCGTTTTTTATGGGAGAGGGGGGAGGTGGGTCCGTGTGTTACTTACCCCTCCGAAGAGAAGGAAACGAGACATCGAAGACCTAAACTGACTTACGGTTGATTTACTCCACCACTGTTCCTATACTTAAATTAATGGACCGTTCTTTCTTCGGATTATTTAAGAGCCGGAATAGTGAATCGTAATAATCATGGTAATTCCTTTTAGTCCTGGAACCTGTCTCTACTAGGCCCGTCGGACCACACCATACCTCGGGTCTACACACATAATTCGTGTCTTCCCCGACTTCCAGTACATAGTGAGTGAGGTCGGTATACACACACATAGACTAGTATATTGTCATAGTCGTTATTGTGACAGTGTATACGTCCGCCGATTTCCTATTTATACCTGCAGCACACCTTCCATTTTCGCCCTTATCTTCTTATTTCACTGTCTCTTAGGAATAGAGAGTTATTCTTTCTACGAAAGTTTACACAGGAGGAAGTCCGGACGAGACTGTCCGGAGATTATGTTTTAGGAGACGGAGTGTATTGGTCGGAGACTCTCAGCCCCGGGGACACGATTCGGGGGAGACGAGTCGTGTCCCTACTTCCTCCATCTGTACCGTCGACCACAATTTCTTCGAATCGAGTTTCCCTCCTAGTTCCCTTTACACTGTCTGTCACTCACGACCCATCTCTATTGTGGACGTACTACCTACAAACCTTTGCACTTTTTAACCTGTTACACTGTTTATTTTACCTCTCCCCCTTTTGCTGTTAAAACTCTAGTTGTACGTGGTACTACGATCAATTCTACTTTTCCCTCCTCAGTCCGTCGTCTGCGCTCCTGTACTTCCTTCTCTTTACATATACATATGTGAATTATATGAAAGTTTAATATGGACCTCAGGTCGATTAGAAATCACGGACCCGTTTAAGTCTAACTGCTCGGGCTACCACTTAGACACGATGGATTATCCAAATGGGAACGGGATTAATAAAAAATACCTAACGATGGGTCTTACCTATATTTTTTCTTACCGAAATTGGAAAGAGAGTCCGACTAACCTCAAAATGATAGAAAAACGAGAAGAGGAAAGATTTAGTTACTTTTTTTCAAACAGATTCTTTGTCATTTAGCTCGGTGAGACTGGAAAACTATAAACCTATTTCGTTTCTACATTCACTAGTAGAAATCAGTAGAATAACTACTCAGAAGGTTTTCTCTTCGTGTTCGGTAGACCAAAGGACCTATCGATCAGGAAATAGACAATTGTAAATTGGTAATTCTCGGACTTAGAAGTGTTTATTCAAAATACAAAAATCTATGTCTATTAATCACATTCAAGGGACCTTCCCTTGCACAGGTACATATCTACGGGGACTCGGAAATATAAAATTTTACTAGGGAATTTTTTTTTTTTTTTTCGAGGAAGATAGGAATAGGATTATCACACCTCTTTGTACCAGAACGTAACACAACCCCACGAAAAAGAAAGGAACTGTCATCCTTACTGGTACAAAACTCCATAGAGTGTTGGTACGTTCACACTAGAGAGTGGTACGGACGGTCAAGGTCGTAAAGTCTACATTTTTGTAAGTCCATCCGAAAGGTGTACTAAATTTAGCTGATGTGAAGGACTTTTCAGTCCTTAACGTTCTACTTTTCCTTAAAAACATGTATAAAAAAGAAACGATCTTCGACCACCACACACAGTCGGATACCAACAGTATGCTCCATTAATTCAGTAAGCTAAGATCGTTACGAAAATAAAATCTCTTATTTGGTTCGTTTAGTTTGAACCTTACGGGTGGGAGAGGAAGGAGTTGAGGGGAGAGTCGGTTAAGGAAGGGATGTCCTTATTGATCACACCCTGGTTTCTTTTAAAAACTCAAAAAGTGTAACGACTGTTAATGGACTTTAATAGTCATTAGTATGTTCTCCGTTAATATTGAGTATCTTCATGGTTGTATTAATAATGTACAAAAAGTCATGACACTTGAATTTATATGGCTATTAAGTTCGTGTTTACTACATCGACACCGAAATAATTAGTATAATAGATCTTATGTGTCTCATGTTCAATCAGTGAAATAAATCAACACTGGTCATTTTCGTTCAGGATTAAAATTTTCAAGTGTCGAAGTCTGTGAGACACCTGAAGAACGAGGAAAAACATTAACCTCGTACAAGTGAGTCCGGTATGGTATTTCGTCTAGTAGAAATCCGTCTTGGCATAATAGTGTCCCTACGTATGGGTTGACCGTAGTCGTCAGAGAGTCGAGTACATTTTAGTAGTTTATCCCATACCGTGAACTTTCGTTTACATGTCGGTGACACGGAGGTATTTAGTAGTTTTTCTTATTTTGACTAATTACATAAAATCTTACCTGTATTCAGGAAACGTGATCCAACTAATCCTTTTGTCAGGGTCTCCTGAAATCTAAAAACATATCCCCTTTCTCATATTCTTAAAGTAGCTCTGAACGTGACTTTAAGACAGTGACTACGAGTAAGAATTCGAAATCGATAAATTTGAGAAGAAATATTTGCTGATTGTATTGATTCTTGAAATAATATATTGAAATATATATATATTGAAATAATTACTGATTATACTAACCCGAAGCGATTATCGAGTCAACCATTTCTTAGGTGGCCCTTACGTCCTCTGGGACCAAGTTAAGGACCCAGTCCTTCTAGGGACCTCTTCCCTATTCGATGAGTGAGGTTACAAGAACCCGAAGGGACCACCGAGTCGACCATTTCTTAAGTGGACGTTACACCCTCTGAACCCAAGCTAAGGATCCAACCCTTCTATGGGACCTCTTCCCTTTCCGATGGGTGAGGTATAAGACCGGACCTCTTAAGGTACCTGACATATCAGGTACCTCAGGGTTTCTCAGCCTGTACTGACTCACTGAAAGTGATTACATTGATTCCCCGAAAGGTCCACCGAGTCACCATTTCTTAGGGGACGGTTCGTCCTCTACACCCAAGCTAGGGACACAGCCCTTCTAGAAGACCTCTTCCTTTACCGTTGGGCGAGGTCATAAGAACAGATCCTTTAGTGTACCGTCCGACGTCAGGTACCCCCAGTGGTTTCTCAGTCTGCACTGAATAGTTGATTTGTTGCAACATTGATTTCTACAGTTCACAGACCGTTTTACGGACCATGTACTATCCACGAGTCATTCACCATCGAGTATAATACACGTCTAACAGTGACCTCCTCAAGGGATCCCAAATCATCCCTACCACTCTAATTGAATCCCCACACACCTCTTGGGGACCTTTGGAGACCCTTCTACGAATCGGTGACTCTCAGACTACTCCTCCGTCTCGTCACGGTAGGACGTCAACCTAAAGACGGTAAGGGTGTACTACCCGAACGAACAGATAACCAAATTTGTCCGACCTGGAGTCTGGGTCTGACAACTGGAAACAAGGAGAGATGACTAACAAAAGACGTAAAGGTCGAGAGGACGGAGACGTTGGATCGAGACAACAGGTCTCGGTGGTAATATTTGGGGCGGGGGGTAAAGGTTCAAGGGAAGAAATTCTCCAGTAGACCCCCGAAGGGACCACCAGTTCACCGATTCTTAGACGGCCGGTTACGTCCCTGTACCGAAGTTAGGGACCAGGTCCTTCTAGGGTGTACGGCGTCCCGTTGATTCGGGTACGTGGTGCTGATGACTCGGTCGTGAGGTCTCGAGGGTGTAGAGTTACTTCTCATCGGGGCGACCGACGTCGATCTCCTTCGGAAGCGTGTCGTTGCTTCTGGGTAGTGTCGGTTTTGATTTCTTTAAATTTTTGTTTTCGAGTAGGTAAGGAAAGTGTTTGTAAATAGCTTGTGTGCGACATATGATCCGGGAACCCGGACTGTGACCCCTATGACTCTATTTTTCTGTCTCGACACGTAAGGTCCTTGCACTTAGGGTCGAGTCTTCGGGACTCCTCTGGACCACCACGACTACTACGAGCCTCGTGCGAAGGACTTCGGAAAGAAGTTCTCCGGTCTCCACGAGTCGTACTACCACCCTGTCGCCTCATACTTTTTTGTAGTGAGGTTCCTCACAAGACACACACACAATAGATCATTCCCGTCTCTTCCCACTGTCCGAGAATACAGTCACCCACTAAAAGGAAATGGGGGTCAACTCGTGTTGTTGTCAAATAAGTATTGAATCCCTTGCAGTCTGTTCGTGACACGATTTACGAACTTTATGTCACGATTCATGTAAAACAGTAAGACATTGGGAAGTCCGTATCCCGTGTATGACCTTCTTCCCTACCCCATTTTCTCCGATAAAAAGATTAAATAGTCCTACGTTCAAAACCGGAGCCTCGATAACTCTGATATACCTTTCGAATAGACAGACATCATACTGTCCAGGCGTTAGGACAACC
This sequence comes from Capra ibex, assembly GCA_006410555.1. Lineage (NCBI taxonomy): Eukaryota > Metazoa > Chordata > Mammalia > Artiodactyla > Bovidae > Capra > Capra ibex. Next base: position 26,603,411 of record SJYO01049755.1, on the reverse strand, counting down.
CTTGGACAAGGTACAACAAACCACCTCGGGTACCACCGTCCGTATACTGAATTCGGACCATCAAAGGATATAGAAACTGGTGTCACTAATCAAGTCTATACCTGTAAACTAGGTCTGGTCCGGTCAACCCTTAGGTACATTCTGTAAAAACGGTTTCGATAACTTCTATTGACGGGAGAAAAGGAGCCCCAACGATTCGACCATCCTTCACTCAGACCCCAATGAACTGGTGGTAGAAACGGACAACCTTTCCTCCTCTCTTTGTCTTGGACTTACCGTAGTAAAGGTCGGGGTCTAAGTTGTTACTTACTTTTAGTATAAAGGATCAAAACACACAGAATTAGTGGAGGGAGGGCACTGGGTAAAGTTCCTACTTATCCATCTATAGTCGGTTAAATTTAATCTACCTCAACATTGATTTTATTAAGAATATTTGAGTGGGTAAATTTTCGATAATGTTTATTTAGGACCAACTAAAATATTATTAGAGTTTACAGAACAGTGTAAAGGAGACCTTTGGTGGGCTACACACACACTGACTAGCACAACGAAAGACACTGAAAAGTATAGGACAACCCGTCCGTGGGTCGTGTGTGTTACCAGGGACCACCAAACAATTATTAGGACACGAGACGTTCGTGGACCTACTTTGTAGTAGACCTTAAAGATATCTTACGGAAATACTCACACTAGATGAAGGGAAGGTAAACTCCAGAATTCATAAAGAGTCAGTGAGTGGTACACGGTCCTTGACAACGATCTGTAATAACAGTATTGGAAAGTAGGTAAGACATCGGGATTCCCCAACCATGACAATAATCGGGGTGAAATGTTTACTCCTTTACTTCTATAACTCGTCAACTCAGTAAAGGGGTCAGTTAGTCGACTCATTCACGATCTGGACACTGACCGGGAACTTGGACTGAGGTCTCGTAAACTACATTGGTGACACATAGCCGTAGACAGACACGTGGCCTTCACTAAATCCAAAGATGCACAAACCAGAGTGAAGTCTGTTAGAACGGGAAACGGGGGGTCGAGCAACCAAGGGGACCCATTGATCATACAGATCACGGGGGAAACTCGATCCTTCATAAGTTTTTGTTTTTACCAAAGAAGGGTGACTAATAAACGACTCTCTCTATAAGTGGGTATATTTCTTTTATTCAGTCGGAATCTTTCGAGATCTGAAGGAACTTGACAGAACCTTAAACATTGAACATCTTGATACTTTTTCACCCGAAGAGACCACCGAGTCTGTCGTTTCTTAGACGGACGTTACACCCTCTGGGCCCAAGGTAGGGACTTAACCCTTTTAGGGGACCTCTTCTTTTACCGATGGGGAGATCATAAGAACGGACCTCTTAGGGTACCTGTCTCCTATGGTTATAAAACAAACTTACCAAAAATGTCACCAGTACATACCCCAGTGTTTCTCAGCCTGTACTGACTCGCTGATTTGACTTGACTTGACTACATACCTACACTCTCAACCTGACACTTCTTTCGACTCGTGGCTTCTTAACTGTGTAAACTTGACACCACAACCTCTTCTGAGAACTCTCAGGGAACCTGACGTTCCTCTAGGTTGGTCAGGTAAGATTTCCTTTAGTCAGGACCCACAAGAAACCTTCCTTACTACGATTTCGACTTTGAGGTCATGAAACCGGGGGAGTACACTTCTCAACTGAGTAACCTTTTCTGAGACTACGACCCTCCCTAACCCCCGTCCTCCTCTTCCCCTACTGTCTCCTACTCTACCGACCTACCGTAGTGGCTGAGCTACCTACACTCAAATTCACTTGAGGCCCTCAACCACTACCTGTCCCTCCGCACCTCACGACGTTAAGTACCCTAGTGTTTCTCAGTCTGTGTTGACTCACTGACTTGACTTTCTTTTTGTAGTTGTCATCGTTTCTCGGTGTCTACTCCAAATTCCTTTTCACTCAGTTTCACTTTTCTATAAAACTTGGTATTTTAAATACCAGGTCCCTTCCTTTTTACTTTAGAAACCCGACAATTCTTGATTCGACAGAAAGACATGGTTCCTGTTGAAAGATATAAGGGTCTTACGGATCCTAAGGGACGTGACTCGTTAACATGTACGAAGTACAGTCGTCGTAGGATATTTGTTGTATTTTGAAAACAGGTTTTGTCAAAATGTTTTCATCCTACAGGAGTGGTGTCGTTTTGGTCGTCTTCGTTTTATAATTATTGAGTTTTCGTTAACATTTCAGTACAAATTTGGTTATGTATTATCATGCGACATTTCACATATTCATTATGGTTCTTCTATCTCCCATATATATTCTCTATTCTTTTACAACCTCTTTAGTCATAATTTACATGTATCTCATAGCAAGTCAGAAATTTTTCTTCCTTTAGGACACATACTTTATTGTACTTATTTAGACCTCCTGAAATACTTCTTACTTTAATTGATCAGTGTCTTTATCTTTATGGTCAAAAAAATTTTCTAAAAAAATACACTTGGTAAACATTCAGAAATAATTTAAAGAATTGTATAATGAAGATAAAATACAAAACAAAGAAACCGATGTTCCGTGTACCCTAGAGTTGAGGGATGGTCTCCAACTTGGGAGTAGGGGACGTAACTTTCCACTTGGTGAACGGGTGGTCCCTTCAGGGTAGTGTACTAGAATAAATACTTAAAAAAATTTCAGTCCGAGTGTCATTGTCTCATCTTACCACTAATGGTTTCCAAGAATATTGGATGTTAACAGGTATATCGATTAAAGGAATTTAACTGATTTAGTCGTAAAGTACACCTCTTTTGTCGGTCACTAAGTCCACCAGTCGGACGTGTCAACCACTAAGTGAGACTTATACAATTTCTGTCTTCCTCATCTTCTGTAGAAACTAAACAATCGGAAGGAGTAGAATTTCGGAACTTCTCTCGCACCTTACTCTTACGGACCGAACATCAACCACGAGTTACTTATAAACGACACTTACTTACCGTCACTCCTTTACTTACTGAGTACCCTGAGGGAAGACGGAACAGGTCTCGGACGATATTTCAATCAGACTTTTACCCGTAGTAGTATGGAAAGAGGTGTAAACAAGACACCTCCTTGACTTTTGTACCTATGTTTTCGTGAACCATTTATATGTCGTGACACACGGACACACACACACACACACACACACACACACACACACACACACACGTACGCACGAGTCAGTACAGGTTGAGAAACACTGGGACACCTGACATCGGGTGGTCCGAAGAGACAGGTACCTTAAGAGGTCAGTTCTTATGAGCCCACCTAACGGTACGGGAGGAGGTGACCTAGAAGGGTTGGGTCCCTACCTTGGGTACAGAGAACCAGAGGACGTACCGTCCACCTAAGAAATGGGTGACTCGGTGGACCTTTCGGGTGTGTCATGATGTGTACACAAATTTTAAGGACGACACCAGGGTACTGAGTAAAATCCCGGGAGACACTAGTCTTTAATCTTTCATTATACCCCGAATTTTTGATCGAAATTTATAATACACTGAACGTCTTCGACGGACCGAAATTTGTGAGGTATGGTCTGTCGGGGTATTTAAACTTCAAGTCGTCGGGAAGGGACTGAGGTGGTTTACGGAGAGAGGTTTATGAGGTTTATGGAGACGTGAACTCTAAAAACCGCATCTCCGAGAAGAAAAGAGAGACCTCGTCGGTTCAAGATAGGAAAGATATCGACTAAGACGACCGAAACTGGACCAGAAATAAGATTTTGTACATACGATGATTCAGTGAAGTCAACACAGACTGAGACACGTTGGCGTATCTGTCGTCGGGTCGTCCGAGGGGACAGAGACCCTAAGAGGTCCGTTCTTGTGACCTCACCCAAAGACAAAGGAAGAGGTTACTTACTTTCGCTTTTCACTTTCACTTCTACGAGTCAGCACAGGCTGAGAATCGTTGGGGTACCTGACGTCGGGTGGTCCGAGGAGACGGGCACCCTAAAACACTCTAAACACTGTCCCCCTCCACAAAACCCTTCGTAGGAGAATTTCGTCCCATCTACATTAAAATGTCGAAGTGTCCTTGGAACACTCGAGACAATCGGTAAATATTAGGGGTGTCGAACAGGGCGTAGGATGTAGGAAATTATACAAAATTATCTACATGAGTCTCAAGAAGAAGGAAATTCTAAAAAGTGAGGACCTAATAAATATATGAAATAAACATTTTATAAATTTAAAGGAAGAGGAACCCGATTGACGTAAACCCTAACCGTCTAAAATTTTAAAAGTACCCGAGACGAAAACGTTCTCTTTTTATTTTACTGATCACGTACAGACTTGATGTACTTATGATAATCACAATTAATACGGGTCAGTTGTTCCGTCTCTCTATTTTGGTCAAGGACGGAAGTTCGTCAATTCTCAGTTTACTTCTTCTGTGTGTGTATGTTATGTTCACGTTCTTTTTTTTTACTATTCTCACGAGTTAGTACAATTTTTATTGACTGAAATATATGAGGGGGGTTTCACAGGCCTTCCAAAATGTGTACGTAACGAACTATATTCTCGAAGCATCTCTTCCCTTATTAATATAGACTGACCTTCTGAAGAAACTTCGAAGTACCTCCTCTACAACGAATTTGGACCGACATTTCCTATCAGATATTCACCTTGTCACCCCTTCTCTAAAACCCTTATGTAAGGCTTTGTTCCCTTACTGTTCGTCATAGTTTCTCCGTACTTTCCCATCCCATCCAAACCTATATCAATCTGGTCATATCCCTCTAGAATCCTTCGGCTCTTGTTAGAAGACCTGGTAAAGTAACCCTTTGATCTAGCATTCCTTGAGCAATGGTACGACTCATAAAGTCGCGACACGACTTTCTGAGTCACAAAGACGGTTGTCGGACCACCAAATTAATGGGAAATAACATCAGAGTATTTTTATAACAAATGACTCTTGGACTACAAAGTCACTTTACACTTAACAAATGAAAGAGACCCTAAACAAGTTAAGATTCACTATCATTTCATGGAATATGACAGAATACGTCAATTAGTCAGTTTACTACCCTAGTTATGCATACCTGAGTACTGTGTTGTGACCCGAAAAGACCACCGAGTCTACCTCGTCTTAGACGGACGTCACGTCCTCTGGATGCAAGCTAGGGACCCAACCCTCCTAGGGGACCTCCTCCCGTACCGCTGGATGAGGTCATAAGCACGGACCTCTTAGGGGTACCTGTCTCCTCGGACCGCCCGATCTCAAGTACCCCAGTGCTTCTCAGTCTGTACTGACTCGCTGATTCGTGTTGTATCGCGTTGTGACCTTTTCGGCTACCCTCGGTCTGGACCGCCTAGGTCTCGAGTCACAGTCCTTAGAGGAGAAAGTCCGGAGGCAAAAGAGAGAACCGAGATGTCGTCCCGGAGACGTACATATGTCAGGGGTCCAGTCCAGGTCATCTGCCCACAGAGAAAGAACCCTTAAGAACGGTTGTAGAAGTCTCAACTCCTTGGTGCGACTAACATCCACGGAGGTCCCTTTGACCTCAAGGATCAAGGACTACTTCCCCTTACCTACGTCTTAACCTTCTGTTTTCTTCAGGTGACGTCATGAAACAAGAGAATCTTTCCAAGTTGACACTAAAAGAGTGAATCCTAACCTCAGAGTTATAGTGACTATTTGTCCTTATGTATGTTCAAACGAAACATACAGACAGGACGTTCATCGTTGTTCACCAACGTTTCTCCGGTTTCGAAACAAACCATGTCTACACTTAAACAGTGACAACACACGAAAACGAGTTATTTACCTATGAAAAGTTCTGCAGTGTCACCACTTACGAAATTTGATAATTATGTTGGTTTAACACAGACAAATTAAACGATGATTGACTAGAAATACTACAACAGTTCGGGTCATGTCTGGAAGTAAGACAACACTTAAAACACAACGTAACACAACTCTTTATAAGTTTTAACAGAAAAAAGGGGAAATCAAATCTTGAACGATAACTTCGTCTTTACAATTCGAAATTCTTTCTTTCACGGAGAAGTTGGCCTTGATATCTCAACGATCCCGGGACGGTACTATTAACTGCGTCGTCTCCAAGTCGTTTGTGACGAGACTTCAAACGTAATAGTTTAGATGGGTCTAAAAGGTTAGGTGTTTTGCAGATAAGTCCGTGAGAAAAAAAAAAAAAAAAAAAAAAATGATAGGTCTCTAAAGATTTAAACAGTTAACTGGACGATCTGTGACGTATAATGCGACGAATTTTATTGTGGCATTTGACACCCCCTGTTTCCACCTTAACAGTTTAGTGGATGTCAAAAATTACCGAAAGAGAAAGTATACTTGTAAAGTTAAAGTTAACGACAGTCAAGGAGATTTATCCTTAGTTAGAAAAAAAAAAAAAAAGTGAAAGGATAAAGGTAGTAAGACTCACGAAAGGTCCCTTCATTGGTTTAATTTAATTAGAGACGTCGAAAACTCAAAAATATAAATAAATAAATAAGAAAAGATTAAGTCACTTAGACAACGTGATTCTGTAGGGAAAACAACTACCAAGTTTAAGGAAGATGTCAAGATCTACTCAACAGTCACTATTATAAACTTAAGGTCATCCAAGAAACACTTCTTTTTATATTATAGGGTCCGACAGTGTCAGTCAAATAAAAAATTTACTGTCACCACCACAATTATGGAAAGTTGAACTGAAAGTTCTTCTTAAAGTTCGAAACTATTGCAATCTTAGGTATCTTTTCATTGGTGCAACTGTGAAAGAAACGTAAGATAGATGACTTATAAAACTCAATAATCTCAAAAATTCACAACTAGGTTCTGCCGAAAACTGTCCTTGAGACTTCTTAACAATTTACTTCTTTATCACGAGAGGACGCGGGTGACGACGAAACCCCCCAAAAAACCTCACCAATCTCCCCAAACCCCGTAAATCACGGAGTGTCTCGATCTGACAGCCTCTTCCGTTACCGTGGGGTGAGGTCATGAGAACGGGCCTCTTAGGGTTCCTGTGTCCTCGGACCACCCGACGGTAGATACCCCAGCGTGTCTCAGCCTGTGCTGACTTCGCTGAATCGTCTCGTCGTCGTCTCGATCTGACATTGTAGATTTGAACTGGTCATCCACGACAGGTCGTACTGTGGGGAAACAGACGACTGAGACCGCTTCGTTTCCATATACGTATTACCTTCCTTCCCCGTGAGAGTGAAATAAATAACATACTCACTGAGAAGGAACTTAACAGATCTCCTTAGAAAATGAGTTTCAAGTTCCAGTTTAAAATATATAAGAAATATCCGTCATTACCTTATAATATTGTCAACAACAAGTAAGTGATTCGACGCATACTGAGAAACCCTGGGGTACCTAACGTCGTGTGGTCCGAAGGGACGGGAAGTGATAGAGGACAGGAAACTCAATCTCTACGGTAGGTTGGAAGAGTAGGAGACAGTGGAAGAAGAAGACGGAAGTCAGAAAGGGTCAAAACCCAGAAAAGGTTACTCAGCCGAGAAACGTAGTCCATCGGTTTCATAACCTCGAAGTCGAGGTCGTAGTCAGGAAGGTTACTTATGAGTCCAACTAAAGGGAATCCTAACTGACCAAACTAGAACGACAAGATCCCTGAGAGTTCTTAGAAGAGGTCGTGGTGTTAAACTTTTGTAGTTAAGAAACGGTGAGTCGGAAGAAATACCAGGGTGAGAGTGTAGGTATGTACTGATGACCTTTTTAGTATCGAAACTGATATACCTGGAAACAACCGTTTCACTATAGAGACGAAAAATTGTACGACAGATCCAACCAGTATCGAAAAGAAGGTTCCTCGTTCACAGAAAATAAAGTACCGACGTCAGTGTCAGACGTCACTAAAACCTCGGGTTCTTTTATTTTAGACAGTGACAAAGGTAAAAAAGGGGTAGATAAACGATATTTCACTAATACTTTCAATTGGAGGTATCTATTCATATCAAGAGAAAGAGTTTTTTTTTTTTTTTTCTAACACTATAACTTGTTAACTTACTTTAAGGAGGAACAATCACACCAGACCTGGTCTCAGCGTACTGTACGAACAGTCACTTCCGAGGACGTGGGGTGGGATTCGGAAGAACCCCTTCTTAAAAAAAACCACTCTGCTCACGACTAGTGGTTCGGAGGGTCCTCCAAAAATACACTTCATTTTTAACTCTTGGTGTCAATATTTTCTAATCATTAACATTTCATGATTGGATTGTGTGTATATCTTCTCAGCGAAAGGGCGATTTTACATCCTCATACTTTTCCCTTTTTAGCACATGTCAACTGAGAACTTGTTCAACCCCAATAATCGGAAAAATTGACAACTAGGTTCCTTCGAAAACTGTCCTTGAGACACTTCTTAACAATTTACGGACATTACATATCAACCAGGAGGGGGAGGCACCTAAGTTGGTTTGTATATTATTTATCACATCGTGAATGATAACTTTTTATGTGTGTATATACATCTGGGTGTCAAGTTTGGGTACAATAAGTTCCCAGTTGACATATAAACACACACATACATACATATTGAAGAAAGTGAACGTGTCTATTAAGAGTGGGAATTATAATAGAGATAGAGGGTTACAATAAGGTTTAATAACTTTATTAAACAATATGTCATTGATGTATATAACAATGAAATCCCATATTATTACATAATAGTTTGTAGTGGAAAGATAGTTCTAAATTGTAGATTCTATTTATTATCACTGAGAACTTATAAATTCTGTACAATTCCGGTCTTCAGTTTCTTCAATGTTTGACCTAAAAATAATTCAGTGCATAAAGATGTAAAGTCTTTATCTCGGTAAAGTTCTTGTCTGGTACATATCTACATAAGTAAGAACGGGAGGTTCTCAGTTCGGGTAAAGTACTTCTGTGTCATGTTAAAGACAAGGAACCCTTCACTAAAGACTGTGGGAGGTCACTAAAACGACTTCAAGTCCACGTCCGGGGGAGGGACGACAACAGGGTCGGTGCTACGCCACATCGGATACCCAAATTAGTGTTATCTGTTCCACTGACAAAGTCGACACTTAGTCACGGCCTCCCAATCTAGAATAATTTGAAACCAATCAACGGGTTTAAGTAAGTATGTTCTTGAAGATTTCAAAATTCACTAATAAACTGTAAATATTTTATCGTTATCTCTTTGTTTCTCTACATGTGCAGAGATATAAACACTAGAAAAGTATGGAAGACCTCCCAGTCAAGTGTTAGTGGGTTCTTTCCTCACGAAATGGTCAGTTAATAAATAAAATAAATACCGACATGACCCAGAAGTGACGACGTGCTAGAAAAGAGACGAACACCGGTTTCCCCCGATGAGAGATCAACGTCACACATCCAAGGAGTAACGACACCGAAGAGAACAACGACTCGTGCCCGAGATCTCGTGTACCCGAAGTTGTCAACGTCGTGTATCCGAGTTATCGACGTCGAGGGTCCGAGATTTCGTGTCATCGACACCGTGTACCCGAATTGACGAGGCGTCGTAGACCCTAGAAGGACTTGGTCCCTAGTTTGGACACAGAGAACGTAACCGTCCACCTAAGAAATGGTGACTCGGTCGTCCCTTCAGGAATGGTCTGTTAATAACTTTGTATTTCCTTCTCCCGATCATAAGAACCATAAAAAGAAAATAGTACGTGAACGAAGGGTTCACTGTTGAGGGGGAGTTATAAATCCGGTCTCGTAATAATTCTTATACTTTACAATAATGTCTCGTCTAAAGTATTCTTTAAACTAGGTAGTGCTACCATACTATCGTCTGAAAGCTAGTGAAACATGGTAATCTCAAGGTAAAAATTACAACGGACCCGGACCTTGGTACAAGTTTCAACTTCTTACTTTACTCAAACCTCTTTTATGTAAATAGATAAAATAAGTATAGAGGTGGAGACAGTACGAGACGGATGGAAAAACTAACGAGGGTCTTTAAACCAACTTTTATCATACATAACAAACTCCTGAACGACACACGGGGATTCACGGGGTATAAATTGTTATTATGTCTTTTCGTAAAGGATGGGTTTTTTCCTTTTTTTATATTACACCACTACTATGTTCAGTGTACCTTCGTTTTTATGTAAGTGTCAAAGGTCCTTAAACCCTGTACCTGAATCGAAAACGCCCCCTCCACCTCACACACGATAAGTTTAGTGATGTAGGAGACTATTCGGGACTCAAAAGCGTCATAGTTGGGTTCGGAAAACCTTTATCGTTCAGTTCCGTGTGGGACGACGGGCACACCAGAGTGGTCGACACATATAAAACTCTCTTATCTGTCTTACTAATTGTCGGTTCAGTGGTAAGGGAATACCACCCGGAATATCACAAAATTCCCAATCTACCTGGACCGTGATCCATACATGAGTAATTTCTTTTAGATCGGTAATAATGACACAACGAGAGTAGACCCGAAGAAACATTACGGACCAGACCTTTTCCGTCTAGTGTCTGTCCGCACACAACAAAACGGTGCCCAAATACTTCCAACCACGCACTGACGTAACATCCATTGTTGGAAAGGAAGGGTGAGTTGACACTGGAGTCTTATATCTACTTCCGTACCACTTAATACCATTGTCTTCTTTTTTTTTTCTTTTTGTCTTACTCCCCAATCCCTCTCTGACTAAATTATCAACGTCTCCTAGATCTATTCGGTTCCTTTATTACTCTGCTTCCGGTAAAGATACCCTACCAATTAGATTCTGTGACAAAAACTCTTGAATTCAAAACTATTGGGGGGTTTATTTGAATTTATTCCTCCAAACTCCATATTGGGTGGGTGATACCGGTTGAACGTTTCAATCATAGTGACGAGGAGAGTCCGATGTTTTAGTGGAATCCGTTGGTAAAACACAAATAAAAGAGAAAATCAGGACGAGGTCCGTTAATAAAATTGACCTAAAATAGACACCGTCTTTTATCTCCACCATTAGTGCCACTTCCTAACTGAGGTCTCTTACTCTCCTCCCTCTACCACCGTCATAACACTAAGGGGGAGGGTGGTGGTCCACCGCGAACTATAGACTGACTTACTGATCAGAACCTTGCGCCAGATAAGAGTTGAAAAAGTTCACTACTTTCTACTGCAGAACTTTGTTTATCGGTTGAGAGTTACCTGAAAAGTGCGAAACACCTACTTAAAACTGGAGTAAGATCTCCCACTTTTCCTCCGTAACTACTCAACTCGGATTCTTCACGACAACCGATCACCCTTCCCTCAGAATTCGTGTCAATAGGATACGTATTTATAAACAATTTACCTTTCTACTGAGATTTTGAAAAGGTACTTTCTTGAGATGAGTGATTTATGAGTCTTCAGTAATTACAGGGTCGGTGTCTTCATTAGTGTATTCAAAGAATTAAAGGAAAATATTACGTGATGACCTTTCTCGCTAATAAAGATCATAATTTGGTTTACTGTCATGCAACTATGTAAAGGAAAATGAACGTTCTTTAGGGGTGTCTGTCGTAATTACCTAAATAAAATTTAACGACAAACATTTTACTTTCGTTTGAGGTTTATTAATATATTTTAACAAAAAATTACAAACGTATTAAAAAAGTAGTAATTTTCGGTGACTCGAGAAATTATAACTCCGTCTTGGTAGGTGACTCGTATTTTTTAACAATGGAACTACGAAGAAAATTATAAAGACGGAGTGTGTGTTCGTAAGAGACGAGAAACACCAATAAATATCACGAACAGTGTAATCACCAAACGAGACTGTTTACATAACAAAATAGTACTTGAAATGGTTCTCTTCTCCCCCTTTCTTAGGAATAGGACTTTGAAGGGTCTTTGGTCCGGATACACGAACCGGACCGTATCTTTTAGTCTGTTTCCACGAGGAGAGTCAAATGGTGAATTCTCTGGAAATTCACTACGATAAGAATCGGAAAGGGGATAAAAGTTTAAGTAGGAGACGTCTCCGGTATTGAACTACGACTTTTTCGGATGTCTTAGGTGAATAATCCTAGTTCCACACCAAAAATTTGACGGAAGGAGAACTCAAGTCAAAATATATGTAAAAGTGAGTAACTTGTGACATTACTTTTATATGGGAAGTTCCATAAGGTCTACTTACGTGACATCTAGTAATCATGAAATTGAACGGAACTGAACGTCTATTATCTCTCTTTTCGAAACGGACAGTAAACAAAGTAACTGTGGATTGGATTCTAACATTTGTCCGACGATTTATCAACATTTACTACTACTAATAAAAACAGAGATACTTAGTCCCGTAAGTAGTCCTTTGTACGTTTTTATTTGATTTATGTGTACGATTATAATACGTAAACAGAATGTATTGGGTACTCAAGTTTAAAACGTAAGTAGTTTGTCGAAACGATCGGAAATCTTAACCGACTGAAATATTATTCGTCACAATTTTTGAATTACATTTATAAGTTCGATTATTTTCTAACGAAAACGTATCGTCAGGGACCTTCTACGACAAAATTTTATCGGAGAGTTATTCGTTTGATTGTCTTACCAATTTTCATACTAGAGAGGTGGTTGTCGGACCTCCAAACAATCTTTACGTATTCGCACCTGACTTGGGGTCTGGACGACTTAGTCAGACCTAAAATTGTCACTGACTATTTAGAGGACGTCCGATATCTACTAAATATACGTAAAAACTCTTCGTGACGTAATCTGATTCATCACATTCAAAGACGATTATTTGAACATCAGATACCCTCCATGGTGTATAGTGGGTCCTTCTGTGTGACATCTCACTTTCACAATCAGCCGAGTCGACACAGGAAGAGAGACCTTGGGATTCCTAACATCGGTCGGTCCGAGGAGACAGGTACCCCTAAGAGCTCCGTTGTTATGACCTCACCCATCGGTAAGGAAAGAGGTTCCCTAGAAGGGTTGGGTCCCTAGCTTGGGTCCAGAAGACGTAACGTCCGTCTGAGAAATGGTAAATTCGGTGGTCCCTTCGGGTGACATTTCCACGAAGGGTCTACAGTGAGTCTCCCGGTCAAGGTTTGACCTACCTAAGGCTCCCGTGTAGGTCTTTTACTACTATATTATCTAGAACACCCCTACTCCTTACACATATGTATAAAGTCTTTCGAAGGATCCGTCGACACTACTTGTCGATCAAAGCATCTTACGTTCTGTAGTCTCTTACCCTACCTTCTGACTGTCAAAACTTTCAAACTTATTTCCCTTCTATTCATTTTCCTTCCAAGTGTAGTTCTTTTGCACTAGTACGATCTGACCGAGATTCCATAGTTTAGGAGTAGTCAATTCCCGATAAACTCTTTCGGGAAAGGTCTCTTTTACCTTTACTGTCTTTTTCACCGATCTCTCCGTGGGGTAGGTGTAAACGACCTATGTCTAGTGGTACGATCCGTCATTACCTCCACTTACTCGACTCTCAGATTGGACATCACTGGAGCTTAACCCGCCCCCAGTCCCTTTTTCTGATGGTGACTGAGATTAGGTTCATTCTTGTTTTATTTATACTTTTCTTCCAGTCTATTAACATAAGAGTTGGATTTCCTTTCTGACACACCAAAACCGATCTTCTTAGTCCTTACTGAAAGGACTTACCTCTGGCAGGGACACGAGGTCTACAAGAAGAGTAGTGTATACAACTAACTAAGAAAATTCCTCTGAGTCTCCAGTTCCTCCCAGTCGTGGGAAAATAAACGTAACAACAACAAATCAACGTTTCAACACACACTGAGAAAACGTTAGGGTACCTGACATCGGACGGTCCGAGGAGACAGGTACCATGAAGGGTCCGTTCTTATGACTTCACCCAACGGTAAAGAAGGAGGTCCCCTAGAAGGGTTGGGTCCCTAGCTTCGCCGCAGAGGACGTAACGTCCCTTCGGGAAAGAAAAGAAATGGTTATCCTTTTTTAGGAACTGCGAGAACAGGAACCTTAGACACCGGTTCTAAGTATTCAGTAAACACAAAAATAGGTTGAACCGTCGGAGATCACAAATGGTCAAAAAGAGTTCGTGACCGGTTGGTACAGGAGGAACCTGAACACTTTGAGTATAAGTCGTGGTAAGATGTAAAGATCTCATACAGACGAAAGTCTCACAAAAATCCTCGGGTGACGAAGTGACTTTGACATCTGACTTTGACATCTTTGACATCCTTCCTCTCTCCACTAACGGTAGATTAAAATCCCTTCAATTCACTGAAACATCTGTCCCCCGATTAGTTAGTACCTCCACCCTGATCTAGTTCAATTAACAGGAAAAGCATAAAGGTGTGAAGGAGAGGGAGGAATAGCGTTCGGTGAACACAATTTATTGATGAGGATCAATTGTTATAAACCAAGTGGAGAGGAAGACCTGTGTACCTCTCACTTGAAAGACGAAGGGTAGACCAACTCACCAAGCTCGGTCCCTCTGACTCACCTTCGCTACCAACGGTGAAAGTCCGACCTCCTACATTACCTGTCAAAGTCTGGTTCACCAGAGAAGGTGACACACCAGTAGTACCTTTGGTACGATCCTACTCCAGAGGTAGTGGGACCCAAGGACTCGTAGAAACTACTCGACTCGACGACATGAACTGAACATCATACTAATCTTTCATTTGTAAGTAACAATTCAGAGAACTTAAACCCTCAGTAACGATATATTGGATGGGATATGACTCACCATGTCGGAGATAGTCTAGCAAAACATATACTCGGTCACACACAAGTGACCCCTCACTTCCCCACAGTTTGGTGAACTTGAACCGTCCCAGTATTTCGTACACGGGTTAAGTACACCATTATGTTCCGAGATCTAAGAGTCTCACTCCCACAAAGTGGAGGAAAGGTTCAATTTAGTTGGTAAAGATGAAATATGGAGTGTGGAGAAACCTCGGGACAGACATAAACAACTTACTTATTTACTCACTTTCACTTTCAGTGAGTCAGTACAGGTTGAGAAACGTTGGGGTACCTTATTTACTTATTTGTCTGTATTAAGACAAATTTCATTTAGGAACCCCGAACAAGAAGGATAGTTCTACAAAATCGTTGTAGTAAAGATGTACAACTTGAGACATTCGGTACCCTTATGGTCCACATTTCTGGTTGGAAAAGGGTCCTTAAGTCAAACCCATCCTCTAGACACCGAGCCACCATTTCTTAGACGGACGGTCGTGTCCTCTGCGTTCTCTGTGCTCAAGTTGGGGACCCAGTTCTTCTAGGGGACCTCTTCCTTTACCGTTAGGTGAGGTTATAAGAACGCACCTTTTAGGGTACCCGTCTCCTCGGATCACCCCAAGTCAGGTACTCGAGTCAGTCTGTGTTGAACCGTTGATTTGTTGTTTTGTTTCCTCTAGATACAATCGTGTTTTGTAGATCGTAGTATCCAAAACCTCCGTCTTTCTTCCCTACTTCAACACTTACAATGATCTTTAAGTCTCGTCCTTAGGGGGTCGAACCAAACCACTATAAGGGTTGTGGACGGTACATGGAGATCCTTCCAACCCTGTTTTGTGTTCTATGTTCTGAGAGTTCGTCTTAAATTTATTTTGTCTAATCAAAATTCAAAAATTATAAAGTAACTTTTGTTACAGAAGTGGAAAATACATGGTACGATTACTCGGGTATAAGGTCCCTCATCGTACGTATGTACGATTCAACGAAACTGAGAAACGTTGGGGTATCTGACATCGAGAGGTCCAAGGAGACAGGTACCCTAAGAGGTCCGTTCTTATGAACTCACCCAACGGTACGGGAGGAGGTCCCTGGAAGGGATGGGTCCTTACCTTGGACTCAGAGAACACAGAATCAACCCAGGAAATCGTGATCGCGGTGGACCCTTCGGTCCCTCATCGAATATCGACGCATTTCTCAGTTACAGACACTAGTTATCAGTAACTTTGGGATTCACCCGACGTTTCCGTCAACAGAGTCGACCGTAGTCTTCGACGACCCAGACCCTTCCCACAGGTCCAAGTGACACTACGTGAACCGATATCGAGACGGGGGGTAATAAAGTCACGTCATTAATAACCAAGGGTGAACCAGACAAATTAATGAGGAGACAAAGTTAGAAGGTCGAAGGATTGTAGTAAGGAAAGAAAAAATTTTTTCTAAAAAACAACTTCCTATTAACGAAATGTCTTAAAACGAGAAAAGACAGTCTGGCGTCGTATTTAGTCCGTATCCATATGTATATAGGAGAGGTAAAACTTGGAAGGAGGGTAGAGGGAGGGGTAGGGTGGGGACATCCAACTGTGTCTCGGGGACAAACTCAAAGGACTCTGTGTGTCGTTTAAGGGTAACCGATAGATAAAATATATACCATTACATTCAAAGGTACAATGAGAGAGGTCTGTAGAGTGGGAGAGGACGGGAGAGGGGTGTAGGTATTCAGATGGATAAGACGAACAGACAGAGAGGGACATTTATTCGAGAAGTCATGGTAAGAAGATCTAAGGCATATATCCACAATCTTATACTATAACTAGAAAGAGAAAGACTGAGTGAAGTGAGACATATTATCCAAGATCCAAGTCGGTGGAGTAGTCTTGACTGAGTTTACGTAAGGAAAAATGCCGACTTATTATAAGGTAACACATATACATGGTGTTGAAGAAATAGGTAAGTAAACGACTACCTGTAGATCCAACGAAGGTACAAGATCGGTAATATTTATCACGACGTCACTTGTCACCCTATGTACACAGAAAAAGTTAAAACCAAAGGAGCCCCATATACGGATCCTTACGCTAACGACCCAGTATACCACCAAAACAAGGATCAAAAAAATTCCTTAGAGGTATAGTAGAAGGTATCACCGACATAGTTAAATGTAAGGGTGGTTGTCACGTTCTCGAAAAGAGGTGAGGGAGAGATCGTAAATAACACACATCTGAAAAAACTACTACCGATAAGACTGGTAAAACTCCACTATGGAGTAACACCAAAACTAAACGTAAAGAGATTATTACTCGATACAACTCGTAGAAAAGTACACAAACTATCGGTAGATATACAGAAGAAACCTCTTTACAGACAAATCCAGAAAAAGGGTGAAAAACTAACCCAACACACAAAAAGACCGTAACTCAACATACTCGACGAACACACAAAACCTTTAATTAGGAAACGGTCAACAAAGTAAACGATAATAAAAGAGGACTCCCAACAGAAAAGTGGAACGGATATCAAAGGAAACGACACTTTTTCAAAAATTCAAATTAGTCCAGGGTGAACAAATGAAAACAGAAAATAAAGACAATGAGATCCTCCACCCAGTGTCTCCTAGAACGAAACTAAATACAACTCACAAAACGGATACATAAGGAGATTCTCAAAATATAAAAGACCATAAAATAAATCCAGAAATTAGGTAAAACTCAAATAGAACAATATACCACAATCCTTGACAAGATTAAAGTAAGAAAATGTACGTCGACAGGTCAAAAGGGTCGTGGTAAATAACTTCTCCGACAGAAACGGGGTAACATATAAGAACGGAGGAAACAGTTTTTATTCCATGGGTATCTACGTACCTAAATAATGACCCGAAAGATAGAACAACGTAACCAGATATAAAGACAAAAACACGGTGATGGTATGACAGAACTACTGACATCGAAACATCATATTAGACTACAGTCCTTACAACTAAGGAGGTCGAGGTAAGGAGAGAGAGTTCTGACAAAACCGATAAGTCCCAGAAAACACAAAGGTATACTTAACACTTTGAAAAACAAGATCAAGACACTTTTTACGGTAATCATTAAACTATCCTTAGTACAACTTAGACATCTAACGTAAACCGTCATCTCAACAAAAGTGTTATAACTAAGAAGGACGGGTCATTGTACCTTATTAGAGACGTAGACAAATACAACAGAAGCTAAAGAGAGTGGTCACAGAATATTAAAAGACACATGTCAAGAAAACAGAGGAATCCATTCAAATAAGGATCTATAAAGAAAAACAACGTTACCACTTACCGTACCTAAGGAATTAAAGAGAAAGACTAAAAAGTAACAATCATATATCTTTACGTTCACTAAAGACACATAATTAAAACATAGGACGTTGAAAAGATTTAAGTGACTAATCCAGATCATTGAATCAGGTGACCCCAAACGAGGACTCCGACGGGACCTCCCGAACCAAAACGGGGACACTCCCGGTCCACACCTCCACCACGTCGACGAACCCAATGTCCCCAAGACCGTCGTGGTCCAAGACCGTCGTCCTTTATATCACGGGATCTTCCCATACTGTTGATCATTACCGGTTATGTGAGGTCATATGAACGGACCTCTTGGGGAGAAGGACTGTCTCTTCGGACCGTCCGGTGTCAGACGTCCCAACGTTTCTCGACCTGTGACGGCTTCGTTGGCACGTACGTATCTACGTTCTGAGTGACACCGCTGAGGGTCACCCTCGACTCGTACTTCCACAGTGTCGACGAAACGAACGCCCCTGGGACCACCGTGGTTCTCACGTCCCTGTACCTGACGGAGACGGTGTCCTCAAGACCGGGATAGTCTCGGAAAAAAGTTCGGAGAACATCGACCACTAGTCTTCCGGACAAACCGGTCAGAAAGAGGTATCGAGACGGGTAAACCCGTGAATCTCCCGAGGGAACGGACCCCAGGAAGAAACAACAAGTCACACAGTCCGTGATTGAGTCTCCCCGGGGGGAACCGACCTCAGGATGAGACATCTAGTCGTCCAATCCGTGAATTTCCTCGTGGGATCCACCCCAGGATGCGACATCAAGTCACGTAGTCCGCAAACTACCCGGTCGGAGAGATAACAAGTCGACGTCTGCGACCGTAAACCCCTCTCTCTCGATTCACTATCGAGGTGGGGGTACACACTGAGCCGTCGGAGTGGAACGAAGGTACCGACGGACCGAAAGAAGACGTGCGTAAAGGGTGGTGTCAGAGGAGAGAGTGCAGGAGAGGTGAGTAGAGAGGTGTCAGTTGTCGTCGCGAACGGGACCCTAACGAGGTGTTAGGGACTTAAAGTCGAGAGTCGGTGACATGGAAGGTCCCCTGGACGCAGGGACAGGTCCCATACATACCGACGCCGTTCTTGACAGACTAAGAGTAATGTCAATCCGACGGTGTCTAGTCGACAAAGTGGGAGTCGGAATTTCAAAGAGGAGACTGAGTCTGTCAACGGGACTACACCCCTAGTCTGGGGACGAAGTCAAGGGGGTGGGAGACTCCCGTCCAGTTCAGGATGATTGTGAGGACAAAGGGGGAGGAAGGAAACACCACAACGCACCAAGACATATAAGAAAAGGCGACCAGTCCATGAGGACAGGCGAGAGTCGACCACAAGACGTCCGTGAATACCAGACTTCCACGTAAGGACTACATAGGTACCTCTCTCTACATAAGGTGTAGGTGGATGAGGAGACGGTAGAAGAAGTAAGGAAAGAAAGTAGTAGAGGTAGACAAAGACAGAAACTTTTGAAGTAAGACCAGAATTTCAGATTAACTACAGAGGAGATTGTAAAGCATCAAGTAATCGTAAAGAATTGCTTAAAGAATGTATCTCAAGTCGGAAAAAAATACATAGATTCGTGAACTTTCGAGAGCTAATTCATATACCCCGGAGTCTTTCAGTGGAAAAAGTCTCCTTTATGTATGAGGGTTTACGAATATTAAGAATTATTTGTACAAAAGATCAGAGAATTCAGGTTTTATCTATCGGACAGACTATGGGAACTATATTGTGTAACATAATAAACTATCGTATGATTAATTACTACCATTCTCAATTGAAAATTACTCACGGATTTACACAGTCCGTAAAAGGGACTCACGGAACATAAATAATGCAGTGAATTAAGAACGATTTTGGGATTCTTCAGTCACGATCGAGACAAAATGTGGACTTCTTTGACATAACGACTCATAAACTCATAGTCATTGACACCGAAGTTGGTCCGTCGTCCTAGGTCCAGGGTAAGAGTATTGGTAATATTTCTCTCTTTCTCTATTTTATTTATTGACCGGTCTTTATGGATGTTCAGAAACTTCTAATAAAAGAACAACTATAACTTTAAAGAGTGGGTCAAAAGTCAACCAGTGGTACATGTCTAAACAAAGAATCAATTTCACTAGTACAGTTATAGTATGGGTCGACTTGAACCTTCTTTTCATAAAGTGTCTCAGTCAAATAAACCTTGGTGAAACCCCCCCGATCCTCTCTTATACTTACAACTATAATGTGACTAATATGGGTGACTTCGAAACCTTACACCTCAAGAGGACACGACCTACCGAACGACCTATGGGTTCACGGTCCAGTCAGGACATGGGTGCCCCCGTGTAGGGCACTGTTAGACAACTGTGTAAACCTAGAGAAGGATAAAATATGTATAACAAATTCAAGTGGGGTGTCAGAAATTGTAGGAGACAATCACTGTTCTTCCGACTCGGGTCTTCTTAACTACGAAAACTTGACACCACAACCTCTTCTGAGAACTCTCAGGGAACCTGACGCTCCTCTAGTATGGTCAGTTAGGATTTCCTTTAGGGATTTATAAGCAACCTTCCTGACGCCGACTTCGACTTCGAGGTTAGCAAACCGGTGGACTACGTTTCTCGACGGAGTTACCTTTCCCGGGACTACGATTCTTTCTAACTGTCGATTTCCTCTTTCCCTGTCGTCTTCTACTCTACTAATCTATCGTAGTGGTTGAGTTACCTGTACTCAAAGTCGTTTGAGACCCTCTATCACCTCCTGTCTCTTCGAACCGCACGACGTCAGGTACCCCAGTGTTTCCCACTCTGCACTGAATCGTTGACTTGTCGTCGTTGTTTCACTACTCCTATTAATGTCATTTGGTTGTAAGTGACGGACAGTACATGAATAGTCCGCGAGGTAGAAGAAATACCTGTAAATGAGTGCACTAAGAATCTCATCGAGACATTACATACATCACAGTATAGGAGCCGGATGTCTTTTCGTCGGATCCCTTCAGAGACATTAAAGAAGCACCACTGTGTTTACCCCCTGACGTCGTGACCATTGGGGACAAGAGTGGTATATACTAACCGTCACTCACTTACACAAATCAACGAGTCAGTACAGTCTGAGAGACGTTGGGGGTACCCGACATCGGGTGGTCCGAGGAGACAGGTAACCTAAAGGGTCCGTTCTTATGGTTTCACCCAACGGTAATCACCTTCCGTAGGTAAATGTCTGTAAATAACATAGCCGAAACACACTGTACAGGACTCGTGAGTCTTCTTCCTCCACCAAAAACAGGAATACTTGAACATCAGTCGGTACGTGTGTTTATTAACTCTATTTCTTTACTTTCTCAGAAAAGACCCTCGTGGTCGGTCTTTTCCGGTTGGTCAAGGAATCCCCTTTTGGTTCTTGTCTCCGTCACTTAAACTAACGTATCCTTAATTGGTCCACTTATTCTTTTTCCGTAAGTTCTGACTCCTTTGTGGCACACATCTCCGGACTTCGGGAAATGACTAAGTAAGTTATTTATACAAACTGAATACCAATGGTCCCCAAATCCCATCCTCCCTTATTTAACCTTCTAAACCTAACTGTATATGTGTCGTGATAAATATTTTATTCATAGATTACACTTGGATGACATATCTTGTCCCTTGAGACGAGTTATGAGACATTACCGGATACCCTCTTTTCTTAGATTTTTGTTTTTTATTTATATACATATTGACTAAGTGAAACGATATGTAGACTTTGATTGTGTTGTAACATTTCGTTGATATGAGGTTATTTTTAAAAAAATAAAATAAATAAAATAAAAAAATATAAAAAATAAAAAATTCTAAATTTTACAAAATTAAAATTAAAAAAATTTAAAATTTTAGAAATTAAGAATGTAAAAATTTTATATACAAACGGACGGAAGTACCTCAAAGATGGGGTGTCAGGTTGTCTACCTTACTCTAAAGTACCTGTACGTACTGTATCGATTGTGTATCGATGTGACCACGAATATTTTATTTCCGTCCATTTCGATATCCTAATCAATGGATAACGACAACGTTGTCTATCGGTGTTTATCACCGAATTTTGTTGTGTTCAAATGATAGAAGGACATCACCCTCACTAAACAACAACGACAACAACAAACCAGCATTCAGACCTTATTTCTTTAGAGTTCCAGATTTTAGTTGTACGACAGTCCCGACACAAGGAAGAGCTCCAAGATCCCTCCCAGATAATGAAAGAGAAAAGGTCGAAGATCTCCTGAGGACATGAGGGACGGAGTGTTGGGGAGGGTGGTAGAAGTTTCGGTCACCATTTAGTGGAGGTTCACAGAAGACGAGATATGAGGACGGAGGGGGTATTTTCCTGGGGACAATGATGCACCTTGTGCCGACCTATTGGGTCTAGTAGAGGGAGGTGGATTCAGTGTTTCACGGACGTCTTAGGGAAAGCGGTACCTTCCCTTCTGTGAGTGTTTAAAGTCCCTAATCTTGTACCTGTGGAGACCCCGGAGAACAAACCGTCCTCTCCGTCCACTACACAAAGTAAACTACGGGACCTAGGACCCGAAACAAATTATCTTAGTGTCCTTTACTCGTCGTCGTTTTTCTGCTACCCTCTTTTGTAATTCTCCAAAAACGAACATTCTCGACTACTCCTAGACTTCAGTATAGTCACTCTCACCTTTTCTCATTCGTTAAACTCTCTTTTAATCATGTCAATCGTACCACTAGTTGACCTATTCGCTACTTCCTCTCCCTCTTAAGATTCTACTGGAAGTTCAAAGAGGGTACCAGTCGACCCATCGTTTATAAGAAATAAAAGACGAACTTTACTACAAAAAGGTCTGACAGGTCACAGTCGTATTTATAAGTTCGGTCATGTAATCGAGGTAACTGATGATTGTTTAGTGACCACAATCCAAAAGGTTAACTTAAGGAGAAGACAAAAAGATAAAAAAGAGAGGAGGAAACTTATACGACCATATAGGTCTACAGAAGACGTGACTTAACGTAAAATCACATCATATAATGAGATTAGATACTGAGTCTGGAAATTCTATACTATTCTGAACTGCGTGTAGTGAGAAAGAAAACCGAAAACTATACAAATTCTTTCATTAAAACTAGGTCGTCGGAGTAAAGACCATTATATAGGTTTCCTTTATTTTTAGTGATAGAACTATTCTATAGACATGAGGACGCAAGTAACGTCATAATAAGTGTCATCGTTTCTGTGCCTTTGTTAGATTCACAGATACCTATCTACCCTTACCTATTTCTTTTACACATATATGTATAAGGTAACACACAATACATAACTATATATACATGTATATAGTAAGTCACAATATTTTCTTCTTTTGGGACGATAAACACTGTTGTACCTACTTAGACCACCTGTAAAACGTTTTTCTTTATTAGTTTTCTGTCTATAACGTACTAGAGTAGATGTACACCTTAGATCTTATTTTCACAACTTTTCATCACCAATGGTCTCCGATCGTCCACCCCCCTTTACATTCCATAACTAGTTTCCTACGTTTGAAAGTCAATATTCTACTTATTTAGGACCTCGAGTTTACATGTCGTACCACTGATATGAATCATTATTACATAATATATGACCTTTAAACGGTTTTTTTATCTAGAGGTTGCAAAAGTGGCATGTAATACCCTACACCATTTATACAATTAATCAAACTAACACCACTAGTAAAGGCACATATGTATATCGTTTTGTACAACGTACGTAATTTTTAGAACGTGTCGGAACGCTTACGTTTAAAGTCAAATGAAGATATCCTGTTTGTGAAATGGTTTTATACGTTGAAAAAAACCACCCCTTTCTCTGACAGGACACTAAAGATGGGTAAAGGACTCCGGACACTTTTATTTGGAAATACATGAATTTCAATATGTCTTTTATCTTATTTTAATTATGGTTTTTTACATCATGTGTAATCCATATATGAGAAATAAACAATTTTAAGTTTTATATAATTAAGAATGGTAATTTGTAACACACACGTATCTGACCCTCCTTATATACGCTACGTACATAGACTGTTCACTGGACATAAGACTTATCCATTTCAGTATGTCTAGTTTAATTTTTTCTTTTGTCGGGATGAAAAATTTAACAGATTTTGAATCTGTGAAGTGTTTTCTTTTTTTTAATAGTTTCAGCGACTATTCGGGTCCTTTTATATAACAGTAATCAATCAATCAATTTCAATTCACCGAGTTAGCACAGGCTGAGACACTGGGGCACCTGACATCGGGTGGTCCGAGGAGACAGGGACCCTAAAAGGTCCGTTCTTATGACCTCACCCAACAGTAAAGGAAGAGGTCCCCTAGAAGGACTGGGTCCCTAGTTTGGGTCCAGACGGGACAAGCTATAACAGTTACGATGACGACGACGATTCAGCGAAGTCAGCACAGGCTGAGACACGCTGGGGTATCTGTCATCGGGTGGTCCGAGGGGGCAGGGACCCTAAGAGGTCCGTTCTTGTGACCTCACCCAACGGTAAAGGANACAGTAAAGGAAGAGGTCCCCTAGAAGGACTGGGTCCCTAGTTTGGGTCCAGACGGGACAAGCTATAACAGTTACGATGACGACGACGATTCAGTGAAGTCAGCACAGGCTGAGACACGCTGGGGTATGTCATCGGGTGGTCCGAGGGGGCAGGGACCCTAAGAGGTCCGTTCTTGTGACCTCACCCAACGGTAAAGGAAGAGGTTACGTACTTTCACTCTTCACTTTCACTTCAACGAGTCAGCACAGACTGAGAATCACTGGGGTACCTGACGTCGGGTGGTCCAAGGAGGCAGGTACCCTAAAAGGTCCGTTCTTATGACCTCGCCCCACGGTAAAGGAAGAGGTCCCCCAGAAGGACTGGGTCCCTAGTTTGGGTCCAGACGGGACAAGGTATAACAGTAATCCCCGTATATTTAATCTTGGTGTCACTCTTTGTTACAGTATGAGGATCTTATCAGTTTTGAAGGTTTTAATCGTTGTAGTTCAGTGACTCCCACACCTCGTTAGTCTTGAGAGAAAGTCACACTCACCTTTATATGTTACAACGTTGATGGAAGGTTTTTGACAGTCGTCGTAGAGTTTGGATTTGTGTCATTTATATTTCAATTTATGTATGAACGGGTTACTGAGTCTTAAGATGAGGATTCATAAAGGTTCTCTTTAATTCTGTATACCGGGACATTTATTAAGATGTACTTATAAGTATCGTCAAAATAGGTATTATGAGACTTTCACATTTATTGAATTTACAGGTAGTCGTCTCTCACCTAGTTGTTTAATACCAACTATTACCGAGAGACGTTGTAATTTTCTCTTGTCTAATGAACATGAGCGTAGTTGTACTGACTTAGAATAACACAACTTTCTTTGGTCTGGGTTTTCGTTTGTCTGACATACTAAGGTAAATTTACTCCATACTTTTGTCCGTTTTTGGTGGATACCACTATCTTTTATCTTCTACGACATTCCCCAACCTTGATTAACCTTCTCCTGTACTCCCTTAAAGGACCCCCTTACCTTAACAGTATATAGACTAATCCCATAACCAATACGACTTCGACTTCATAGTTGTGGACTACTCTTCTCGACTGAGTAACCTTTTCTGGGGCTACAACCCTTTTTAACTTCCGTCTTCCTCTTCACCCGTCGTCTCCTACTCTACCAATCTATCGTAGTGGCTGAGTCACCTAAACTTGGACTAGTTTGAGACCCTCTATCACCTTCCTCCTTGGACCGTACGACGTCAGGTACCCCAGTGTTTCTCAGTCTGTACTGAATCATTGATTGTTGTTGTTACAACTAATGTTCCACTTGTACGAAGAGTTTCGAGTAGTTGACATATAAATTCCACTCAGGGAACCTGACGTTCCTCTAGGTTGGTCAGGTAAGACTTCCTCTAGTCGGGACCCTAAAGAAACCTTCCTTACTACGATTTCGACTTTGAGGTCATGAAACCGGTGGAGTACACTTCTCAACTGAGTGACCTTTTCTGAGACTACGACCCTCCCTAACCCCCGTCCTCCTCTTCCCCTGCTGGCTCCTACTCTACCGACCTACCGTAGTGCCTGAGCTACCTGCACTCAGACTCACTTGAGGCCCTCTACCACTACTTGTCCCTCCGGACCGCACGACGCTAAGTAACCCAACGTCTCAGCCTGTGTTGACTCACTGACTTGACTTGACTTGACTTACGTAAAATAATAGACATTGAAAATAGACATTTTATTTTTATCACATGACCCATGGTCCTTACGTTGCTACTTGTTTTATCTACCCCAGGGACGGAANAGACCCTCTACCACTACTTGTCCCTCCGGACCGCACGACGCTAAGTAACCCAGCGTCTCAGCCTGTGTTGACTCACTGACTTGACTTGACTTGACTTACGTAAAATAATAGACATTGAAAATAGACATTTTATTTTTATCACATGACCCATGGTCCTTACGTTGCTACTTGTTTTATCTACCCCAGGGACGGAAGTACCGAAAACCTTAACCTACTCACTCTTTCTGTAATTTATTCTTTAACGTACTCTCTATTCGGAATACGATACCACAAGATCATCCTATTTCGTTCCCTTCTGTGAGTCCTCTCGAATCACAGGGTTTTCTCTACTGTAAATTCGTCTAAGAATATCCTACTCTTTCTCACTGAGTTCACTTCTACTTCTCCGTTACTCTCTTCTCAAAGGATTCTTGGACCTTTCACCTTTTTCGTTTTGAGTGAATAAAGTCCTTACCTTCATTTTACACTGATCTTGTACCTCTTCTTACCCCTTTCACTGCTTTCTCCTATCAGTTCCCGATCTGTCATTTTTTAGAACACCTAGTATAATTCCCGGCACCATACAACGACCCCGTTCCCCTTACACCACCAACGGAAATGAAATATCTTTCTACACCAACCAGGTCGTCGTGGATGGTCCAAAGGAGGACATGATTAAAAAGGAAACAAATTATAATTGTTTTAAAAAATAGACCCGTACTGACGTACGGGTCTCGTTTTCGAAGTAAAGGATCGGATTAAACGTCGAGAAACACCGGTACAACGGTTCAAAACCAGTTCCCCTACATTTAAGGACCCTCTAAAGAGATCCTCCGTCGACCCCCGTACGGGTGGAAGAAGTAAAGGACAAGGAAGGACGAGGGTCCCTGAACCGACACCGGAACTTCCCACTAACTCCTACGACCGGTGTGACTAGGAGTCCAGTCTAGGATTCCTGGAGTTCTTCTCGAATGTATCACCGGGACTCACTGTTCGGAAGTCTGAAAATACTCTTCCTCTCCCTTTCCTTATCTCCCTTCTCTCTTCTTTTTCGTACAAACCTTAAAAAACCATTAAGATCCACTTCGATCAGGACTGAGTCTAAAGGCAAAAATTTTTTAGTAGGATCGAAGTAACACTAAGGAACTTGTGTCAAAGTAGGTGAAAGGAGACTATAAAACGAAAGAGACACCAAAGGGACAGGAAATCCCTCAATTTTCTACTTTTACTTTGGTAGAAAATAGTTGTGTGTTACGAACTACCAAAATGAAAGTTAAAGACGTTCACCGACCAAATTCCAAATCCTTTTACTATCTGTACCAGGTGTTAATATTTGATTAATGGTTCTTGTACCCTTGGTTTAGAGTTATTTACCCAACGGGGGGAGGTCAAGTAGAGTTCACTTCAACTAATCGTAGAATTTATCTTTTCAACTTACTGAGAGTATAGACTCATCAACATTTTACAATCGAATATTATTACTAAATGATGTAGTCGTTATAGTCTGAGGGTAAAATCTTTTACTTCTTGATCAATCCTGAATTTTGTAAAATGAGTTTTTATTTGTTTGTTTTTTGAAACGTTCCTTCTTTGTATCCGTCTCAGCCACGTATCATTACCATACCTTTTCCTGGTAAAGAAGTGACATAATTAGACTTTGAAGATCCTACAAAGACCTGTTGTCTCGACGGAGGTAAGGGAGGGTAGGTGGTGGAGTCACAAGTGGTCCTGGAGTCATAGGATTATGATTGTTAACTGTACTACAAAACTTGTCAATTTAGTACAATGAAGGAAAGGTACTCAGTTTGTCTTCTACTTCGATTATAATTTTTTCGTGTTATTTCGTTTTTGGTAATGTTGACACGAATCTTGTCTTCCTGTAATACTCGATTTTTACAAAATTTAAGCAAAAATTACACTCTTAATTTCCGTAATATTTAGGTAGTGTACTTGTCCTAACATTAAAGGTCAACTACGTTTCCTTTTTTATAGGACTATCCTTCCCAAAATTTCGTGGCCTTGGCTAGTGACTTCCTTTAAACAGTTCCACCAAAGAGACCTCTAGAAATTTCCCCTTCTTCAGGTACAAAATATCGACCACGTCTTCTTTAGACTCTCCTCCGTACACCGACTTTAACGACCGTCACCTTACAAACAGAGAAGATGACAAAATTTTCAAGACACGTTTCCCCTACAGAAGTATTAGAACCTCTTTTAAAAACTTTCGAGTCGTAGTAATGATTGACTTCTTTACGTATAATTTTTGTTTTACTCTGTAATACTGGAAGAATGGTCTTAGAGACATTGACTTTGTTGACGGTTATGGTCCCAAACCGACCTTTCACCTCAATTGAGGAGAAAATGAGTGACAACGATTTCACACTTAACGACGTTGGAGAAGTTTTTTCACAATCCGCCCAAAAGAAAAAACCCCCCTCCTACAATCCCTCCCTACACAGAAACAAAAAATACTTCAATTTATTCGTTGAGGACACTGAGACCCTAAGATGAGAATCCATAAACGGGTTCTTTTACCTTTATACAGGTTTGTTTAAAAGCACAGTATCCTCGAAATAAGTTTTATCGATGTTTGACTTTTATTGGATCCACAGACAGTTAGGCTCTTCCCTTCTTTCTTGATTTTGGTTGTTACCATATGAAAGATGTGTCGTAATTTTTTCCTCACTTACCGACTACGTACATTGTTATACTTATTTTAGTGTCTGAAGTACGATTTGCTTTCTTCAGTCCACGGTCTCACGGATGACATAATAGAGTCACTACACAGCAAGTTCTCTTCCACCTTGATTCTCTACCTCCTCTTCGTGGTCTTATCGTCCGGGGGGCTCCCGACCTCTGACCCCCTTTCCCATTATACGCTGTTCAAGACCAATTCGTTCCCTGTATTCTCTTTGGAAGTACCCACTATCTCGAAAGGTGACAGAGGTAGATCCAACACTAACCCACCACATATGCATACATTTTTTTAATAACGTAATACGTTAAACATGATCGGATAGAATGACAAACACACTGAAGGGACCACCGAGTCCCCATTTCTTAGACGGACGTTGTGCCCTCTGGGCCCAAGCTAGGGACCCAACCCTTCTAGGGGACCTCTTCCCTTACCGTCGGGTGAGGTCATAAGAACGGACCTCTCAGGGGTACCTGTCTCCTCGGACCGCCCGATGTCAGGTACCCTAACGTTTCTTAGCCTGTGTTGACTCACCGATTGTGTGTGTGTGTGTGTGTGATATATGGAGTTATAAGACACAACACTAAGACTCAGGACACCCTCACAACAGGTCATAACAGGTCATATGACCTATGTAACATACTTCGTGGGCAGAAGTTTCTGGTATAAGAAAATTTAAAACAAAGGTCAAAACAACTCTATACTATTATGTCGCGACGTATTCAAACTCCAAATATCTCATTAATAAAGTGAATACAAATAGTACTTTAGTAATGGTACTATTTATATCAATTGTAAATAATAGAGTATATTCTATGGGGGGGGTTCTTTTTTTTTTTGTCACTTTTTACAAAAGAGACACTACTCTCGAAAATCCTACATGAGAGAATTGTTGAAAGGACATATGGTATGTCGTCACAATTTACATCAGTAGTTCTACATTCAATATCAGGATCACGAATAAATAAAATATCGACCTTCCAATATGGAAATTTGGTGGAAGGAGGTTAAAGGGGAGGGGGAGGTGGGATTAGACACTCGGTATTTAGACTAGAAAGAAAGATATACAAACTCCCAAAACAAGACAAAAACATAAGGTGTATACTCTAGTATAAAAAGAAACTGAATAAAGTGAAAGTTATTACGGGAGTTCTAGGTAGGAACCATGTTTACCGTTCTAAAGGAGGAAGAATACAAACCGATTATAAAATACAGATACATATGGTATCAAAGTAATAGGTAAGTAGACAACTACCTGTGAACCCAACAAAGGTAAAGAATCGATAACATTTATTACGAAGACACTTGTACTTCTACGTCTATAGAGAAGTCGTATTATAAAGTAAAGGAGACCTATATAAGGACTTTCACCTTAACGACCAAGTATATCATCGAGTCTACCATTTCTTAGACGACGTTACGTCCTCTCGGTCCAAGCTAGGGACCCAGTCCTTCTAGGGGACCTCTTCCTTTACCGATGAACGACGTCATAAGAACGGACCTTTTAACGTACCTGTCTCCTAGGACCACCCGATGGCAGGTACCCCAACGTTTCTCAGTCGGTATTGACTCCCTGATTGTGAAAGTGTGAAGGTACCGTCAAATTTAAAATTAAAAAACTTCTCGAAGGTATGAGAAGGTTTTACCGATATGGTAAAATGACAGGATGATTGTCACGTGTTCCCAAGGGAAAAGAGGTGTAGGAACGGTCGTATACAATAGAGAATAATTTTTATCTGTAGGAGGGTTCACAGTCAACTATAGAGTAACACAAAGACTAAACGTAACGAGATTACTAATCACTATAACTCGTAGAAAAGTACATGGAAAACCGATAATTATATAGAAGAAACCCTTTTACCCAGAAAAGGATAAAAAATTAGCCTACTACTAAAACGATAATTAAACATACTCAAGAAATATCTAAAACTTACAATTGGGGAATAGTTCATGTACCGAACGTCTATAAAAAGGGTAAACTTTCCGACTGAAAAACTAAACGAACGGACACGTATTCAAAAAATCGAACTACATCAGAGTGAACAAATATAAAAAAAGAAGGAACACAAAATTCACTGTATAGGTCCTTCATTAACGGTTCTGGGTATAGTTCCTCGTAAAAAGAATACAAAAGAGGATCCTCAAAATACCCAAAACTAGAATGCGAATTCAGAAATTAAGTGAAATTCAATTAAAAACAATCATCACATTCTGCCCCCAGATCAAAGTAAGAAAATGGGTACTTATAGGTCAAAAGAGTCGTAGTAAATAACTTCCCTGATATAAAAAGTGACTCATAAGAACCGGGGAAACAGTTCATAATCCATTGGTATGTACATACCCAAATAGAGACAAGAGGTCTAAGACGGGGTAGTCAGATACACAGACTAAAGTATATTCATGGTATGGCAAAACAAATGACTTCGAAACATTATATCAAACACTAGTCCTTCACACTACGGAGAGAGAAACAACAAGAAAGAGTCCTAACGAAACGATAAACTCAGAAACCACCAAGGTATATTTAAAATCCTAAAAAATTTGTAGAAAAATTTTACAGTAAGATTATAACGATCTCTCACGTAACTTAGACAACTACCGAAACACATCACACCTATAGAATTGTTGAAATTAAGAAGGCTAGGTATTTGTACCCTATTAAAAAATAACACAACGGAAGCTAAACAAAAATTACAAAGGATCGAAGTCACATCTCGAGAAAGTGAAGGAACCAATTTAAATAAAAATTCATAAATAATAACATTTAAAGTTCGTGAAATCTAGTACATAGGACAGTAATTTTTTTTTATTATTATTTCACTTACTTACCTCGTACATACGTTAGGTAGGAAATATTGACATAGAAAACCTTGTGTTATATAAACCCCATATTTCTAGTACTAATAACTACCATTAACACTTACGTGTAATCTATAAGAACTATAAAAAACACACGACTGAACTACGAAAACTATGATCTTTGGGGAAAAATGATACGAATACCCTTATTTGTGTAAGTAAAATTAAGTAGTCGACGTAATAACTTGAAGTATCAGTTATAAAACCACAATGTCCCATTGTTATATAATATAATACATTTTAATTAATCTGACTTTCTGATCTTTCAGTACTACGTAAACTATCCAATACTTCGGTACTAAACTTCGGTACGATCTGACACAATTTTACTTGTCTTCTCACCTGAAACTTTCAACGAGTCAGCAGAAGTTGAGAAACGTTGGGGTACCCATATGTCAGATATTTTAAGAGGTCCGGTCTTGTGACCTCACCCATCAGAAAGGGAAGAGGTCCCCTAGAAGGGTTGGGTCCCTAGCTTGGGTTCACAGGACGTAACGTCCGTCTCAGAAATGGTCGACTCGGTGGTCCCTTCTGGTTCTTATGACCTCACTCATCAGAAGGGAAGAGGTCGTCTAGAAGGGTTGGGTCCTTAGTTTGGTCCCAGAGGACGTAACTTCCACCTAAGAAATGGTTGACTTGATGGTCTCTTCGGACCTGAATCCTTTCTAATGACAGTTTAGAGTCAAGATAGTGTGTGATGGAGATTGACTCAATAAAAAGTAAAAACTCAAAATAAAAGAAGAAGAGATTTCCTCCTGGTCATTATGAACGGAGTCTTCAAGTAAACTTGTTCATCTTATTTTATTATAAACACTTTCACAGATCGTATTCCGTATTATGTATAATCCAATTTCGTGTCATTTCGAAGTGAGGAAGGAAAGTCCCGAGGGTCTTCGGTGTGCTTCGTAGATCTGAACCTCAAGAAGGAAAAACGATTTGCTGGTGTACCGGTGAGGGTCGGACGTACCGTCTTCGTAGATCCACTTGAGACTTTATCTACTTCCATGGGAACTATGTACGACCCAACACCGGACCTAACAGAAGGTCGGGGAAGACCTGGAATAAGAGACGAATAAGTAATTTGAATCCCATGGAAGGGAAGTTGAGGGGAAGTGTTTTGAGTATTAGAAAACTTAGTCTATGTAAAGGGTCTCCTATAAACGTCGTTCCAGAGTATTATACACGACATAGTGTCAACATAGTTTATCGGTCTCTTACTATTATAGTTTTCCGATCTCGGCGATTGTTGGGTCTCACCATCTCACCCAACGGACTCACCCTCTCGGATGTCGTATGGTCCAGGAATACACGTAAACCATGACCCATAAGACAAATGGGGTACCTAGGTCGGAGTGGGTAGAAGTGGGATGAGTCTGGGACCATCCTGGTGTAGTGGGTCCGAGGGAATTGGAGACTGAAGGTCAACCCTTTGTGGTCGTCCTCTGGTTTCCCGTCCTCCTCTCACTCCAACTTCACAAATAAAGAGAAGAGGGGGGTATGGTTCGAAACTAACTGTCGTCGATGTCAGACGATGGACTCCGGCACCGAGGGTAACCCGTCATGGAGAGTAAACCGAGTCCACAGAAGTCCGACGTAATCGTCGAGAGAGGGGAAGTCGGGATCTCCACCATAGACGGAGGGTGACGGAATAGAAAAGACCGAAGATCTCCATGGGTGTAAGGAACTGAATACCGGGGAAGGCGGTAGAAGTTTCGGTCGTTATCGTCTAACTCAGGAGCATCGGTTAGAGAGACTGGGGCAGAAGACGGTGACACAAGGTGAAAATTCTAACCGGATGAGCCCATCAAATCCTATTAAAGAGGCAGAGTTCCAAAATTGTAGTTAGTTAGGTCGTTTCAAGGAAAACGGGGTCAAGGTCCAAAGGTCCCTAATCTTACAATCATAGAAACTACCGGAAATAAGACGGATGGCTTCGAACAACAAGTCAACGATTCAGTACAGGTGGAGAAACGCTGGGATACCTGACGTCGTAAGGTCTGAAAGGACGGAGGTTTATAGAGAACCTCAAACGAGTTTGAACACAGGTAACTCAACCACTACGGTAGGTTGGTAGAGTAGGAGACAATGGGGGAAGATGGGAGTCAGAAAGGGTCGTAGTCCCAGAAAAGGTCACTCAGTCGAGAAGTGTAGACCACCGGTTGCATAACCTCGAAGTCGACTTTGTGATTTAAGAGAAGTAAATGGGGAAACACAGTAGACAAAGGATGGTCGTGTGACTATTTCATAAGAAATTAGTGTAAGGGATCACTGAGACACTATATATTCACACCAAAGTGTCTACTCTTCTAACTCCTGTCTTTGGTCAGTCGATTTAAACCTAAATGGTATGGGTCATAATCCATTAAAATTACTACAAACCGATCAAATCTTTCTCTTAGTCTTTTAGGTTTTAACAAATGCAGAAAATCGACGACCTGGATGGGTTCTTTAAAGTATTTGTAACGGATTGAGTTCCGTCTTAATAAACCACATGTTATGCACATACATTTTATGTATACGTAACTACATAAGACGGGGGGTTGAAGGTGTTGGGTGTGTAGTATTGGGTCCTATTTCTTTTCCCTCATTTTCCTTCTTAGACATAGTCCTCCAAAATTGAAACTTTTTGACCTTATTCCCTCCAAGTGAAATAAGACCAAGGAAACAGGAGAGACGAAGAGAGGAGTAGATCGGTGAGTTAAATCAAAGAAGAAGAAGGAAGACATGGGATGGGAGTGGAGACACATAGATTATTCAGTAACGTCGAAACCACCCTTAACAAAATTAGATAACCCAACCGGCTTTTCAAGTAAACCCGGAAAGGTTTTGTACCCAAAATTGTATAGTACCTTTTTGGTTTTTTTTGTAAAACCGGTTGGACGATACTAGAGGGGGTCCCATTAACTACACCACTTTCTCCTCCACAGACGTTTCGTCGAGCAGAGCAAATGAATTTTACAATCACCTATAGAACCCGGGCCCCAGTAAACCAGGACGGACTAATTCTTCGGCGACGTAAGTAGAGGAGTGACGACTGGGACACGCGATGCACTTGGTTTCATTGTCTCTTTGACACGACCGCTTCCTTGTGAACCGTCTTGTTGTCAGGTTAACTCTTCGGTTCCAAACCGAGATGTCTAACACGACTACGTCAACCTCTGTTGGGTCCCCGTCTAACGTACGTCCCTCCGGTCCCGGTGCTAGTCGTCGAAACTCGTCTAGATTCTCGTACGTTCGGGACATCCTGGTCCCTGACTACAGACCAAAGGAACCAGAGGTATAAGGGTCGCGGGTCGTATGTATAAGATATCTAACAACAATTCACTTCCTGACTCTCCTTCTCTCCTTCCTCTCTTTCTTCACCGTAAAAATCTCAGACATTGGTGAGGCGGTTTCTGTTTCCCACTGACAACAAGAGAACGGCAGAAAACGGGGAGAATTTCCTCTCGTGAGTTCTCAACCGTCTGCACAGAATTGTCGGTCTTTCTTCGTTTCGAGGTGTCCTCCTTAATTGACAACTAAAACTTTCTCTTAAAGTTGACGACAGAGTTGATTACACAAAAGGAAGGATTCCTCTGTCACTATAAACTACTATTTCGACATGGTTATTATGTCTACATTGGATGAACAACCCCGGAGGGTCCATCGCGTCACCATTTCTTTGGTGGAGGATTACGTCCTCTGCGTTCTCGGTGTCCAAACTAGGGATCCAACCCTTGCACGGGACCTCACCCTTTACCGTCGAATGTGAGGGTGAGGTCATAAGAAGTGACCTTTTAAGGTACCTCTTGCCTCGGACCGTTCGATACCAGGTACCCCAACGTTTCTCAACCTGTGTTGACTTACTTACTCGTGTGTGTCGAATGCACATTATCTTATAACGTCTAGTTATATATTTACACAGTTTAGTTGTACACACACGGAATTTGAATATGTTATAACGTACAGTTTATACAGAGTTATTATTTTTTTTTTATAGCACCTAGTCAACCCTTAAGAGAACGGACTGTATGAAGTTATGTAAGAGGGTCATTAGTGTGGTGAAGTAGGAGTACTGAATGTAGCGACTTCAGAGGCGAGTGGACAAGGAAAGATCTCTAGTAGAGGGTGGGAGTAATGACGGGGAAGGGAAAAGGAGTATCGTGTACGGCACCATAATGTAATGTACTATTGACAAATAGGGGTGGTCTTACTTGCAGGCACGTCGATCCGTGAAAGAGACAAAACAAAGGACAACACAGGAGTCATGACTCTTGTCAGGAACTGGGTCTCAACCGTGAGTCCTATATAAACGACTTACTTACTTGGACCGAAACTTAGATAGACCACTGGAAGCTGTCCGGGCAGAGAGACGTGGAGTCAGAATAGTAGATACTTTACCCCCATTCTTAATGTTATACCTCAACAAAATTCTTAATCATAAGTTTTCTAGGACGGTGTGGGCAGACTTGAAAGTTTCTGGGAGTTTTTATCCTCAAAGAAAGTACAACGGACAAAATTAACGTATATAAGAACTTACATCCAGTAAAAAGAAACGATTTTGTCTTAATAATTATAATAATCCATAAATCCTTTGAACAATTATAATTACTAGATCTATGCTCAACATCATCGGTTTAGAGTAGTGACTCTGTCTTTTAGTTTCAACCGGTGACTGGTAATTTATTTTACAATATTACTGTAAGTGATCTACCGTTAGAACCAGAGTTATACCGTTCTCAACTTACTAACTGTCTTCAAGAATAAACAATTTCGTTTAACATTTACTGGTGCAATCTACTGTATTCGTCTCGTTATTTACATTTTTCACTAAATTCTGATTCAAGAATATTACAGTCAGGGAAAGTTAAACGTTTAGATTCACCATACAAAGAGGTAATTTTTAACGCACGTTTACGTTTTATCACAGAGGAATTTTACAGTTCACGTCACTTAATGATTCTACAACGACTACCAAAACACAAAATTGGAGTTTGTGAGGGTCAATAACAGAACTAACAATGTTTATCGTCTACACGAAAGACTGTACCAATAATGAAATAATTTATTAAAACAAATTACGAGAAAATAAAGAGGGTACAGAGAGATTATTAAATAAGTACTTCAAGTAGTATAAGACGTATTTTGATCGTGCTAATATAAACATGGACTTAAAAAAAAAAAATCTAACTCTACCTACTGTTTCTAGTCTACAATTTTAATGAAACGACGTAACGGGAGATTAACGGTCAAAATGACTTACACTTTACATAAATGGAAGAGTAGTAACACGAAAGGGACCCTTACTGTGAGTTCTCAGTTACTTTTGAGACAAGTGATGTCTCGTTTGAAAGACCACCAGGAAGAATCTGAGGAAGACGTTTTCATAGACTTACAAAAAATAATGTAAGACTACATTATTTTCCACTACACTTGAGACCCCGAAGGGTCCACCATGTTACCATTTCTTAGACGGACGATTACGTCTTCTACATCCTCTGTACCCAAGTTTGGGACTCGACCTTTCAAGAGGTCTTTTCCTTTACCGTTGGTTGAGGTCAGAAGAACGGATCTCTTAAGGTACTTGTCTTCTTAGATCATCTGATGTCAAATTCCCTAGTGTCTCAGTCTGTACTAACTCGTACGTGTGTACTCCAATTGAAATACCTACTGGACTTAATGAACCCGTCAAAATTTTGTTCGTTTCTTTGCATAGACAAAAGGAATAGAAACTAAACCATCGACAAGTCGTAATTATTTGTCACCCTCAACTTTCACATTCTTCACTGTACACAACACTGATCAAAAATTCTATAGAAACGGAGTCTTTCAGCAGAAATAAGATCTCTCCTTTAACTGTACTGACTGTCACAAACGAAAGCCTACCACCCATAGTAAATCGACGTATCTTACGAGTAAAGTACGGAAACTTCGATACCCTAGGACATGGAAAAATTACTTTTCCTA
The DNA here is from genome assembly GCA_006410555.1 of Capra ibex. Taxonomy (NCBI): domain Eukaryota; kingdom Metazoa; phylum Chordata; class Mammalia; order Artiodactyla; family Bovidae; genus Capra; species Capra ibex. The sequence continues at coordinate 26,565,631 of SJYO01049755.1, read as the reverse complement.
AAGATGACTACTACTAAAAGCCCTTACTTTTTCTACCTACCAGTAAATTGTGCACAATAACCCGTAGGAAGAACCTCCCCATACTGACGGACCTAAATTTAGGGACAAGAAGATCATTAATCGATGCACTAGAAGGGAGTGAACACTACCTCTGTTATTGACTAGATGGAGTGCCTCAACACCCCCCTTAATTTACTTAAATACAAACATTAAGAATAGGGACCCAACCTTTCAAGGGTATCTTTTCCTTTACCGGTGGGTGAGGTCATAAGAGCGGATACTTTAGGGTACCTGTCTCCTCGATGTCAGATACCCCAGTGTTTCTCAACCTGTGCTGAATCGTTGATATGTTGTCGTCGGTACATACATTGAGAACCCTGTAACGGACCGAAGTTCATTCGTCTAGAGATGCACAGAAGGTTCCGCGTGACATCTAGAACGAAACAGATACCTTTGAAGAGCCTAGAGAGAAGAAAGACCGATGGACAAACTGAATAACAGACTCGACATATAAAACCTTGAAATAATATAAACCCCGAAGGGTCCACCGTGATCACCATTTCTTGGGCGGACGGGTACATCCTCTGTATTCTTTACGCTCAAACTAGGGACCCAGTTCTTCTAGGGGACCTCCTCTCGTACCGTTGGGTAGGGTCATAAGAAAGGACGTCTTAGGGTACCTGTCTTCTTGGACCACACGATGTCAGGTATCGCAACGTTTCTCAGTCTGCGTTGATTTCGCTGAATCGTGTGTCGTGTAGCATAAACTACATCGGGAAAAACATCGAGACAGAAGGGGGGTAATTACATTCAGTCAGAGTAGGTGTTTAAACATCTTAGTAAATCTTAGTAATTACTTGATCTCGTTTTTACAATAATAATTACTACCGTTTCCCATACGTAAACGACTGATGTCTAACGATCGGTTAATACATCATTATGACAATTGTTAGTCTCATTAGTATTACTCTATCGAAGATTTTTTTATTTACAATAATTTATAACACTTTAAGTAGAGTTTAGATATAGTAGGATTGTCAAACGAAGTTTTAATTGAAGATCTAACTTTATTTTAATGTTAAGATTACATAATAAAGATGTTTGGTGTGTTGAACTCGGTTTTTTTTAGTGAAAAAATTAACTTCATATCAAGTAGATGTTATATGACAATCAAAGTTCACATGCTGAATCACGTTTTAAGAATATCGAATATGAAGTAAATTTCAATGATATTTTATGACTACTATAAGGGACATAACACACCACATAGGACCATCGAATAAAATATGTATCATCAAATAGAGAATCAGAATATGGGAGATAGCGTCTCCCGACCGATTCAAAAACTGAAGTCAAGAAACCATCTTTACCAAGTCTCACTGCGAGGAGACGTTCCGGACAATCCTTGAATGAAGGATAAGGATACCTCTTAATCCAAAAAAGGAATCGTAAGGAAATAGGGGATTTTGGATAAAGAAAGAAGGAAGAAAAGGAGAAGGGATGGAAAGGAAGGAAGGTCTGTCCGGTTGGTGGATCGGTCGATCGATAAGTAGAAAAAGTTGGAGAACGATACACGATCCACAAGTCATAAGTTTCCCAGTTGAATCTTGATCGGGGTCAAAAGTTCCTCGAATATGTCACTACATTTGACAACTCATGAATTAATGTCTAATGAAATTTCTGATCTTTCTTGTCTCACGAGACTCACTTCTTGTCATCTGAAATTTGACACATCAATCCCGACGTGACTCCTTCACTACAAGTTTCCTCTTGAACGTTCTACTCTTTTTTAGTAACACGACTATAATTACCCCCTCTTTATTCCACTCCTTCGGGTCCCACCCAGCTCACCTGACGTGTATCCCTCCGTATTTCTGAGAGTACCTTGACCCCTACCGGTTGGGTTGACTCCGGGACACCCGAACCTCCTCTCGAGACTCTCGTCTTGGGTTCACCAGGGACCCCCACTGGTGTACCTTAGAACGTCCAGTCCCTAGATCTAGACTTCCCATTACTTTCATTCACTCTACCGACTCCGAACGTGGAAAACTAACGGTAAAAATTCAGTGAGACTAACGAAGACACCTATAACGAAACCTCCCCCGGGTCCTGTCACACTCCCTTGGGTCTCCGACAACGTTGTCAAACATGGAGATAATGGTATAAATTACGTAACCCAATAAATCACTAACCAATCGAAACGAGAACTATGACCACTATCACTCAGGATTGTGACTTACGGACGTAAATTCCGGTGGGAAGTGCGACGGGTCCCCCTAATGAAGAGAACACACACTGAACTAAAGGAGTACTACGACGAGTAGACGGTGACAGGGACTGGTTCCTGGGTACCGTGTGTACGACGGGTCGAGGTGTCGTGGTCAGTAGGTCGGGTCGTAGGAGAGGACGTCTTCACCCGGACCGCGCTCTTGGCGACGAAGACGAACAGATCTTTTAGTAATGGAGACGACTGCAAATTCAAAAGTTTTCGCATACGACTTAATAAAAAATTCTAAACACACACACATCCCCCCACGACAACAAGTACAAGAGACTACTGGAACGACAGCTTAGGTTTATACTGAGACCACCCCCCAATATGAAGAGAGGGAAGACGGAAGGAAGAGAAGACATGACAAAACCCTCTAGTAAACCTATTGTCGTCGCCTTCTCCACGACACTCCGACACATCCCCACGGGACCACTAGTACAATCCCCCTACGGCGTCACCAGCACATACCCCTACACTGTCACTTGTGTCTTACTATTTTTTATGGATGGAAACATTCCTGAATCAAAGACCCTCGTCAATATCTTCTGCTACCACTATAATACCCCCGTTTTCTCTCCTTCCTTCTTCAAGACCGGTCATCCCAGTAACAGTCTCTTCCGAAGTGACTCTCCCAGTGTCAACTCGTTTGTGAACTTCTCGCTCGGTACTCCTGTAGTCCCTTCTCGAGGGACCTACTCCTCTCGTCGAACACGGTTCCAAGACTCCGTGACGGACGGACCGTTCAGTCTGCGGTCTCACCAACCTCCCGTCGCTCGCGTCCCACTGACCGGTGTACAGTAACACTCTGGTTCTGCGTCTCTGTCTGCTCCTGTCAGGGCCCCAGGTGATATTCCTGAAAACTGAAAATGAGACTCCCTGCACCCCTCGGTCCGGTGTCACAACTGGTTCGCTTAAGGACCTCCATACAACTGACACGTGACGAGTAATTCACTGACTCCCTTTTACTGGATGGTTTAGGTAAACAGAACTTTAACCAAAGGGTCCACACCGTCTTCTTTAACGACTGTGACCGGAACTCAGTGAGACTGTATAACAGTACCGACCCCATCGAATTATAGTTTATTACCTCACAGGCGAGAGAGGATTGCTCGAGAATCTGGAGGAGGAGTGACGATCTCTCAGTCTTAACACTTTTCATCTAGACAGATGAAAACCCCTGACTCCCACTGTCTGTGACGGACTTCGTTGACCAGTAATCCTTCTCTGAGTGTGTATTCACCGCACCTCTCAGTCAGGCCTCAGTACCGATTGTCGTCTCTAAGAACCCGATCCGACGGACCCAACCTTAGTCCAACATGACATACGTCCGACATTACAATCCTCAATTCAAACAACTCGGAGTTCACGGTATCCGTACTTTACCCTTAGCAACACCGTGGAGAATCGTAACGACACTCCTAATTACTGATGAACATTTCACGGAATATACAAAATTTATTTTAGGCATATATGACATCGAAACCCCCCCGAATACGAGGTAGGTCCAGGTAATGAAACACCGACTTCCTTTACGTTAACGTGAGGTGTTTCGGTACAACGGGAAAGGACCCAGCGAAACAAAAGGAAACAGAAACCGACCAACTACTATGACGTCAATTTGGATATATCAAGTCCCGAGGGGAGGTCAGGGCCAGTTTTGACCTTGTTGCCGAAAGGAACTTCCCCTTGTGACAACCTTCTTTTATGTAACCGGTCCGGTAGTACGATTAATAGATTCCGAGTTTCCTTAATTAAAAGACCACCAGTAACTCGAATGACAGAATTTTTTTTTCAAATAATTTAATTACCCTATCCTTTCCTAAATATAAAATCATTAACCTACTACTGATCTTATTCTTACTTCCGGATGACTCTTGACCTCTGTCGGTCATAATAACTTGTATATAATTAAGAATTATCCAAGGGTCCAAAAACTACTTGACCGTAGACACACTACCACGATACACGATTCTTATGACAGACCAAGAAAAATTGAAATCTTAGTCTATTAATAACTCTTCTCTCAACTTGGTTCATGATTGATGATACGATATGGTACACTAAAAATTTTTGGTAGAGTCAATTAGTAGTGAAGTACTCTATATGTGTCAAAGTAGAGACTATGTGTTAAACTCCGTTGAACTTCGATTCTCCAGTATGTCGATGTTTACCACCACGGTCACAACTCTTGAAAGACACACGAAAGGTTCCGACATAGGTGAGAGAACAGAGAAACCCTCCAGTGACGTCTGGTATTACTCAGTGTCTTGAACTAGATAAATAGGATCATCCATTATAATTACAGAGGAATAGTCTTAAAACCTAGGGATCTTGGTCATACTGTCTTAACTAGGTCCTTATTTAATATCTTATTTAGGAACACACATAGGACAATGTGTCCTTCTCCTCTTTCCCTGTCATCTCCAACTCTACCAACCTACCGTAGTGGCTGAGATACCTGTACTCAAACTCATTCGCGGTTCTCAACCACTACCTGTCCCTTAGGACCGTACGACGTCACGGACCCCAGCGTTTCACAACCTGCACTGACTCGGTGACTTGACTAGGACAATGATCACAAGAGATTCGGAACGTACTCACACACGATTCACCGAAGTCAGTACAGGTTGAGAAACGCTGGGATACCTGATTTCGGGAGGTTCGAAGAGACAGGTACCCTAAGAGGTCCGCTCTTATGATCTCACCCAGTGTAAAGGAGGACGTCCCCTAAAAGAGCTGAGTCCCTAGTCTTGACGCAGAGGACACAGAGGACGTAACCGTACGTGGTGCACCCTTCTGACTGTCTTAAAGATGACAATAAGTTTGCTTTCCCAGAAGAATCGGTACGTATATTTCCCCTTTCTGATCTTTTTACTCTCTGTGTTCTAGTTTAATCCCTTTTCTTTCATTAAACTCATTTCACAGAGACCCAACTTCATTTCTTAGACGGATATTACATCATCGGGGTCCAAGCTAGGGACCCAGCCTTCTAAGGGATCTCTTCCTTTACCGTTGGGTGAGGTCATAAGAACGGACCTCTTAAGGTACCTGTTTCCCCGGACCACCCGATGTCAGGTACCCAGTACTCGTTAGTCTGTGCTAACTCGTTGATTGTGAAGGATGACACAGAATCTGCTATTCGTCTACGACGACAACGTCCAATACTCTGTCGACAGAACTTGACCCGTAGTTTGTCTGGTGTCTGAGTCTGACACGATGTGGAACCCCGATCTCGAGTAGGTTTACTACTCTCTTCCGACGACTTCGCTCGTCCGTGTTCTGACGACTTACACAGACCCACCCTTGGTCACCGTCCAAGAGATCTTCAGAACACAACCATCAGGAACGGTCGTTGACCCTTCTTCGAAGCTCGTAACGAGTTCTTGACCATATCTTGGCGACACGATCTCCTTGTTTACAGTAAAAAACTCGTGACTCCAAAGAACCGTCTTAGAAACTATAAACCTCGACGGTCCTACGTTTATTTCCGTACTTATTAAAATCATAAATAAAAATCATTAAAAATTCTTGTCCGAATCATAACAGAACAAGGATCTCGGTGGACAAGGTTAAACAACTTGACCCAACCTTGGCACGATCCGTAGAAATCGGAAGGAGGGTGAACTTCCGGGAGGTGTTCTACGGACAGACCAAGATGTATGTACGTCCTACTATTTCAGTCGGTACCTCTCCTGATTTCACGTCAGACCCTCGAAATCTTAACAATTCCCCAAACCATCTTAATTTCTACAGAACAGAAAGACCCGATCTGAGTTGGACCTGAGAGATAGTAGTATTCTACTTTTAAGTCTGTGGTTCCCTGTCTTTTTTAGGTTTTCGATTCGTAAGACAGATATAAGGGATTTTTCATCTCACGTCTTTTTAGGACTCTTTAACGGGTGTGACGTGACTTAGACATCAAGTGGAACCCATCATACCAGTCAAATTGTCTAACTAAGAAGGTTAGGTTCTTGAGTCTCATAAAAAGGTAGACAAACACTGTAGAAGCTAAAGAAAGTAATCACAGAATGTCAAGAATTTCATGTCCAAAACGGAGAAATCCATCAAATAAGGATTCATAAAATAAGAAAAACTACACTACCACTCACCCTAAGAAAGGAATTAAAGAAAGAGACTATAATGTGACAATGACACATCTTCATGTCGTATAAAGAGATATAATTAAAACATAGAACGTTGAAATAACTTAAGTAACTACTCGCGAACATCAAAAGATCCCTATAGAAATCCTAAAAGACACATAATACAGTAGACGTTTGTCACTGTCAAAATGAAGAAGGAAAAGTCAAACTAAAAAAAAAAGGAAGAGACTAACGACACTGATTCTGAATTTTTTGACATAACTTATATTCACTACTCTTACTCGTAGGAACAGGACAAGGACTAGAATCTCCCTTACTAAAGTCGAACAATAACAACTCCTAGTACAATGGACACCTAAACAGGATATGTCGGAAATAATACAACTCCATATAAGGGAGACAAGGATAAAAGACCTCTCAAAAATGAGATATACCCGCAACTTAAAATAGTTTTTAAAAAAGACGTTTATAACTCACTAGTATACTAAAAATAAGAAGTTGAACAATCACACTACATAGTGTAACTAACTAAACACCTCTGACTGTAGAAACGTAGGGACCTTATTTAGGGTGAACTAGTACCACACACCAGTCAAATTACAATCTAAACCGAACGATCATAAAACAACTCCTAAAAACGTAGATACAAGTAAACCCTAAACCGATCATTAAAAGGAAAAACACTATAAAAACAGACCAAAAGTATAGTCCCACTACCACCGAAGTATCTTACTCAAACCCTCATAAAGAGTAAAACGTTACAAAACTTTATCAAAGTCTTCCTACCCATAATTGAGTCAGGGTAGACGAAGAGGGTTCTTCCCTTCTGTTAGTGTACCTCTAATTACCAAGAAACCAGAGTTTACCCTAAAAGGGTTTTCAGAAGAGATTGGTCTGAATCCGTATATAAGGGTCATAGGTCAAACTATTGATCGTAAATAATTTATTAGGTTGTTTGGAAATAATTCACGGGGAATTATTTCTTTATATCTGTATAATTCTCATCTTTACATTCTGTATCTTACGGATCTAAAGTCAGGATCGGGACGTTGGATGATCAAGATATCAGACAAGTCGAATGAAATAATAAGATACGGAGTCGGTGATGTTGACATTTTACTCCCACTTTAATAGTAAACATGGTAACTCAACTACCGTCGTCATTTACTTACTTATAGAGTTTTGGTGTTTCTTGTTACAAACTGTGTATTGTTCGTGATAAATCCTTGGACAACTGACTTACGTTACGATTACTGTTTATACTGATACTGTTGTTGCAACCACTGTTAGTACTAATGCAACAATCAGACCCTTATTTTTATGTCAAGAAAGTTGACTGATCAGTAAAACCCATTCCTATGTCGGTTTACTCAGTTGTTAAAGTAGTGTCTAAAACTTACACAAACCTATCTTCATACTTCATCACATATTCATATCGCCTCTGAACCGCACCCCACCACTCTTAAGACCTCCCATACTATAGGATCGACATAGAGTTCGTTACTCATTCCCAATCGGTCCTTTGCTCCACTCTTGTCATGGAAGGTCGATCTTCTTCGTCACACACACTTCGACACACGGAACAAACTCTTAGTGCCAATCAAACCGTATTAATCAATTGTACATCACTCACTCCCCACTCCATAATTGAACCTCTTTCTTCATCCTCGGTCTAAAGTTTCCTAGAGTATACGGAATTAACCCTCACCCCGGAAATTGACCTTCCAGACTTTGTACCCTTACTGTCTCGGTCCTTCCGTCTCTGAGTTTCTGAGTTTTTGTAGTCACCGAAAATATCGAAACACTCAAAGGAGTAGATATTTTAATCCCAGAGACCCTGGTGTCCCAAAATTCCAGAGACGACACGAATATTCATGTCTTACTTACCTGTCTTATAAGAGCAAAACCTGAGAGGTAACTGTTTCCTCCTTTGTCTACCGTATGAGCTCAAAAATTCTTATTTACAATTCCTTTTCTGAGAACTCTCCACACTCGACTTCTGTACCTATCCCGGTGGACTCTTTCCAGGTCGGTGACGGTTCTGACGAGTCTTAGTCCGTCGTTCTCTGGGACAGGAGACGGACGGGGTGGGAGAGTAGAAGAGGATCACAGAGGGGAGTGTGGATGACCTTCGTTCTCTAGTCACATATTCCAACATAGGAACCTCAAGTCCCTTCCTGATTCTCGTCAATCTACCTTTTTATCCTTTATAGGTCTTGAGGAGAACCCTGGTTAATAAGATAAAATTCGTAAAAAAAAAAGTAGAAACCAGGGATAGTTTTAGATGACATTCTGTTATCGACACCTATTCTAACCTTAAACATTTTAAAAGGCTTAGTAGAATAACAAGACTTAGTCTTTCGTTATGTCCAAGAAAATGATACTAGTCGATGAAATAAGACAATCCCGTAATGTACCTTTTGGTGTCTCATTCATGTTATTAAGGAGGAGGAGAAGAAAGGAGAATAACTTTGAGTAGACATACTGTCGGAGAACTCTCAATAGTGGTGGTAGGAATGTTATTAGATTTTCCACGAAATATAATAAGTGTAAAATGCGTACTCCTTTAACGTTGTTACCAAAAGGTCACTGAGATATCGACATTGTTTTGTCCCGAACTTTAAGTGAAGCCTCAAAAACAAATATGAGGTCATAGAAATCCGTTATTTCCAGTAAAACCATTCAGATGGTAGGACGAAACCCTTTCTATGACCATGGACCAATGAGGACGATAGTGGTGGGAACAGAGATGGTGGTAGAGACGTCAGTAGTGACCATGATTGGGTTTTGTTTTCGTCGTGTATCTATGAAGTCCTGCTCCCCGTCTAAAATACCTGTGGTTCAGACTTGTAGAATTCCTTCTAAATAAAAACGAATTGGAGACCGAAGTAAAAAATTACTGCAAAGTTAAAACCGAAACACTTCCATAAAAAATTTTAGTCCAAAAAAGAGTGTCTACGATAGTCACCATTGTATAACCAATATCAAACCATGGTACATTGCAAAGTTACTTTCCTAGTCCAGTCGGTGATGAAGTTATGATAAACCTACGTTGATTTTAAAAACGTTGTATCACGATCAATTTTAACGGGTCCTGACTCACGGGAAGACGAGAGGGGGTTTTACCACCGACGATTTTCAGGAATGTTGACGTCTAATCCATTAACTTATTAAACATATGGTTTAATTCCAGGTTTACTACGAAAATTATCGTATTAATGAGTATTATTCCTTTTCCAGTCGTAAGTGATCATTAATAGATAAGAGATATTAAAAATTTTGTAATTTTTTTTTTACGACACCGGTCGTGTAGGTTTTCCCTTTTCCGTGGTGTTGTGTAGTGACCATCCGCTCGTGGTACGGAATAATAATTTAATCATTAAAGTGAACTCTCTGTGTCACATATTAACTAGTCGATTAAACGGGTTTCGGAGAGTAAATCTATGACATAAGTGTAGAGGAAAGTGTAATAGTGTAAAGATTTTTCGGCCGTAGTAACACACTGTCAAATAAATCGTAGAAAGAAAAAGACAGAACCACCATGGATTTTATCTACGTGTAGAATTTTAGTCACCGTAGAATCTAGTCTACTTTATCCCTAAGTCTGGGAAAACGAATGAAAGAGGGTCACTCTATCGGGCCTTTCTGACTTTCTTGAGAAACTTTTCTCGATTACGTCTTCTGACTTAAATGTAGAAGAGTATCAGTAAGTAAAAAGATTAAATATCATACACAGAATGGACACACTTTGTGACACTCAAGAAATACCCTTATTGTCAGTGTCACTATTTATCATAAAAGTCACAAACCCAACGGGAAATATCAGAAACCCCGAAGGGTCCACCACGATCCCCATTTCTTAAGTGAACGTTTACGTCCTCTATTTTCTCTATGCCCAAGTCAGGGACCCAGACTTTCTAGAGGACGTCTTCCCTTACCGATAGTGAGGTCATAAGAACGGACTTCTTAGGGTACCTGTCTCCTCGGACCGCCCGATGTCAGGTACCCCAGTGTTTCTCGACCTGTGTTAACCCGCACGTGTACGAGTGTGTGTAATTAGAGATTCCCCGATACTGTATGTTCACGGAACTTCCTGTCTGTAGTCAAAGGGTGAAAGACAGATTTCTTAGTCCACGTTCGGAAGACTTTCAACCCACTAAGACGATTCCAAAAGGTCCAGTCGTGACTGTTGGTCTCGGTCCTAGACCCAGACGGTTGAGGTCTCCCTCGAAGGTTTTAATTTCAGGTTGAGGACGAAAAGTTAGTTGTAGATTCGTTGGAAAAAAGGGGGAATACAAGATTATAGAAAAGGGTACAAGTAAAAAAGTTAACGTATCCATTATGCACTTGTGTTTGGGTGACAAATAAAAATTTTTCACTTTATATTTCATTTTTCACTATATAGAGGTATGGTGACAAAGAAAAGAGTAAATGTATACATATTTATCGAGAAGTCGTATTTACTTTGTATGATATATATCAAAACATTAAACAAAAAGTATGAAAACCAGATAGAATCTCCGTGAGAAGAGTCGTGACTCTTTACAAGTACAGTCATATACACTAAAATAGAGAAAAGAATTGGTTATTTCCTATAAGGTAAGATGGGTAAATGGTATTAAATAATTTTACGAAGGGACAGTAACCTGTAAACCGAACAAAAGTTTACATTGAAGTCAATGTTGATCACGATTTATTTTTATGTTTTTAACATCGTGCACGGACAGTTACGATCACACATGTGAACACCCACTGTTTACACATGACAAACACCTCCTCATTTCTCACCGGGATGAATATAAAATCGATAAGAACGAATTGACAGGTGTTTCTTTTCGTTTGGTCGTCACACAGTCTTACTCGTTTGACTTAGAGGTCCTTGAAAAAAAGAGGGTCCATATTTTCCCTCCTCTATTGTGAATTTGTGATATGCCAAGAAGACTGTCAGAACGTCTCGTTCTTACTCTCGTCAGTACTAGCGGTGTGACGTTCCGAAGAGGGAGAGCACCTAGTCTGTCTCGGTGTCTTTACACGTGTTGGTCCGTCAGTCAAGGTTCCCGTAGATCTGTCACATCCGTCAAAAGTTTCCAGCCCCCTACTCCACCTGAAGACCGACGACACACTACCCTCCTATCTTCTCCCTCAGACCGGTCGGATCACCGACCCCTCTGTACGCAGTCCGGGACCGTAGGGTCCTTCTTGTCGCATCTGTCTCCGTCCCTCTTCTCACATAACCACTGGACGTCACGTCGTCTTAGGATTTACCACACTACATCGTCGTTGGAGTCTGACCTACTGTTGAAAGTGGAACGTAGAGTAACCATGTCGGCTACAAAAATTACTGAAAAAAAAAAAAATTCACCTGGTAAAAAATTTCAGAAATAACCTAAACAATGTTATAGGGAAGACAAAATATAAAACCACAAAACCGGTGCTCCGGATACGCTAGAATCGAGGGGTCACTTCACTTCAGTGAGTCAGTACAGACTGAGAAACGTTGGGACACCTGACACAGGTACCCTAAAAGGTCCGTTCTCATGACCTCACCTAACGGTAAAGAAGGTCCCCTAGAAGGGCTGGGTCCCTAGCTTGGACCTAGAGGGCGTAACATCCGTCTGTGAAATGGTAGAATCGAGGGGTTGCTCTCTAGTTTGGGAGTGGGGAACGTAACCCTCCACTTCAGAATTGGCGACTTGACGGTCCCTTCAGCGTCCTAGTCGGCGAAGGGAAACAGACGAACCACACCGGTAACGAAAGGCGGGGACTGAAGAGACGGGTTACTGTTCTTACTATGTGGTGGGTACCAATCCGGTGGCTCAGGATGTATAGGGAGATCAATACCCTCTTACAAGTAGTCTTCGAATTATTGTCCCGATTTTGACCTCCTTTTGTAGATCAGACAAGGACGTCACTTCGATGTAAACTGAAGTTGCACGGACTTGACGAGAGACGGGTCGCAAAACGGTCCACGAAGACTTCGTTTCTCTCCTCCCACCTCCCTTACTCTGTCAATGTTTTGGTTGGGACTTGGTTGATTTTCGTAAGTCGAATCTTTATCTGATAACAAAGTATAGTCGTTTCGGGACCCTTCGCGGCGCACCGAGGAACCTAGAGGGAAACGTCCCTCTATAAAAGGTTTCCGTAAAGACTCGGTTACCTTTGTTTTCGTCCCATCTCCTTTCTTCCGTAAGACCGTAAAAATTCCTCCTACGACGACGGTTGTCACGACCCCCAAAACACTCGTACACTTCTACCCGACCAAAAGTCTCCGCCAACCGTTTCTGGGTCGGGAGGACCGATCAAGTACAATGACGGACCACATAGACGGTTTCTACCATACTATATGAAAAGCCAGAGTAGTGACGTCGACAAACGGGTAGTAGGTGGTGACAAATTATGAAGGATCCGGTCTGAAGACCGGATCTCATACCCCGGATCCTCATACGCACACACACACGTGTGAAGGACACGATCCCATGAGACAATAAACAGTAACAAGTAAAGGTGTAGTCATGACAACTATGAGATAGTATAGTGAACGGTGTTTTACTCTCAACACCAAATGTCGTCACTCTAAAAGTCTCATTCTGAACGACCGAACTTTGTCCAGAGGTAGAGGGTCACCCATCTATTTCACTGGCCGCCGTATCACTGTATGACTGAGGGAAGGAATCTTTACTCTGAGTCTTTGGGTGTTCAAACCACCGGACAACCCGACGAGAACTGAATTTTCTGGGAGTCCCACTACCTTTCACATCAGACTAATCGTTGGCCTCAGTATTTATCTAACTGTGACCCAGTATTTATCTAGTTCTTGGTAGATGAGACGTAACAACAGAGTCTGGTATTAACCACCTCGTCCTAAGTTTATCTAGGAATGGTTGACCGAGAAACCGGACACGGGTTGACGGGTGTCCAAACGTCAACGGTCCTCGGCGTCTCACGTCCCGACATGATCTACTACACAGGTTGTTCGGGTATTGCCCTCACGGACGTCAGATCTATGGAACTCCAATGGATGAAAAGTGACGAAGTATATCACTATACCAAAAAGGTAATCAGTACAACGTGATTTCTTTCGACTCACTGCTTCTTAACTACGAAAGCTTGACGCCACAACCTCTTCTGAGAACTCTCAGGGAACCTGACGTTCCTCTCGGTTGGTCAGTTAGGATTTCCTCTAGTTGGAACTTATACGTGATCTTCCTGACTACGACTTCGAGGTTAAGAAACCAGTGGACTACACTTCTCGGTCGAGTGACCTTTTCTGGGACTACGACTCTTTCTAACTTCCGTCCTCCTCTTCCCCTACTGTCTCCTACGTTACCAACCTACCGTAGTGGTTGAGTTACCTGTACTTAAACTCGTTTGAGACCCTTTATCACCTCCTGTCCCCTCGGACCCCACGACGTCAGATACCCCAGTGTTTGTCAGTCTGTGTTGAACCGCTGATTTGTTGAAATGTGACTCAACCGTAACATCGTTTTAAGTGCTGGTGCACAGGGAGACGTCCCTTCGTGTTCTCTACCGAGAGGGTGAAAAGATTGACTTGGGCTTAGTCTCTGGGATTGAAGGTTCATCTCTATCGTGTCGAAACCTTTATGTTTGTTGTTTTTGTCATTACTTTTATCATTACTTGGAAGGATGTTTACAAAGGTACATCAGCTGTAATAAGGTTCGTGTGATTTACCTAACGTAGTGAATTAGGAAGTTGTTGGGACCCTCCGTCTATGTCACTAAGGGAGAAGTGTCTGGTCTTTTGTCTCACCATGTTTTTACTTGGTGTCGTTCAGCATATCGACGACTCACGACCAAACTCGGACCCGTCAAACTGGAATCCTAGGGGTCCGACATTCGCCAACATTCTCAGGTTTCCTCGTGTCTTCGTCGGTACCCCTGTTCCTTGATATCCGTCCCCAGTCTTCGTAAACTATTACCCGTAACAGAGACTTATGTATCGAGTTCTTTTACGTCAAAACAGTAAAAGAGAGGGGTTGTCGTATCATAGAAGAGACCACTAAGGATGATCCTTGGTAACTAATGACTTTTACCAAGCACTTCGTTAGGTTAATTCACTCGGTTCTTAATGTACAGTTCACAATGGTAGAAATAAACGAATACAGTTCACCTCAGTCTCAGGAAGACACTAGTCGTTTCGTTCACATTTCACCAACTAATTAAAGGAAATTCAAAGCAGTTTTTTAAACACCCGTCCCTTAGATTAAAAGTCAAATTAAAAGGAAGGATTGTGTCTGTGAGACAAAAAGGAAAGGGAGAGAGAGGGGGTTAATGACGATCGGTTTTGCATAGTAGACATCAAAGTAAAATGAACTCACAACCCAATTATTAAAATTAGACTTAGGAAGAGGGAAGAATAGAAATAAAATTCATTAAACATTTCCTACGAGGTAATGTTTGGACGAATTTATCTGTAGTCGGTAAAACGTCTTATGGACTTTTTCGTTTTCTGAAATAGGAAATTTCATGAAGGGTGTGACTTTGAAAACACACGCACACACCGATTATTATATATAAAACACCCTAAGTAACACACGGATGTTACCTGACCTTTACCTCCTTTGTGTACCCACTTATTTTGAGTATGGATGTCGACGTCAAAAGAGTATATATTTTACTTCTACCATTCACCTAAAGAAAGTATTCAACGCTAATTCGACGTATCAGAAACATTTACAGAACCGCAGGGAACACCGAGTCTACCGTCTTTTAGGTGGACGTAACATCCTCTGGGTCCAAACTAGGGACCGAGCCCAACCCTTCTAGGGAACCTCTTCCTTTATCGTTGGGTGAGGTCATAAGAACGGACCTCTTAGGACACCTGCGTCCTCGGACCACCTGATACAGGTACCCAAACGTTTCTCAGTCCGTACTTAAGAATCTGATTCATAAGTTGTTTACAATCGTCACCAGTGTACCAAGTTCCAACCGAAGACGAAGATACTGTACCTTGGTTGACCGATGGGACCTGACTCTTGAGAAAGGTACAAGAGATTCGAGAGTCTGGACACAACTCTGAGGACTAATGAGAAAGGTACAAAGGTCACGGACTCGACACTGAAAAGTTAGGATATAGTTCTAAAGTAGATTTCTGTGTGACACGATCCACAACTGAACCCGACACACTACCTCACACACGACCAAAGAGCAACAACCACACTCCTACACTCTGTCGTGTAAACGCTAAAGAGGAGATTAAACTAACACTCTGTTTTGTAAACACTAAAGAGGAGATTAAACTAACAAGGGGAAATCGATGGTGATTTCCTAGTCACTGTGAAAAATTTATTTCAATTAGGCAGAATCTTTTGATACCCATACGTGTCTGTGGTTGAGTAGGGTCTGAATCGTGACTTTCAGAATTCAAGATCCTTGGGGATTCCCAATCAAAGGGGTCCTGACAGAGTCAAAAATTCGACTTTTAGGGGCGAAGGTTCTTGGAGGAACTCTCTTTCACTTTCAACGAGTCAACACAGGTTGAGAAAGGTTGTGGTACCTGACATGTCAGGTACCTTAAAAGGTACGGTCTTTTGATCTCACTCATCGGAAAGGGAGGAGGTCCCCTAGAAGGTTTAGGTCCCTAGTTTGGGTCCAGAGGGTGTAACTTCCGTCTAAGAAATGGTCGACTTGGTGGTCCCTTCGGGTTCTTGGAGGGACCAGGGTCCGTTTGTTCCTACAACCAGAGAGATCTACGTTTTCTCGTTCCAACAGTTCTTACGTAAGGATTGTCGAAAAAACATACATCAATAATAAAACGGTATTACTTTTTATCCTCAATTAATAGGAAAAACTTTATGTTATTGACGACAATTTCAAGACACTGTGACTACTCCGAAGTGTGTGAGAGGGCTCTCAGTCCGCCCTAGGTCCAGAATCGGAGACAAAACATATATAGACTTCGATACATATAGGGATATAGAGATCGATTTGTCTAAGACCTTCAAAATATCCCCAGAAGTTTTATTGTTCTTTTAACTGTTTATTCAACGAAATTAACTAAATTTTTATTGACTGACCGACCGTCCGTCTGCCTACGGAATCCAGTCGTCTAGTGTAAAAAATCGGAGATATCGTTCTTAGTTGGATCTTTTACTCTATTGACATTCTTCCACGAATAATTAGTACCACGATCTCGTTTCCTTCAACTCAGTAGTGTAATCTTTCGGTAGTTCAAAATACTCAAGGTGAGCGAGTAGACTTCCATACGTCAATTGGTAACTCGGTACACCCTCAATTCTCACAATGGGAAGTGTGTCAGTCTTTATACCACCCGGGACACATAGACGTAGGTGTAGACACCTAAGTCGGCAGACGACTAGTGAATCACGATATCATACATAACTTTTTTTTTTTGTTTGGAGACACACAGTCACCTGGGCACGTTAAGTTTGGGTACTACAAGCTCCCAGTTGACACACGTAGTTGAAAGTCACGTCCGATACTGCATACTAGTAACGAAGGTGTTATACGGGGAGTTTCTAAGGTCAAAATAAACTAATCTTACCGAGAGTCTGTAACGAGAAAATTTAAGAAGACCAATAAGATTAAAAGTAGGTCACAACATCGTTTCCTACAACTCTTGGGAGAGGTGGCTCAGCATGGTCTATGTAACTGTTGGTGCGTAAACTGGAAAAGAAAGTGAGGTATTTCTGGTTTGGCAAGACACACTTCCGTTCTGCCGTTTCGTATTGTAGGTGATGAAAGATAGACATTAAAGGAACCCTTTGAGGTCCAATAGAATAATCCTGAAGCCCCACAAAGGTTTGGGAAAGAATACCACTCTATTTAGAGGTAAATAAACAAAAACAAAAACAAAAGTAAAACCTCTTCCTTTACCGTTGTGTAAGGTCAATAAGAACGGACCTTTTACAGTACCCGTCTCTCTTCGGAGCGTCCGATGTTAGGTATCCCAACGTTTCTCAGTCTGTACTGACTCGGTGAAGTGAAAAACAAGTAAAATAAAATAAATTAAGAATTAACTTTTAGTTGACGTAACATGTATATTATGTATATATGTTATACAAACATTATATATTATTGATATGACAAACATTGATATGTTATACATTATTGACATGATTTTATTAAAGTTGTCACACAAAGTCCACATATCGTCTCACTAAGTCAATATATGTCTATATTGACGTATACATATAAAAATCTAAGAAAAATTAATATCCAATATTTTATAACTTATAACAGAGGATACAATATGTCATTTAGGAACAATCAATAGATAAAATATATATCATCACTTATCGGTAATTAGAGTATAAGGATTAAATAGGGGAGGGGGGTGGTAGGGAAAAGGGAAACATAAAAAAGATACAGAAACTCAACAAAGACAAAACATTCATCTAAGTAAACATAATTAAAAATCTAACGTGTATATTCACTCCGTCACAAAAGAAAGAGACGAAATGAATCATGTTACGAGAGATACAGATAGGTACCACGACGTCAAAGGTAAATATTAACTAAGAATGATCGAGGTCAAAAGCCTCTTCCGTTGCCGTGGGGTGAGGTTATGAGAACGGATCTTTTAGGGTGCCTACCTCCTCGGACTCAGCCTGTGTTGACTCACTGAAGGGAAAGTGAAAAGTGAAAGTACGTAACCTCTTCCTTTACCGTTGGGTGAGGTAACAAGAACGGACCTCTTGGGGTCCCTACCCCCTCGGACCACCCGAAGACAGCTACCCCAGCGTGTCTCAGCTTGTGCTGACTTCGCTGAATCGTCGTCGTCGTCGTCGAGGTCAAAATCCATTACGGCAAACGTTTACAACGGAGGTTTCGAATCGTCCCGTCGGGGGGTCTTCTGAAATTGTCCACGACATAATCGAGTTTTATTTCTCCAGTCGATTATGATTTGTCTTAACAAAGACACATAGGAAATGAGGTGAAAGTTTGTAGAAAGAAAAAAAGGAAGGACTAAACGTAAACCTTTGAAAACCTTCTTTTGCAAATAAGAATCGACTTGTCAGTTGTAAGATGACCAATCTAAAAGTCAATTATGGTGCAATGGTTTATATTTGTCGAGAGAAATGAAATAGACTAAGAAAGGGACCAAGATTGACAACAGTCGGAATCTTCGGGGAAAAAAGACCTCGGTAGAAAAGAGACTTCACAAGAGACATCACAAAGACTAAGTTGAGGTGCCCGACCACCTTTAGGACTCAGAGAAACAGGGATAAAGAGAGACGTCCGAAGAAGTTCTATTTATCGAGTCAGCATAATTTATCATTAGACAGAATGTTGTGTTGAGTAAACCCAAGTCGTCTCAATTAAAGAAGCGGATAGTGTCCGCATTGTGATCACGTAAGGAAACGTCACCAATAAACTCCCCTGAAGAGGGTCCAGAGGAGGTAAAAAACGTTCCGGTCTCCCACTTCCCGTCATATATTTACTTCCTAGGTGACATTAGGATTAGGAAAATCATAGTGACACCCGAGAAATTTCGATGAGGACATTCGACGGAGACTTTATACTAAAAGTAAAAAAAAAGATACACCTTTGAGTCTGTATCAGAGTGTTTCTCTAATTTGCTGGAGGGGTTCCTGTAAGTAACGATCAGTCTCCCACTAGGTCATTAGATTAATTCCGGAATATTAAGGTCGTCACAAAGGTTTTGGTGTGAAAAGGGAGGAGGTGGACGGTTTGGGTCATTAACTCGTACTACTGAGCCGACCGGGGGCCGGGACCTTAGGGAGACTACGGGTGTCGACTTCGGTACACTGGCGTGAATGCCTAAGATGGGGTCCGACTCCCATACTGTACGACTCACCAGCAATTAGTTCCCCCTTAAATTCCTTAGGAGGAGGTCCTAGTCCAGACCGGTGTCCCTGAAGAGACCCAAACTAGGAATACCGACACTGTACCGGGGTATAACATGGGACCATGACCAGTATTTATCCTAATGGCAAGAGAAGAGGAAGCAACCTAAAAGGCTAAACAGGAAACTAAGGACGCTCCAATCCCACGGGTCACACCGGAGGGTCTCAGGTGCAAGAAACTCGGGAACGGTCCGTCGAAGGTGGACAGTCCGCCCGTCGGGACGAAGAGGGCGGGTAAAGCGGTGGACGAGCGGAAGGGTGTACCACAAGTGTACACGGCAAAGAGGGACACTAAGGGCCCATTTACCGAGAAAAGATCTGGTCGACCGGATGTGTATATGCGGATACCGGTTAAGTATGACTACATACTGTTTTTGGCAGTGTTATAACATTTCATTGATAGGAGGTTAAGTTTATCTAAAATTCTTTAATTTTGATCACGGATGGACCCGGTGATACACGGTGGTTGTGGATCGTGGAACGACGGAGGACGCACCCACGGAGGGGACAACGACATTGACGAGACACTTAGACAGATCCAAGTTCCAAGATGAAAACACGGTGGTGGACACTTAAAGGTCACACAATCAGACATATCCTCGGCAGGTATGGGATATGATTAACTTCTACGAGAAATCTGAGTTGTGAAAGAAGGGTAAAAGTAAATAAAGAATGTCTCGAATTGGAAAATAGGACCGTAAACCTCCATTGGTCGTTAGTGGAAGACATAAAGGTTCACCACAAAACCCGATAGACGAAGACTCAAACTTTTAACAAGAGGAAAGAGTAACAGGAATAAAAGTCGGTACCACGGTCCAAACACAAACAGAAAAGAAAGAGACAAAAGAAGAAAGAACAAACTAAAACACCTCCCAGATAAATTAGGTGGAAAATGACGTAGTAAGATCGGTCTTCTACCTACCCACCCACCCACCTACCTACCTGTCTGTACGCTTGTAAGATGGATAATGGAAAAGTCACTAGGTAGTAACCGTGTTGGTCTCATAGGCCACACACACTTTAACCACCTAGAAACACAAAAATAGTGATAGGGAAGGTGTCACGGAATTTACATCGATTGTCAGTTGTGTACGGATAATAGTTATTATTCCGTTTTTGATAATGGAACAGTTTAAGTCTAAACCACAGTCTTACTTCCTCTCCGAAGATGATCAAATGGTCTTATTGGTGTAGGAAGTGAAACACACCCTTCTTTTAGTTCTGTTCCGATAATTTTAGAGACCTTTATTCACTACAGAGATTTCCCTGAGATAATAGTCTACGTGTGTATCGGGACTTAATACCATAAACTTTTATAATCTTTACTCTCTCTAAACTTTATTTCGTCGGAATCCTTCCCTGTCTGTACCCTGGTCTCACTTCAATCTAAGAAAGTTATGGAGTCTCGGTTCTCAGTGTTTGGTTATATGTCCATAAGGTATTAAATAATTTGGGAATACGTGTATACTCCTACGAAGGTTCAAAAGTGACATGTTTATGGTATCGTTGTGTGTCCGTGTAAATATGTATATATAAATATGTGTGCACAGACGAAGAAGTTCTGTCTTGAACTTCACCTTAACGTGAAACATTTGCAAATCTTTGTGTGATTAAAGGTGAAGTTTTTCTGTTTCGATCAGACTCTTTCGTGTAAAGAGGTACTTATAATAAGTAAAAGAGTTATAAACGTATAAAGAACCCATTCTTGAATTCCAAAAGGAGATGTACAGATACAAATAATCACTTGTGACATTCAAAAACTTTTATTTCTTCGCTTAGACCGAAGGGAGTATCGAGTCAGTCATTTCTTAGACGGACGTTACGTCCCCTGAACCCAAACTAAGGACCCAACCCTTCCTAGGGGACCTCTTCCTTTACCGTTGGGTGAGGTCATAAGAACGGACCTCTTAGGGTACCTGTCTCCTCGGAGCGTCCGATGTCAGGTACCCCAGTGTTCTCAACCCGTACTGAATCGTTGGTGGTGGTGTAGACATACAAAATCCCACCTTTTATGAAGTTTTTAGATGACAATTCATTTTTTATCCCTACCCGTCCCTAGTGTCTTTTGGTAAAAAGGATAAAACATACATCCATATTTTGTATATCCTTTCTCTTACGTACGTTCCGATATGGAGTTTCACTACTATCAACGATTGAGACGACTCTTACCTCAACCCTTTTATCATATTTTCTCACCCACTGAGAAATATGTAGACAGGAGAAACTTAACAATGTCTTTTACACGTAAGTTCTTAATGGTACATATGAAAAAAAAAAATTCCAAATAAATGAATGAGTAACCAACACGACTCAGAAGCAACGACGTGCACCCGAGAGAGATCAACACCGCTCACCCCCGACGAGAAGTAATGTGGGACGCCCGAAGAGTAACGTCACCGAAGAGTGCAGCACCCCCGTGTCCGACATCCACGTCCGAAGGCATCAACGTAACGCACCCGAGTCGTCAACGTCAAGCGTCTGAGATCTCACGTCCGAGTTATCAACACCACACGTCGGAATCAACGAGACGGCGTACACCCTAGAAGGATATGGTCCCTGGTTTGGTCATAGGGAACGTAACGTTCCGTCTAAGAATTAGTGACCTGGTGACCCCTTCGGGTGGCACATATGGAAAATTTTTATTTTGTCGGTACCATATTACAGAGACAGAGTCCATAGACTCGGAAACAATTTACTGACGAACTTATTATTTAATGCATTTTGGGTTGTACATATGTTAGTTGTGGAGAATATACCGTCCGGAACACCCCCTCGGTTACTTCCCATCTTTACTACCCGTCTTCATACTCACGGGAACTTCACGAGTGTCAACACACATCCGTGTCTACATATCTGTCTATTAATTTGGGGTGTCCTTTTCCCTGAGATTACTTTCTTACAATGGTTGTTGATACCCTTGTTCCTCTCGCTCATAACCCCTCCAGGAGGGTCACTCCAACGTAAACTGGACCCCGAATTTTTCCACACGTTCTTAAGAAGTCCAGTTCACTTTCATTGTGGGATCGTTCTATTTTGAATTACACGTCTCTGCCCCGTCCCCTTTATCTCATACACCGACCCCTTCATCAAGACCCCGGTACTACCCATTACTCGGACCCTACAAAACAACCCATGGTTAGTACAGTTCAAACGGGTTACACTGGTATCTTTACCCAGAGGAAACGACAACGAAGTGGTCGTGGGTCGTGTCGTGTCGAACTCTCTTACGCATTCACACACGTGCGCTCACAGGGGTGGTGCACACTCTTGGAGTGGCACAGTGAGAGACACCGACGCAGTAAGTACCAGAAGGGTTGAGGAGAGGATAAGAGGAAGAAGTGACTATCAGAAGGAAAGGGTATGAGAGTTTAAAGGGTCGGAAAATCAAAGAAGAAAGGTAGAGTAACTATAGGAGTACACAGGGACAGGACTTTGACGGACGACAACTGAGAAGGGAGGGAGACTGACGTAAAGTGGAAGTGAGCGAACCCGATGTCTGACCAACATAAGGGTGTCCACGGGTGGAGTTGACGACGTGAAGAAAAGGGAACCTAACCCAACCGGTTTTTCATACAAGTTCCAAAAACATTCTAGAACGTTTACTCGAAAAACCGGTTGGGTAGCGACGATGGTATATGACGAGAATGGGTGAATATAAAGACAGAGAAAACTTTGGGAACCGAAGTTCGGGAGCAAAAAGTAGAGACACAGGGGTCGTCTACCTTATCACGGACCATATATTGTGAACGAAAAACAACAACAGATCAGTGAGTCAGCACAGGTTGAGAAAACGTTGGGGTACCTGATATCGGGCGGTTCGAGGAGGCACGTACCCTAAAGGGTCCGTTCTTATGACCTTATCCAACGATAGGGGAAGAGGTCCCCTAGCAGGACTGGGTCCCTAACTTGGACACAAAAGACTTAACGCCCGTCTAAGAAATGAGGACTCAATGGTCCCTTCGGGGAGCATTCACGAATCATTTACAACTTATTTACTTAGAATGGAGGTAAATTCCTACCCGACAACTAATAATCAAAGACAAAAATATGGACCAGGTAGTTTGTCATGTTACAAGACACGCGGATAACCTGTCATGTTAAGACACCAATATCTTGTTACGTTTATTTTGTATCAAGTACCCCTACCTCGTAAACACTCTCAGTCATAGTATTCCCCGCCCCGCCCCCCCCCCGAAGGGTCCACCGAGTCACCATTTCTTAGACGGACGGTTACGTCCTCTGTGTCCAAGTCAGGAACCCAGTCCTTCTAGGGGACCTCTTCCTTTATCATTGGGTAAGGTCATAAGAACGGACCCCCTAGAGTACGTGTTCCTCGGACCGCCCGATGGAGGGTATCCCAGTACGTCTCAACCTGTGCGTAATCACTGATGTGTTGTTGTTGTCGTATACTCTGAAGTCTCGTCTAACCTCCGGTACAATAATGATCTTTTGTGTCAAGATAACCTTTCCTTTGTGAAAAGTTATTTTAGTTACAACATTGTGGTTACAATTAAAAGTATCAGAACATAACTCCAAATATACATAATTACAAAAAGTTTTATAGTCAAAAATAAAATCACTGGTCAACAACCCTTTATTTGACGTGGGCAAGGGGGTCGACTGTATCTGTGTAGGAATGACACGAAAGTGTCGGGACTAGGGTGCAAGAGAGAAGTGGGTCGAAATAGGAGTGTAGAGAGTTGTGTTAAGTCACGACTGAACTCACACAGAAAATACGATCTTACATTTGGTAAACGTCCGTCCCCAGGAAAACAAGAAAGAGTGATCGGATAGAGTCTCGTGAAACGTACATCACCTATGAACTAATCTATAAAGTACTCCCTTACTTAGAAGATCGATAAGAAAATTTTTCAGATGTTCGTTATCTACGACCTCTCCCACACCTCATTTCCCTTGGGAGAATGTGACAACCACCCTTACGTTTGATCATGTCGGTGATACCTCTTGTCACACCTCTAAGGAATTTTTTGACCTTTATCTTGACGGAATACTGGGTCGTTAGGGTGACGACCCGTATGTGTGGCTCCTTTGGTCTTAACCTTCTCTGTGTACATGGGGTTACAAGTAGCGTCGTGACAAATATTATCGGTCCTGTACCTTCGTTGGATCTACAGGTAGTCGTCTACTTACCCATTCTTTCGACACCATGTATATGTGGTACCTCATAATGAGTCGGTAATTTTTCTTAAGTAAACTTAGTCAAGATTACTCCACCTACTTTGACCTCGGTTAATATGTCTCACTTCATTCGGTCTTTCTTTTTGTGGTCATGTCATATGATCCCGAAGGGACCACCGAGTCTCCAATTTCACAGATGGAGATTACACCCTCTGGACCTAAACTAGGGACCCAGCCCTTCTAGGGGACCTCTTCCTTTGCCGTTGGGTGAGGTCCTAAGAACGGACCTCTTAGGGCACCAGCCTCCTCGGACCACCCGATGTCAGGTACCCCAACGTTTCTCAGTCTGTGCTGACTTGTTGAATTGAAATTGAAGTGTCATATGATTGTCTATGTATACATTAAATCTTTCTACCATTACTATTCGGACATACGTTCTGTCGTTTTCTCTGTGTCTACATATCTTGTCAGAAAACCTGAGACACCCTTTCCCTCTCCCACTCTACTAAACCCTCTTACCGTAACTTTGTACATATTATAGTATATACTTTACTTAGAGGTCAGGTCCAAGCTACGTCCTATGTCCTACGAACCCCGACCACGAGACCCTACTGGGTCTCTCTACCATACCCCTCCCTCCACCCTTCCCCCAAGTCCTAACCCTTGAGTACATGTGGGCACCACCTAAGTACAACTACATACCGTTTTGGTTATGTCATAACATTTCATTTTTTTTTNCGTATGTGTGGCTTCTTTGGTCTTAACCTTCTCTGTGCACATGGGGTTACAAGTAGCGTCGTGACAAATATTATCGGTCCTGTACCTTCGTTGGATCTACAGGTAGTCGTCTACTTACCCATTCTTTCGACACCATGTATATGTGATATCTCATAATGAGTCGGTAATTTTTCTTAAGTAAACTTAGTCAAGATTACTCCACCTACTTTGACCTCGGTTAATATGTCTCACTTCATTCGGTCTTTCTTTTTGTGGTCATGTCATATGCTCCCGAAGGGACCACCGAGTCTCCAATTTCACAGGGTGGAGATTACACCCTCTGGACCTAAACTAGGGACCCAGCCCTTCTAGGGGACCTCTTCCTTTACCGTTGGGTGAGGTCCTAAGAACGGACCTCTTAGGGTACCTGCCTCCTCGGACCACCCGATGTCAGGTACCCCAACGTTTCTCAGCCTGTGCTGACTTGTTGAATTGAAATTGAAGTGTCATATGATTGTCTATGTATACATTAAATCTTTCTACCATTACTATTGGGACATACGTTCTGTCGTTTTCTCTGTGTCTACATATCTTGTCAGAAAACCTGAGACACCCTTTCCCTCTCCCACTCTACTAAACCCTCTTACCGTAACTTTGTACGTATTATAGTATATACTTTACTTAGAGGTCAGATACAAACTACGTCCTATGTCCTACGAACCCCGACCACGTGACCCTACTGGGTCTCTCTACCATACCCCTCCCTCCACCCTTCCCCCAAGTCCTAACCCTTGAGTACATGTGGGCACCACCTAAGTACAACTACATACCGTTTTGGTTATGTCATAACATTTCATTTTTTTTTCAATCGATCGATAACCAGAAGACGGACTATAATTTTTAAGAAGTACGACTTTAAGAGAAGAAAACTTGAGACTCTCAATCCTCTCCGATGAATCGTCGTATAAATTTTTGGAACCATACGTAGACTGTCTTTTGTCAGTAGGTTATAGTAACTATTAACAAACGAACAAAATTCACCGAAAATTTATTAAACTTAATGTTATACGTCTCGGTAAAAGGGACGAAAGTCATGACGGGAAGACGAGTCAGGAGACAGTAAACCCACAGCCCAACTGAATAAATTTCATCTTTCATTCCATTTTACATCTTCACGGTGACGTATACAATTGATACCTTTAGTTCGGTGAAACGTTTCTCCTTGATGTTTCGGTCACAATAGTGTATTGTTAATATTTAATAATAAACTGCGGAAAGGACACATCCTCTGAAAAAATTTCATCATATAATTATGACATTTTTCGACCTCGGTACTTGACTTATTTGTGTCTCTCTCTCTCTCTCGACTTTTGAATTGATGATAAACGAAACTTGTTACCCTGTTTGTCTCGTACTTTAATTCACAACCCGTGTAATTTAGATGTCTAAAGTTTGAAAAATATACCAGTGAAAAGTTACTCATTATGATTGAACTTTTGATCAAACTGAGATTTTTCTTAGTCCCTCACTTTATGTAAACTACTCATCTTATTATACTAACTTTCCCATCGACGCTCCCTCCGACCTAAGTGGGACGAACGGTATACTTTCTAAAAACGACGAAACATTAGTTATTAAGATTTACTGAGACTTCCTGAGGTGACTACATATTTTCCATGTCTTTTTATTACATTACCTCCTTGTCTCTTAGTCACCTTTTAATCAAACCTTAGGAAAAGACCCGAAAAGAAACTTTCTAGTCTTTTTACAGGACGTGAGTTAAGAGAGACCAGACATATAGGTTACACATTGGGTCTATAAAAATAATAATTCTATTACACCAAAGTTTAGTTTCTCCAGTTCTTTACGACGGTTATGGAAACTTGGAGGTCGGAGAAAAACGTGGACGAGTCTTAAGGTGTACCAATTTTCTAGTCTTAATCTGGGGTCTTTTATTTACCTTTTATTACTCGTACGTTTCCGTCTCTTACTTCCAGAAAAAAAAGAATTAAATTGATGGACACATTTAAGTTCTCTTTTTTAACCTTTACCTCATTTTTCACTTTTCTCCTTGAATAATTTTCCCTTACTTGTCCTCTGTTTTTCGTTTGTAAACTTTCTCCCAAAAGCTACTAAATACCCCTTTACGCTAAAATCCATTCCTTACTTTACCGTAAAAACCGTATGGAAAATCACAGTAATGAGGAAGGATGTCTGAGACCTACTACGAACCACTCACCTTCTCAAAAAGGACAAAACCTAAACAATTCGTGAAGACATTATAGGGTCTAAAGTAAAAGTGTTTATTGTGAGTACACGACTCACTCGGAACGAGTTACTCTAAGGTCTAAAGATAAATACGGGGACTTTACTAGGAGTGATCTCTTCTAGGCTGTCGGTGTTCCTGGTTTCTCCGTTCTGTCTGACCTCCTTTCTGTTGTTTACTTTTACGAGGAGAGGCAGTTCTGCACACACACGACTAACCTTCAAAGCCAAACACAAATTAACCGAGAAACACCAGTCTCTCTTCCAAGAGAACATTTATTTCGACGGACTAAGTACGGTCCTATATTCTTTAGTTGTCCTATGTTACGGTACAAAGAATGGAAAAGTATGACAAAAACCTTCTCCAATACCTTACCGTTAGTAGTTTAGGAAACGTAAAAAAAGGAAGATCATCTAGACCCATTTAATCCGGTGACTCTTTATTGTTTGTGACCAAATAATGTGTCGACAGTCACTCACAAAGATTTTTGTACGAATTAAGACTAAACGTGCACTGGATGTGAAGGCATCGTTATCAATCTCATCGGTATCTTCCTTCTCATCTATATCGTTGTGATCTTCGTTTTTCTTTTATTGTCATTACCATCTCCGATAGTCAATGATTATTAATAATTAGTGGTTCTCATTGTTATTTACTGTACAAAACTCAAATAAAAGAGTAGTTTCACTGGTAGACACAAGTCAACGATACAGTACAGGTTGAGAAACGTTGGACACCCGACGTCGTGTGGTCGGAAGGGACAGGAAGTGATAGAGGGTCTCAAACGAGTTTAAGTGTAGGTAACTCAACCACTACGATTCATCGGTAGAGTAGGAGACGGAGGGTGAAGAGGAAAACGGGAGTTAGAAAGGGTCGTAGTCTCAGAAAAGGTTACTCAACCGAGAAGTATAGTCCACCGGTTTCATAACCGCGAAGTCGTAGTTAGGAAGGGTCCGACTAAAGGAAATCCTAACTGACCAAACTAGAGGACCGTCAAGTTCCACGAGAGTTCTCACAAGAGGTCGTGATGTCAATCTTTCGTAGTTAAGAAGTCACTAGTGGTAAGAAATACCAGGTTCAGAGTGTAGACATGTACTCATGACCTTTTTTAGTATCGAAACTGATCTACCTGCAAAAAGTTGTTTCACCACAGAAACGAAAAATTATGAGACAGATCTAAACGGTATCGAAAGGAACGTTCCTCGTTCACAGAAATTTTCAGTGGTATCGTCTCCGTATTTCTTTAATGGTGGACGAATTTTAATTTTTCGGTCACATACCTTTTCGGTTCTATGTTTAGATCCAGAGACCTTAAAGTAAACTTGTCTCGACTCACGGACAAGTGCCACAGTAGGTTGGAGGGAATAGATTGGAAACCGGAAAGTCTGAGTACACGTTTATACTTCATGTGACACTTGCAGAGGTGACACAGCCAGTCACGAGTCATTGGGTGTGCATTATATGTTACGTTCCACGATTATTCCACTGGTCATTTACGTATACTTACTTTCTTACTCCTGTCTTGGGAGTACTAAAAGTTTAAGTATATAGGTTCTAACGACAACGAACCGTCGAACGAAGTAGCACGGGGAAACAGAATGTGTTTTTGGAAAGAGAGGGTAGTTTGACCTAGTCGTTTACCGTGTTCCTTCTGACTAAAGACTAGGTCGTACATTCTTCGAACCTTCAGTAGGGAGATAGGATTATTGTTCTCTTTCGACCTGTGAGACTTTTTAGTTATTGAGAAGGATCTAGGTGTTCTCTTCACTCCAGTGTCTCGTTTGAGGACGGAGGAACGAATCTCTCTGATTGTTCGTTTATGTCTCTGAGTGTAGAGTGGGCCTCTTCCGTTACCGTGGGGTGAGGTCATGAGAACAGACCTTTTAAGGTACCTGGCTCCTCGGACCATCCGACGGTAGGTACCCCAGCGTGTCTCAGCCTGTGCTGACTTCGCTGAATCATCGTCGTCGTCGTCGTGTAGAGTGGTCTCGTACTCACAGGTGCGCCTGGTCGTGACCCGATCCCTGTGGACTGGACAGTGACTACTTAACCTCTGAGTTACCTCCTGTGAATTTAATGAGTCACTTTCTTCGATTGGACTTTTCCGATGTATGACATATTAAAGTTGACACCGTAATACCTTTCAGTTTTAATACCTCTATCATATTTTCTAGTGACCAACAGTCCCCAATCCCTTCTCCGTCCTTACTTGTCCGATTCGTGTCTTCTAAAAATTTCGTTGTTTTGATAGGAAATACCATCGTATTACCACTTATCGATAGTAATAGGTAGACAGGTTTGTGTATGTTTTTTGCACATTGTGGATCTCACTTAGGATTACATTTGGCACCTGTGAAACCTACTACTACATAGTTACATCCTAGTAGTCAACATTGTTTACATGGAGAGATTACCAATTATTACGATTACCCTCTCTAACACGTACACGCACCCGTCTTCATACACTTATTAGAGACATGGACGGTGAGTTGAAATCAAGTCAAGTCAGCGAGTCAGCACAGGTCGAGAAACACTGGGGTACGTGACGTCGTACGCTCCGAAGGGACAAGTTATGGTTTAGGGCTTCGAATGAGTTTGAGTACAGGTAGTTCAGTCACTACGGTAGGTTAGTAGAGTAGGAGACAGCAGGGGAAGAGGAGGGCGGGAGTTAGAAAGGGTCGTAGTCCCAGAAAAGTCTACTCAGACAAGAAGCGTAGTCTATCGGTTTCATAACCTCAAAGTCGAAGTTGTACTCAGGAAGGTTACTTATAAGTCCAGACTAAAGGAAATCCTACCTGACCAACCTAGAGGAACGTTCGGTTCTGGGAGTTCTCAGAAGAGGTTGTGGTGTCAAGTTTTCGTAGTTAAGAAGCTATGAGTCGAAAGAAATATCAGGTTAAGAGTGTAGGTATGTACTGATGACCTTTTTGGTATCGAAACTGATCTACCTGTAAACAACCGTTTCATTATAGAGTATACGACAGATCCAACCAGTATCGAAAAGAAGGTTTCTCGTTCGCAGAAAATTAAAGTACCGAAGTCAGTGGTGGACGTCACTAAAACCTCGGGTTTTAGTGTTGAAATGACACTAGAATTTCGACGTGATTTTTTATATAAAAAAATTGAACGTGTTTCTGTGTTTCTCTATTTCACATTAAGACATAAGAGTAAAATCTTAAAAATGTAGTAGTATTAGCTCTTAGTCACGTCTGAGACCTCCATCTGGATATAATTGACAAAGTAAATAAACAGTAGATTTCTTATAAATGACACACGGTTCACGATCCACGTCTCTCATATCATCATCTGTTCATTTACCTTTTAATAATCTATTGTTCCTGATATTATGTAATTTTACAAACCCCTTAATCAACACTTGACTACGAGTTCCTTCAGTCGGGACTCCTTCACTGCAATTTTGACTCTAGACTTACTGTTCGGTCACGATCAGTCCTTGTCTCGACTCTTTTACCGATCCGAAACCACGAATGAGATCTCGCCCCTACCCGAAGCACACAACCTCCTTGTCTTTTTTCCACTCTTACAGAGCTAGAATCTTGTAATTCCGGTTCCGTTCATTCTTAACCTCTATCGAAACCTCTTCTTAACCTCGGGTCCTTTCCCGAAAAGTCCGATCTCCTACTTCAAACCTAAAATAATATTCACCTTCGTCTTCTATTAGTCTTCTAAGTCTTCTTGAGTTAGTCTAAATGTGTGAATTCTCAAATAGGAATAACTCGATACCTGTTATCTAATATCTGTCGTTCACACCTTCGACCCTTTAATCTGTCTTTAATAACGACTTCAGATCCACTGTTTACCAATGGAAACCCCCGACCTTCTTCATTTGAAATTCATCTTCCTAGGGTCTGTGTTAAAAGTACGTCTGAGACATCAGGACCATACCTAGTACATATAAACATATAATCTTCTTCCCACTCCCTTTCCATTCCTTACTTTCTTACTAATGACCCGAAACCCAGAATAGAAGGTCCTACAGCTTTGTCACCGTCTTTTTGTCTTAACTCCCTTTGACACTTAAGCAAAATCCTACACAACGTAAATTTTGAGGACAACCTGTAGGTTCACTCTGTATTTTATCCACTGAACAGATTTATTCAACTTCAATCTCTATGACTCCTTCTTCATATTTTGAAGCCATAGTGACTGAATATCTGTCATAAATTTCGGTTGTCCTGAACTTTACTGGTGGCCACTCTCACGTGCAGCTCTTGTCTTCACCGAGATCCTAGTTAAGATCTTGTCTGGTGAATCCTCACTCAATCTCCTCTTCGTTCTCTGTGTTCTCTGTGCCCAAGCTAGGGACCCAGCCCTTCTAGGAGACCTCATCTTTTACCGTTGGGTGAGGTCATAGGAACAGACGTTTTAAGGTACCTGTATTCTCAGACTACTCCATGTCAGGTACCCCTACGTTTCTCAACCTGTACTGACTCGTGGACTCGTGTGGTAGATAGGTAGGTAGATCTCTTCTTCGTCGAACGTTTTTCTCTTCATTGACCTCTCTATCTTTCGTTTGGTAGTCTCACTCTACATACCTTTGGTCCTCTTCCTTCATAAAGTGGTAGTGTCAAACAGAGCACCACAGTCTACGTTGGCTCCCGGGTGTACTTCCCTCCACACGATAGCCTTCTTCACTATGACCTGGACCGGTGGACCTACGGAGTCACCGGCACTGTTCCCGTATAAGTGAACCTCTTCCTCCCTCCCTTCGGGTTGTTCCAGTTGCCGTACGCCACGACTTTGTCTACCAACGGGATCTGTTAAGAAAGACAGAAAGACACTTCTCTTACCTGTTTACCCCGTTATCGACCTCCATCCCCTCCCCCTCTAACCCAAAATTTTTATATAACACCGTCTTTTGAGTCCTTGTTATATTTAACAGATAATTACCTCTTTACTAAGGTAAAGAGGCAACAATCGAAAAGTAACCTTGTGTTCACACACACGGATATACACTGGTATATGAGAAAACGTACATATTTTATCATATTGTTAAAAATCTTTATTCATTTATACCGTTAGTAAACATGACTGGTATTTGACTCGTGTCTACAGACACAGAAGAAGGACGATTTATGGTAATTAGAGACGAGTTACAATACACCGTCGGACCTCCCCTTACCCACCCCCTCTTACCTAGGTATATATACATACCGACTCAGGGAAACGACAAGTGGACTTTGATAGTGTCGTAATAATTAGTTAACACTTTCACAATCAGAGAGTCGACACAGGTTGAGAAACACTGGAGTATCTAACATCGGGTGGTCCGAGGAGACAGGTACCTTAAGAGGTCCGTTCTTATGACCTCACCAAACGGTAAAGGAAGAGGTCTCCTAGGAGGACTGGGTCCCTAGCTTGGACCCAAAGGGAGGAACACCCGTCTAAGAAAGGGTAGACTCGGTCTCCCTTCGACAAGTGGACTTTGATAGGGTTGTAACAATTGACCGATATTGGGTTATGTTTTATTTTTCAATAATTTTTTCTTTTATTGTCATCCCCTTATATTTGTAACTACCGTTATTGTTACTCTTTCCTTCCGCCCTCTCTGTGGTCACTCAAAGTGACATTTTAGAGTCTCCAAGATCCGAACACCTGTCCTCACTCTTTGTCCTGTATTTTTTTCCCCAGTCATTTCGTTACAAGTAGTCAGAAAAGGAACGGGTAAGGACGAACATCTTTCTTTCGGATTACTGGTCCACAGATACGGAGTTCGTTTCTTTATCATACAGAGAATTTTCAATTGAAAAAATTCACACACCCTACTTGACCTCGTATAACATACCCATAATCGTGAGCGCTCACTCCAGTAGAAGTAAGACCGTAAACCCCTAGTAAAACTCATTATCCAATGAGTCCGTAGTGCGGGTCACGTTTACGTGTCTTTAGGGACAGATCAGAGGTAACGGACAAAAAAAAAAAAAAAAAAAGGTAATCCTCTAATTCTATATTTGGTCTATAAACGTCCTTTGGATGTCTATTTCAGTTTATACACGTTTCTCTTGAAAACTTATTATTTTAGGAAAATTTTTAAGAAGAATATAGGAGTCTCTATAAGTCTTTGTATGACGTAGGTATATTTTACGTAAGAAAAAAAAAATTCAGGACCTACGACACTTTTTCCATGTATAGACTATTATTCAGTCGGGTACCTTTAATGTTACGTTAAAAACTTTATTTAAAATTTTAAATAAAAATTTTAGAGAGGGGTACACATCTTGTTCCCAACCGTTTGAAAAAAGACACTTCTAGGTCTATCATTTATAAAAGTTGAAACGTTCGGTAAACCAGAGACAGTTTTAGTAAGTGAGATCAAAACATCGGACTCCCGTCTATCCGTATCGGTTCAAGGATATTTTGAACTACCTGTGACTTCAAACTCAAAGGGTATTGAAAATGAGTAGTATTTTATAATGATAAGAAACCAATAAAATTGATAAATTTTTATTTTTGATAATAATTAATCTAACACCCGGTATGTCTTTGTCCATCACCTACCTGACCGGGTACCTTGGTATAAAATAACCGGGAATTACAACTACTGACATACCTACTATACACCTTTGTCGTTTGCTTTAACACCTTACTCAAATTCGTTGACAACCGTATATTCTTTTCTTTCAGATAAACCAAAAGTACAACCCTTCGAAGAAACTCTAAGAGTCGTTTATACTGTAACCTTACGACTCTTACACTGTCTTCCTTTTTTAGGTTTGGTCTGATTAACCGAGTTGTAAACTTGTCATAAATGTGTCAGTATTATCCCATTTACGACGAATGACTAAAAAAATTGAAACTTAGACAGATGTCAGTATTACGCCGTCTGGTCTATCTCCAACATCCCGCTTTATAGGTGGTAATTGGTACTGTTATATTTTTATTATAACACCTACTACCTCCACCGAGAACCTTCCTCCACTCGTTCATAACTTTTACATCCTTCTTCTTTGCTTGTTGGTGTCTTTTTTACATTTCCCCGAATAAACCTTTTAGGATATAAATTTATATAGTTCCGATGTTTCTATTGGTTAATTCTCGATTTCAATAATTATGTTTCTCATTTGGTTCCTCTTCCTTCGCCCTGTAATCGTAATACACACACTTAAAGAGTAGGAAGAGTACCTCTTTAGATGTCTATTAAGAGATTCAAACCATTCAATTTCTCTGACTTTTCTCCTTAGTAATTCTCTAACGGGGACCTTTAACGTTGACCCTAACCTCTTCCCTCTATAAATTCAATCCGACACACACACAAGTTGAAGCTTCTTGATTATCAAAGGTCACTCTTCTGTACCTTGAAAACAAAGAGTCACATTCGAGAAAGCATATCGAAGAAATTTTTTTTTTTTTTTTTTCACGTATGAAAGGAACTATCGTTGTTCTTCCAATTTTTATCTGTCCTAACTGATATCTCCGTATTTTTACTGGATTTAACCATTCAATCACTTTCATGTACTAAAAAACAAGTCTCCCTTTATACCATTTTTATACACGTATCTGTACCAAACACCCCTTTTATCAAATACTGTTATTTCCATTAACACAACTACTCTAGTTAGACTTCATTTTAAAAGAAATTAATATACTTTCATGAATTTTCCATTTACATGTATATGTTCTTTTTACATAAAAACGAAAATACTATTTTACGTACAATGAGATAAAATAAGAGAAGGGAAAATGCATGATTCCAAAAGTCTCGAGATAGTCGGAAACTAACAGTCTAATAAAACAGGTAGACCGGTCAAATAGACTTGATCTTAAGTGGGGACATAATCAGTCGAACCCGACGGTATTATTTTGTGGTAGTTTAACTCATCGAATTTATTCTCTTGAAAGACAACAGTGTCAAGATCTCCGACCTTCAGATTCTAGTCTTACGGTCGTACGTCTAAGACAACTCTCGAGAGAAGGACCGAACCTTTACCCGGTGGAAGAACGACACAGGTGTGGGACCTCTCTCGATGTTTCTCAAGAGACTACAGAGAAAAAGAGATTCCTGTCATTAGGATACCCTAGTTCTGGGGTGGTATACTGGAGTAAATTGGAATTAATGAGGGTATTTCAGAGACGGAGGCTTATGTCAGTGTGACTCCCAATCCCGAAGTTGTATACACAACCTCTACGTCTGTGAATCAGACATTGCCGGGAGTAACTTGATTCAAAGTACACCGAGTCAACTTGAATGTTTAGTAAGACGGTGACTCTTCAGTACCCGGACCTCTTACTGTTAGGAAATATATCCGAACTGAAAATTTCGGACTATTGTGGTCATAATCTTCGAAATGTATCTGACCGAGACTGGGATTGTCTAACATCTCTAAAATTCCAAAGGTTTGGGTTCAGGGGTAGGATAGGGACGACTTATATCGATCTCGTTGTAAGAGAATCCCGAAAACAAAGGAGGACTCACGGTTGTCGTACCACGGGAGTTGAAGGGCTCTGGGTGGTCGGGAGAGAAAAAGACATATAAGTAGGTTTCACTTGTGAATCGGAAAACTAATAAAGTAAACCAGTAGTGTTGTCGAAACGTTCTACCTCTCTCTACAAAAATAGGTGTAAAATAACCCCTACATCAACTCTCTGTCTCTACTCGGAACGGAAGGAGGGGTATATCATGTTTTTTTTACACGGAGGAAGGTATTATTCCTATTTCTCGGGACCTGATCCCCAGAATACTGACCACGGTTAAGGTCGAGATTCAAACCGTATGAGTCCTGTTTCCGTCGAGTCTAAATAGAAGTAACTAAGTCAATTCCTTCGTCAGATCGTGACCCGTGGAGTCATTCTACAGTGTGGAAAAACAGGGACGTAGGTAGTCCGGTTGTACTATATTAGGAGTAAAGGGTGATACAAGTACCTCATTCTTGCCTCAAACTTAAGTGATCGTCACACTGGAACTTACTCAATGAAGTGGGGAGATTCGGACAAAGAAATATTTGACTTTTATTATCAATGAAACACCTAACAACCTTTCTAACATCCAAAAACCTTTCTAATTTCTACTAAATAGATTTCGTGAATTTTGTTAAGAACGAGGGTATACGACAATATTTTGACACGGATCATAATACAGATCTTACCGTAATTAGAGGAGACGGTGAAAGAGTTCGGGTTAAACCAGGTTAAATTGGTCCGGACAAGATCGTTAAAGTCTCCTCGTTCTTCTTCCGGGTTCACGTTTTCTAGAGAACTGGAGTAGATAGTAGTCGAGACGGAACAAGAAGACTAGTCTCGTTCAGTGGTCCGAGGGAAGAGAGGATGGGTATATAAATTCTCTACCTATTTCTTTATCCACGATGGAACCCTTAGATTCCTGGGACTCAGTACAACGTTTCCCAAAAAAAAACAAAAAAACGTGACTCCTGTAAAAACAATAGTTACATGGTGCAACAACAAGGTTTCCTTAACAGTATTTTTACACTTTGTTCCTACTAGTTGTTGGTAAAAATACGAAGGACAAACTAAACACGAAGACAAGTACGTCGCAAGAACGTCCCCAAACGGGTAGTCCATGCACGAACCTCATGTGTACACGGGACCGAGGAACGTGGACGGGTATCCCACACGAGTAGACCCGTCTATTGACTACACAAAGGGAGGTATGATACTCGTGTGTGTTTCCTGTCTCACTAGGAGAGGGAAGCACAAGGAGAACTGTCCACGTTGTTAGACCCGACTATCCTTTCCGTCCGTAACGATCAGTTTCGGTAGGTCCTGCGGTCTCCCTAGAGCAAAGGACAACTGACGGACGTATGCAGACACATAAGGGAGGTACTCCAAAATAACAATCTTTGGGACTCTGTATGGGTCATAGGGTGTGCACCCGACGTCGTCTAGAATTGGTCGTAACTTACGTTCGTAGGCGAAGTGTCGAACACTCGTCATCTCAGATGTGTAGACCTACTACACGGAACCAGTTATAAATCCACGGACCCCTTAACCCCTAAATAGAAACCACACTTTAATCCTACGAAAGACAGACTGATAGGGACCTCTGTGCCTTCTCGACTGAGACTCAGCCTATTTTTGGTTACCGTACTGGATAACAACCTTCCGTACTCCACTGTAAACACACCAACGTCGTCTCGGTCGGACTTATTCCTCCTGGCAAAGCAGTACAGAGGATTAACCCATGGAATAAAAAAGTAGAAAGGAAAGAAAGGAAGAAGACGTAAACGAACGAGCGAGGGACGAGGATAAAGATGGAAAAGGTAGTCACGGAAAAACAGAAGGAGCAAAGTATGGTCGACAAAAGGAAACCTAGAGACGAATCATGAGGATTGCGGACATTGACTCGAGTTCAGTCGGTGTAGGGCTTCTGACTGACACAGGTGGCGTGATAACGAAGGGACGTAGTCCGGACTCTTAGGTCATCCGTCCACAGGACCACGGGAAGTTCTCTACACTGGTATTGAGAGGACTCTTGTATCACATACTTCTGTGAAAATTCGTAAATCTAGTTGATAAAGAGTAGGAAGGTGGTTCCTGTTCTAACCTTAACATAGGTCGTACAACTCCTCGTACAAATCTTTCTAAGCCACTGGACGGGTTCCAGTGTCACGATCACTAACGGTCTCGACCGGAAGGTAGGTCCAGACGGACTAAGGTGTACGGTTCAAGAAAGTAATGTAGTGAGAAACATAGTAAGTTTTTACTAATTTTTTTGTTTTTTTCTCCTAGTCTCTACACTCGATAGAACGATTCTTAATATCACGGTCTGACGGAGACGTAAAAACCGAGTGATACTCTCTTTAGATTAGCCTCCTTTCGGACAAAATGAGGGTTGGACCCTTACAGTTCTCGTGTCGACCCTGAACTTGGTCAAAAGACTGTGAGTTCCTATATCCTCGACACTATATACTATCTGTCTGGAAAGAAAGTAAGGAAGATGTTTAATAGTCACGACACACGGTCCGTGACAAGACTTCACACCCTAAGAAACACTTTATTTTTTCTAGAAACGGGAACTCCTCCGACGTTCGACCACCTTTCTTTGACTATTATTTGTTTTCTGTTTCAATTGCGACCATGAACGATACCTGTACCTTCGTCACCTTGTTCCATTACTCAAGACCTTCGATCCCCTCTCACGATGTAAAAATTAATCCCCTCTAACCCGTCCTGTATAACCTTTCCATCATAACCTTGTTTCCCAACTTCCTTCACTCCCTTATCGACACACATCCACAGACCCTCTTCCGGTAAAATCCGTTTTGTTCCTCACTCATATCAACCGTACACACTCATTGTCGTTCTTTCGCATCACCTTCACGTATAAAATCTTTTTTCATTACTTCCACCGCAGTGTCTAAATCCACGAGTCTAACGAGCTCCAACGCATCTTGTAACATTTCTAAATTTTATTCCCGTCCCCCCTTTGTTTTACGAGACGATCCACGTGACCCATGGAACGACTTCATTAGATCTACACCGTATTATCACAAAGATTAGTACTGACATTGTCACAACCACTACTTTTCTCTTCACCTCAGACGTAAATTACCTTTCATCTGGGGAGTTCAAAAGGGTCATCTACTCTGTACCTGATACTTTCTTTCCGTAGGTACTACTTAGGTTCTAAGCCTTAAAGTCGTTGTCCTTCGTCCGGCAGAGAGAGTCTACTCGACATCTGTCGTCAGACCCCTCCTTCTTGTCCTTCAGTAAAAACCTCTTCTACTTAATCTGACAAAGGATTGTTTGTTTCTTAACACCTCCCTTTCCTCCCTTCTCCACCCCTAGTCCAATCTATATTTGTGTATTTGAGACACACCAATTCTTTTTTTGTTAACACATCATGAGATAAGGGTAACTGATCTTGTCCGGTTCGTACATTATTTACAAAATATTTATAAAGAACTTATTTGTTTTTAAGTTGTATAGTTTTTTTCTTTTTACAAAGGATCTATACGTTTATCTTTACACTTCAGTAGTTCAATATGTCAAACTTCTCTTCAATCCGGACCTCTATACTAAACCCTAAGTAGTATATGGTTTCAAATTTTTTTTTTTTTTTTTCTGTACACTAGGGTACCTCTCGGGGTCACACTACACACTTGACCCTTATTCAGGTCGTCCATCACTTTAAACAGAACTTAACGAGGTTTTCATTTTGAGTTTTTCGTCACTCTTTCTACTACCTCCAGACTGAAACCGAAACTATGTTTTCTGGTAAACTATATAAACTATGTTTTCTGATAACGAATAGCTGTACTTTATTATCGTAGAAAGTGTCCTGTGTAACAGATTTCGACGTTTGAAAGTCTCTCTTAGAACTTAGATCTAACGGTAAAGGAGTCCAGATCCAAAGAGATCTAGACACGTCGAAGTTTTTTTTTTCTCTTTTCTTTTTACATCATTAATAAAAATCCATGTCCTAACTGTAAACTGGAAATACATAAGTTCACCAAGAAATATGTGTGTGTGTGTGTGTGGGAACTATATAGGTAGGACTAGGATAGACCAGTGGTAAAGTCTACAGAATTTGACCTAACCTGAGAACGGAACCCAAATTAGAACTTGGATGGTAAATCTAAGGAAGTCTAAAAGTCAAAGACATCAAGTCTCGTAAAACCTTCCTTTGTTTCGGTAGTCTTTAAATTATACCTGTTCAATTCCCTTTTGTTGATACCGTCCGGTTTGTAGAAAAAGAAAAAGAAAAAAAAAGAAATTACCGTGGTGGTGGTACTACTACGGAATTTTATCACTAAGTTTTCGAAAATTAAGGTCCTGGGAGGATATAAAAAATTTCAATAACTCCTGGAGTTTCTGGAAAAAAATGTACCTACCACGTCTATACCCTCTTATTGGTTTACGGGATAAATTATTCCTAGAGTTTACTACCTGACATTGGATACTTTAATTACAACTATTTTTTAGACGAAGTCCCAGTCTCTCACGATTAAACTGTCTTTAAGTAAATTTCTTCTACGGTTCAAAATCTTGAAAGGGGATTCAAGTCATATTCAGTAACTATACTGAGTCATTATTACTTCCAAATCTGAATTATTGTGTAAGGTAAAAACATCAGTGGTGTAAATCCTGTGATGGAAAACTTCCTTTATGATTGTTCGACGTCATGGACTACCTCCTCTTACCTTTCATTTTCGAGACTTTGTCTACGGACTACTTCTTGACAACATCCTTAATTAGTTACGGTACGACACATGAACCTTTTTCCTGACTTCGACGCATCGACGATGACGATCAATCTCCACGATGTGACGAGTGTTCTCTACTCGTGGTGTTAATCCTTCGTATGTCACTAGGTCCACTATTGACTTCGTCGTCAGTTACAACCTTTTACACTTACTTTACTTAGAAAGGAAGTAAGTTCTCCTTTTCACAAATTGAAAATGGACCTTTGAAAGGTCGTCACTCTATAGAAGAGAACCCCACCGTTCTACAAATTCTCGAAGTAAGTGGTATTTTATAAAACCAAATTTGGACTCTTCCTGGTTCACCTAGAGTATTTGATGGGCCCCTTATTTTATATTATCTTCTCTATTGGAAAATTTTACACAGATCAGTGTAAAAAGGGAATTTTCTCACTTCCACCGGTTTCTCCCGTAATAATCATGAATTTTTAATGAATTAAATTTACGGTTCATAAGACATTTGATCGGGTAGGAAGAACTATCAATTTCTGGGAAAAAACTATTTACTCGTATTTTTGACGATCCTGTCTGTAATTACCCAATAACACACTCATATGCACAAGTAGGGAGGAGGGGAGAGAAGGAAGGAAAGAGATTAGAACTTATTCTAATGTGTTACCTTCTGTTATTTTCTCTTCTGGACTTTGATTTCTTTTATGTAATGTTCTACCATTCTCTCCGTCTTCGTTATACGCTCGAATGTTTATGGACGTCGTAGAGTAATATTCGTTCATACAACTGGTGAAAGACTATAAACCGGTATTTCGAAAGAAACAGGACGGTTACCGTCATTTATCAGAAACGGAAGAGATGAAAAAGGTCAGTTGGGGGACCCGAAGTACACTCGGCTTGAGTAATTCTCAAACGTGTCGGTAGCCCCCGAATTTTAAAGTCGCAAGAGAATATTTAACTTTGGATCATTTAATTTTTGTATTTTTCTTAAATATAACGTTTTGTTTATTACCTATTGACTTAATATTCTATTTTAAATCGAAATTTTATAAAACATTATACAAGAAAGTTATAGTTCGAGGAAATTTTGTAAAAAATAATGAATCGTCTTTACGGTGTTCAAATGGAATTTGTTGTATATTGAAGTCTTAAAAAAGATCTTGAAGGGACCTCCGGGACACCAATTCTCAGACAGACGGTTAAGTCTCCTATACCCAAGCTAGGGACCAGGTCCTTCTAGGGAGCACGGTACCCCGTTGATCCGGGTACACGGTGTTGATCACTTCTGACGTACGAGATTTCAGGTACGAAACGTTGTTCTTTTCGGTGGTGTTACTTTTCGGGTTGATCTCTCATTGGGGGTGAGTGGTGTTGATCTCTTTCGGGTACGTCGTTGCCTCTGGGTCGTGTCGGTTATTTATTTAAAGAATTTTTTTTGGTTTTCTTAGGAAAGGTTAATTTACGTTTAGTCTTTGATGATCTTTTATATCAACTTTAATACCTAATTTCGTTTTAATTTTACCCTTAAAGAACGTTTTTTATTAAACGTCTGTTGAAAGGAAATTTCAGGAAAATTTCCTGAAAGTCTTTACAGTACACAGAAAATGTATTTCACTCCACAGACATTTTGTCTTTCACTTCAGCAGACTTTACGTGTAAGTGTAACAGGTATCTTTCCGGTCCTGGTTAAGTCTTTCTTTTACGGACCTTAAGACGTACCACAGGTCACGTATCCC
The DNA here is from genome assembly GCA_006410555.1 of Capra ibex. Lineage (NCBI taxonomy): Eukaryota > Metazoa > Chordata > Mammalia > Artiodactyla > Bovidae > Capra > Capra ibex. Next base: position 26,523,420 of record SJYO01049755.1, on the reverse strand, counting down.
CAATTCTATTGTTTGACGGAGGCCGGAGAAAGTCCCGGTGTCTTATTTGGTTTTAACAGAGGTCCCGACCTTTAGTCTACGTCGTCTGGAGGACTCGTACCTCTTTCTTTATCCTGTCCACAAAAAAGATTACAAACGGAGCCCGTTCTAAAAAAATTTTTAATGAAAGATTATTTATACTTTATGAGAGAAACAAAATACTTGATAATAAAACCAAATCTGAGAATGACACTCCCCTTTATGTGGTATAAGTTCTTTTAATAGAGTACAACCCACATCTCTCTCCGTACGGACAACTTACCCTCCCCGTTCCTTCATTGTGGTCCTTCTTACCTGTCGAGATGTGGAGGGCCACTCTATCAGACTAATAACTTATCTGACTACACTCAAACTGCGTACAAACAACAAGGTTTAACGTGTCTCTATTTCAGATTCGGGAAATTTCTTTAGTCCACTACCGTGACTGAGGGGTTCGAACCGACGACAACCCCCGTAGCATTACCTCCTCCCCACCTTCAACTGTCCCGATGTGGTCCTGTTCAACTTCGTTTTGTTCACTTTTAGACGAGACTCTTATCTCTTTCGTCGACGTCTGGCCCCGTCACCCCCAGTGTTGTCGAGAAGTGTTCAATTGCACATCGGTTGATTATTGTTCAAGTCTAATCTCGGTTCCGACTCTCAGTCAACTATTTACCCCGGTTATGAATGTAGTGAAAGGCTCATTCTCTGTTTGTCCCGAATAATTACCATCCTTAGAGACAGGGAGGGGTAGTATAGACAATACGGACAAATGTCCCCCCGTATAGGGGTATCCGAGTATATTAGGATTTTTATGTACGGACTTCGAAATGGTGGATTCGAAATGGTAGATTGTGGTTTAATGACGTCTCATTCTCCTCTCACACCCGAAGGGACCACCGAGTCACCATTCCTTAATCGGACGGTGACTCCTCGACACCCAAGTCAGGGACGTAACCCTTTTAGGGGACCTCTTCCTTTCCCATTGGGTGAGGTCATAAGAACTGACCCGTCAGGGTGCCTGTCTTCTTAGATCGTCCGATGTCAGGTACCCCAGTGTTTCTCAGTTTGCACTGAATCAATGATTTGTTGTTCTTGTTTCTCACTTCCGTTTAGTTCCGACGTGGACCTCACAATCGGAGTCACGTGGACCTAAATATTATTTTCCTTTCAATAGTGTGTTCGTATGTACCACCCGACCATTCCCACATAAGACGTAGCTGAACTCTACAAACCTAAGTAGAGGAGGACTTAGAGGTAAATTATCCCGAACAGAACCACGACTCCCATGAAGTAAGGGATCCTTTACTCGTTCACTTTCTTATTGGAGGGTCCTTCAAACCATATAACTACACATTCGTCAAAATGGGAGGACGGAGAGGGAAGGATTAAATGTCGGAAGACACTGACCAAATATCCGCAAAAGTTTTCTAAACTAATCGAAATGAACGTTCTTTGAACGATCCCCAAAGTCCCGTTACTACACAGTCGATACTTGAGTAAGTCGATTAGACTTCCTTTGAAAAATCTCGTCCTTCCTCGGTCTAAGTCTCCACGACTGAACACTTTGTACCACCCTTCACGTAAAGATTGATTTTCTCGGTTTAGAAGAGACCAAAGAATTAGTACACTCCCTTTCCGCTACTCCCCGCCTTTCCTTTTTTTGACTTGTTGTTTCGTAAACGAGATAGGTCCGGCCTCCGGGAAGATAGATAGTTTTAATCCTTTTATTAACTAGAACAACATGTGGCACTAACCTCCGTTTTCCCGAAGGACAGACGCTGGTCTCCGACACCTCACCTTCCTTCTCCGTCTACTCTAATTAATCCTCGGTGCACTCGTCGTGTGTCACCTCGATCTCGTCTCTCCCGACCTGAAGGTTAGGCCGACTAATTCATCGTTCCGTCCCGACACGGGACTCTGAGCCACTCTTACCACAGTAATCAAGTAATACCGAGATATCTCGTAGACACTTCAAGTCCCGAGAGACCCTTCGAGTCGACAGTGTCAAGACAAGACTCACAAAGTCAACGATTCCAACGGTAATGGGGTCGTGTCACGCCATTACAAGAAACACCTAATATACCCGGTCACTAACTAAACAAAGACGTGGTCCCATAGACCCTCAAACTTGATTTTCTAAACTTAGGACCACCGACCTCATTAGACGTCGAACAGATGAGTGAACAGACTACCAACCATTCAATCACCACCGACAGTCGACTCTAGAGTACGACTCCCTAACTGGTTTTGAGGATACAGACCAGAGAAGTACACCAGTCCCGAAGGAGTGTCATACCACAGACCCAAAGTTTCCCTACTCACGGTCTCTCCCACTCGGTCCACCTTCGACATAGAGAAAGTACTACATCAGAGTCTTCAGTGTCTGTCTTAGTTAGGGTGATATAAGGTACCGGGTCGAGGGATACTAGGGACAGTCTCAAGTCCCCCTCCCTTATAGTTGGGGTTTATAGTCACCTCCTTACGGTCAGTGTTATTTACTTCTCGTCTATACATACACACATACACGTATACACACGTGCACATCTTAGTAGAAACCTTTTTACCTTAGACGGTGAGATTTCTCACTCTCTTTTTTGAATGGTGTCGTGTCTCGTTTGTAACTAAAAACACACACACTAATAAAATATTCACTACCGGGTTTCTTAGTACGTTAACCTTTATATGATTATGTTGTCTTGTCGACTTGTCAAAAGATGTGAACTTAATAGGAGACAAAAGTGACAATCGTAGACATAATAACAAAGGAATTAAAAAAAGAACTTTAACTGGACAAAAAATAACTTCATTTAACTACATGTTATAGTATTCAAGTCAAGTCAGCGAGTCAGCACAGACTGAGAAACGCTGGGGTACTTGACTTCGTGCGGTCAAGGGGGACAGGTAGTGGTTGAGGGCCTCAAGTGAGTTTGAGTGCAGGTAGCTCAATCACTACGGTAGGTCGGTAGAGTAGGAGACAACAGGGGAAGAGGAGGACGGGGGTTAGGGAGGGTCGTAGTCTCAGAAAAGGTTACTCAGTTGAGAAGCGTACTCCACCGGTTTCATGACCTCAAAGTCGAAATCGTAGTAAGGAAGGTTTCTTGTGGGTCCTGGTTGGAGGAAATCTTTCCTGACCAACCCAGAGGAACATTAGGTTCCCTGAGAGTTCTCAGAAGAGGTTGTGGTGTCAAGTTTTCGTAGTAAAGAAGCCGTGAGTCGAAAGAAGTTTCAATGTCCACATATTATCTCACTAAGTGTTAAAAATCTCTAATAAGAGGATATCAATAATATTTTATAACCGATGTAGGGGGTACAACATGTTATATAGGAACATAGAATAAAACACGGATAACCAAACATGGAGAATGAGGGGACGGGGACATAACGAGGACGGGAGAAAAGACAGGGGCGACCATTGATGATCAAACACGAGGTGTAGACACTCAGACGACGAAATAGCAATGTCAGTGATCAAACAAAATTAAAATCTAAGATGGATATTCACTATAGACCACTATTCCCTTTCATAAACAGAAAGAGAAAGACTGAATAAAGTGAATCGTATTACGGGAGTTACAGATAGACACAACGATGTTTACCGTTTTAAAGCAATAAAAAATACTGACTCATCATAAGGTAACTTACATATACACACACAGACAGACTAAGACACATACACATATATACATATGTGTAGAAGAAATAGGTAATTAGACGAAGACATAGAACCGTTAACATTTATTACTAGATCCAAAAAAAAAAAAATTGAGTTTAAACAAAATTTTCTTTTCTAAATCCCATTGGAATTTATAATTTTTTTTTTTCGTCTCACCAATAATACACGATCTACTTTTAAGACTAAAGACTACTGTCAAGACTCCGACTTCCTTCGGGATAAAAACAGTTTCTAGTACAGTCACACACAACATTCTATAATTTATATAATTTATTGTGAATATGTTTTAGTTCCGAGAGGGGAACGGTATTGGACTTTCATATTTCCCTTTACTTTCTGTACAGTCATTATAAATTCCGGTCCAGACACATGGTAGGTCGTAGGAAATTTCTTGGTGGATATAATTTTAGGACTAGGTCTTACGTTTGTCACTAAGTCTTACTAATTTTTTTTTTTCGATATCGACCAATTCGAAGGTAGAGGGGAGTTGGTTCAAGGACCCCAGACACTCCTTCTACTCGGAGATTGTGGTAACTACTAACAATTACTTACTTATATGAACATTGGACGGTAACCAGGTGGAGACACAAAACAAAGTATTTGGAGGGACTTTCTAGGTCCCTTGTTATTTTCTGGAGTCGACCAACTGAAGATGTACTTCAGAACGATGTCGGTAATAGAATAATGGTAGAGGTATACGACTACCTTAACTGAAAAAGGGAATGGATGATACGTATTAATTAAGGATCTGAAATGTCCTGGTGGGATATAGGTCTCGAGGGTCAGGGTGAACGTATGAATCATACGTTCATAGATTTAGGATATTACAAGGATTTTATTCATAATCGTGGACGACCCTGGTAATAGGATCCAGGATCTCTATAACCTCCTATCACTTTTTAGCTGTGACGGAATTTTATACGTCTCTTCGGTAAACCCCCGTCGACAAAGTGGGGGTTTTAAATTAGTTAATGAATCGTTAGGTCAACAAAACAACAATCTCATCAATAGTCTTTTGTGACGAAGGACCCCTGAAAAGGGTTGTCTTGAGCTCTTATCCACATCAAAAGTACCGAAAGAGGTGGACCTGGACAAGAAGGATCAAAAGTCCCCATACTTCTGGTAATTTCCTCCTGTTCTCAGTCTATAAGTAGAAGTCCCTGAGGTCGGACATCGAAAGTGTCACTAGGGGTTACAAAAACTATGGTCCCTGGGTAAAGTACCTTCTACTAAAAGGATGTCTGGTCCCAACCCGCCCCCACCAAAGACTTACTAAGTTCGTATAATGTGCATAACACGTGAAACAAAAATTCGATTACGACGACGACTAGACTGTCCTGCATGACGAAACACCAGGCCTCCAACCCCTGGGGACGAAATGGTGTGATGTCGTGAAGATTGTCATCACGGAGAGATCCGTACCCTGACCGCAATTGTCTGGAAGAAAAGGAAGAAATAAACATCAGCCGATGTCACTTCGACAGTTTTGGTCACCGGGACACCTGGGTCGTCCTACAGACGTTCACCGACTTCTTTGTAACAGGCTTAGTCATAGTCTAGATGTCACTTAGTAAGTTTGTCGTGCTGTATTGACCATTTCATACGTCATAGGCTTTATTGAGTCAGGGAGATGGGTCGAGCTACCGGAAAGGGTGTGGGAGTGTTACTTTTTCGTAGAAGGACGACTTTAAAAGACCGGACCCAAATGAAATTCAACAAGGTCTAGACCCGTGTGGTGACGTTGAATTGTTCGTTTACGCCAATAATGTCCTTCGGTACCCAAAACTCACAGGTTATATTTACATACACCATTAGTCCCAATTCCCCACCCTCCTAAGATCTCTTTTATTCTCACAACGTCAGGAACTCTTTTCTTTCCCTCCTTCGGAAAGTTTACTCGAACCAATGTTCTAGGCATCCATCTACAAAAGTCATCTTTTCTAAAGACTTACCCTTTTAAGACCTCACTCATATTATTATGATTGAGTGACGGGGACTCTACTTATGGAAGTTTCGTTATTAATTCGGAGGCAAATCTAGTTCCCCGAAATTCATAACCTACACCTCCAGCTCTTCGTGAACTGTCGTCCTTTATACTGTCATATTACTTGACATTTTCGGACATCCTAGCACCGCGAGTGGACCTCTTACCCCACCCACTCTCCTTCGACCACCCAGATGTCCCTACGAGTAGTCCCAGTCCCCCAGAAGACGTCCGGAGTGGGTAAGGAGGGTGGGAAGAGAAAAGTTTGAGACATTACTTTCCTGTCTCCTTGTACAAGACACGTGGTTTTGACACGGAGTCCCCCCTATTTCAACTGTTCAGGGCTAAAGTCAGGTCTAGACATCGGGAGGTCCGAAGAGACAGGTACCCTAATAGGTCCGTTCTTATGACCTCACCCAATGGTACGGAAAGAGGTCTCCTAGAAGGACTGGGTCCCCAGCTTGGGTCTAGAGGACGTAGTGTCCGTCTAAGAAATGGTTGACCCGGTGGTCTCTTCCAGAAAGAATTACAAACAAACTATCATTATCGTTACGGAAAAAGCAATACATAAACTTTCATCACAATGGAAAATAATCCCCATCCTTAGGACACTAGGAGAACTCCCTTCCCATTCGTAAATGTTACCAAACTTCTCCCACTCGTAATATGGGGAGTCTTTATTTCTAGAGTACGAAGTTACTAATACCTCATTTACCATGGTGAAGGCTTCCGAAATACGATTCACCGCACAACGCTTATCGACAGTATAACGAAAACCAGAGGTGCCTATGGAGACCATAACCATCTACGGTTGGAAGAACCCTAGAACCCGTTTGAGAAATTGGATCCGTTCAATAAGTCGGAGTGAAGAAGTAGAGGATTCACCTCTATTATTGTTATTATGGACAAAGTCCCTCAGCACTTCTAATTTAATTTACCGTATTATTTGGTGATTGGTAAATCACTGTGGACGTATGGATAAGAAGTACAGTTTTGAGTAGACCTACACAGATTTTGGTATGATGACGAAGTAGGACTCCCGTCGGACAAAAGACCCTTCTTTTCTTTCGTCCCCTGATGACCCCCTGAATCTTACCAAAGTCTAATTGTAAACCGTGTGTAGAAAGACTGTAAGTAGACAAACTCTGTCTGACGAAAACAGGGGACTAACGACTGGGACGGAGAGGTTCCCACTTACATTTGATGGGTTTACTAGTGTCCACGGTTCACCGGTCTTCTCTCGAGAGTCCTGAATTCGGTCGGACGTCAAAGGTCTGGACACCACGACCTTCGAGGTCCTTAGAAGCACGGGAACATCTGAGGCCATTTGGATCCGTTTCTCCCAACACTTTTTAGTTCCGTACTGCCGTCTCTTTTGGAGTTGACTACGTCAGACATCTCTCAGAATCTCACTCCTAACCCGTCATCAATTTACAGGGTCCAGTCACGGGTCTGAACGTCGAATCGCCACACTAAGACACTTCCACTGAACCATATGAGACCGAAAGAAATAGGTATTCGTCCTCGACTACCATCATGGACGGAGTTTTCACAACGACACTTTCTTGAAATACCAGTATCATTAGTGTGTCATTTACAATCGGTGACGACAGAAGGAGTCACGACGAGACGAAAGACACTTTTGTTTGATATGTGTATTTGTGACGACTTAAGTAGGTAGAAATAATAGGATTTTTAACATTAGTCGTGGATTCCTACCCCCCACCCTAGACCCGACCCTTATAAGACAAGAATAGACGTTCTGGTGTTATTTCTACAAGTATACAGAGAATGAATACGAATCTAAGAGGACTTATTACGACAAGTAAATGAAAGAATTTCGGTCCTAGAGGTCATAGTTCGAGTAGTTCCATAGTACAGATATAGAAACAATATATATTCACTTTCACTTCAGCGAGTCAGGACAGCCTGAGAAACACTGGGGTACCTGACATCGGATGGTCCGAAGAGACAGGTACCCTAAGAGGTCCGTTCTCATGACCTCATCAAATGGTAAAGGAAGAGGTCCCCTAGAAGGGCTGGGTCCCTAGCTTGGACCTAGAGGGTGTAACCTCCGTCTACGAAATTGGAGACTCGGTGGTCCCTTCGGGTATTTGTTAGGGGATTAAATCTCCGTGTACTATGGTATTATTATTTAAATTTCCTACATAACTTATCTTCTTTCTTATTCCTTCTTTTTTTTTTTCTGCCCGAAAGACTAATGTTAGGACTCCGTTTAGGAGGAAGAGGTGGACGGAGACGAGAGGTGGGGAGCTGGAGACTGTTCATTATTGACACGTTGCGATGTGTTCGATCAAAGTTCAATCATTATACTCTTATTATAAATAGAATTTTCCAACAACCTTTCTAATTTCTGCTACTACGTACACTTCCGAAATCGAAATACGGACTATGTATCATCTGTAAATAGACAAATCGTTCATAAATACCTCGTAGATGGGACAAGGTCCAAAGCCCTTATATCGTTATTTATTTTACTCGTCACTAGACACATCCCTTTTTTTAACACGGAGGTATCTTTTGATACGTAGGAGTTATCGTGTAGTAAGGTCCAATAGATTAAGACTAAGATGTTTCGACAAAATGTTGAGACATTCAACGTCCTTTGACTATTGTCATATTTTATTAAGGACAACATCCACATATTTAAGACAGGGTGTCTCCACGTTAACTGAAGTGTCAGCTGACACCTTTTCCACTTAAAACGGTGAGGAAATGTGTAAGTGTAGTGAGAACTAGATTTTTACACAGACGACAAACCTAAGGGAAACTCAAGTAACATTATAGAAAAGTTAAAAGTGTCTTAGAATTTGTACACAACTAAAAACACAAAGTCCTTCCAGTACGAAAATTATGAAAACTTTTAATAGGAAATTGGAACAATTAACAAAGTAAAAATTTTAAACTAAAATCGGTTGTTGAGGTGAGATACCGTGGGGTGAGGTCATGAGAACGGACCTTTTAGGGCACCTGTCTCCTCGGACCATCCGACGTCAGGTACCCCAGTGATCTTCAGCCTGTGCTGATTCGTTGAAGTGAAAGTGAAAAGTGAAAGTCCGTAGCCTCTTCCTTCACCGTTGGGTGAGGTCACAAGAACGGACCTCTTAGGGTCCCTGTCGCCTCGGACCACCCGACGACAGATACCCCAGTGTGTCCCAACCTGTGCTGACTTCGCTAAATCGTCGTCGTCGTCGGTGAGATAATTATAGAAAGACTACGGAAACAAACTTCGAAGGGACCATTGAGTATACGGTTTCTTAGATGGACGTCAAGTCCTCTGGGTCCAAGTTATGGACCCAACCTTTCTCGGGACCCTCTTCCCTTACCGATGGGTGAGGTCATAAGAACAGACCTTTTAAGGTACCTGTCTCCTCGGACGATCCGATGTCAGGTACCCCCGAAAGGACCACCTAGTCTCCGAGTTTCCTGACGGAAATAAATTTTCTGTAATTTAAAATTTGTTTGAAGAGGATGTGACGTGGTAGGTCAAAGAGGTTTCAGACTCTTTTGAATTTATACAAAAGTGTGTGGTCGTAAGTTTTGGAAAACGTTTAAAGGATAATCCTAAAGACGCTTAAAGTGATACAGGTCTTCCGTGGACGATAAAACATCGTCTACACAAATTAGTCTTCTCTGCGACGATCACCATCATTGAGGTACGTCTTCGCGAGAATTGTCCGTATTCTACCAATCTTGTGGACTCTCCGCAATCTGGCCTATCTAAATTTAGTAGTCTAATCCGAACTTCCTTTCTTTAAACAGATAAAAGGACACGAACGTTCTAAGAAAAGGGGTCGAAAGACTCCGTCCCGAACCTTACGACTACTCCTTCGAGTTGGCCCCGGTCCACATTCGAGTGTCCGTTGAACGTCTAAGAGAAAATTCGTGTCAATTGTTAGAAAAGTCCAAACTCCACTAAAGTCGGAGATCGACACGGATCTTAAGAAGGACACCACCAGCGTTTTCCGTTGAGTAAAGAAAATCGTAGTTCGGGAGGTAGACATTTCCCCAGAAAGGAGAACGGTTGAAATTTCTGGATAAAAGTACCCACTCCGTGAGTCTCACGGGGTTTTATGTGTCACACAAACATTTTTGACAAAATTTACACATTTTCGAAAGGTGTACTGGACGAAGTACCTTGTCACGACCCTTAGGAAATCTACGGACGGCCTTATTTACGAATGATACATTTACAGAGGATGTCTACCAGTCATAACTAAACAGTATAAAGAGTTACCGGAGGAGGTTTTAGTCACTGATAAAGACCAAGAAAAACACGGGGTCGGTGACGGGTAAACATGGAGTAGGGGGAAACGTCTTATAAGGGGACCCTACATCGTAGGACTTTGAACCGTCAAGAAGAAGACGATAACTTATTTTCTTTCACTTCACTTTCACTTTCAGTGAGTCAACACAGGCTAATAAACACTGGGGTACCTGAGATGTCAGGTGCCTTAAGAGGTCCGGTCTTATGACCTCACGTATCGGAAAGGGAAGAGGTTCCCTAGAAGGGTTGGGTCCCTAGTTTGGGTCTAGAGGGTATAACGTCCACCTAAGAAATGGTCGACTCGGTGTTCCCTTCGGGTCTGGAAATCCAATATCTGAGGCACGTAAACGATTGGAAGACGGCACCAGAAGGATCAGAAAGTAATAACAATCAATGGGTAGGTCCGGTTACCCCATACGTCAATTGTTCACAGATTTCTTCACCTCACTAATAAAATGTACGACATGGACACTCTTGTCATGAAACATCTCGGGGCATATAGGGTCATTTTACACCCGAACAACTTGGTGGTGTGTCGGAGTACACATAGGTGTGTAAAAGAGTAGAAATAATCTAAAACGAGACCCATCACACAAGATGAAAACGTACAAACATACAATATAAAGAGAAACCACACTTAACGAGATGTAAAAAAATTAACTTAGAGTTCGTTGTAAAATAAAGAAGTAACATTTCAAAACTGTAGTAGTCCCGTACTCAAAGGGCATTTAATTAAAAGGTTATTGTCGTGAATAAGAAGAAACTATCTTTCGAATCATTACAATGGAGACATAAGGAGTCGTAAGAATTTGGTCCCCCCGACTCAAACTAACAGAACTACTAAGTCCTATTATCTGAAGACTTAAAACTTTCCCTGAAGTCTTCAGTAGACTTCAAAACATCCCAGTCAAATTTTTACGGGAAAAGTTACTTTTTATAATTACCTCTAGTTTTATAGTCGAAGTAAGGATTATTTCGAAAAGACTCTTACAGTAAATCCAGAAGTCTTCTTGTGTGGGGAAACAGGCCTACTAAGGTCGAAGGAAAGGTCGAAATCAAGTCTATGATGGAGGATGTTTCCGAAAAGAATGAGAAGGAGTAGACCCAAGTCATTGGGTAGGACATCGAGGGTCCTGCTTACGGCACTATCCTGCACATTACAACTCAACTATGAACTTAAAATTAGTAATCATTCAAGACACTTTCAAATCGACTTTGGGTAGGGTAAATCCAAGGACCCAACCTTTGTAAACTCCTTATTCCGGGAGTTATGTCTAAGAGTACGGTCCGGAAGTACCTCGGTACCATGGGAGGGGACCGGAAAAGAAGTAGTGTCACCAGATAACTCACCGGTAGGGGTTTACGGAGGAGGGTGTAGGAAAGAAGTATTTCTTCTTTCATTCATCTTCTGAAAAGAAGATCATTTCCAGAACAACGACGAGGTGACTCTTCAAAGTGTAAGAGATTACCTTGAAGGGATTTTGACAAATGGGAGATAGGGTAGACAGAAGACGGAGAACAATGTCTTTCGTCCAAGGACAAGGGAAGATGTTGGAAGAGGTTGAGATGAAAGCACTCTGAGGGGAACACTGGAGACCTATAGACGAAAGAGTCGACATCAGTAGGAGAGTAGAAATCGATGCGACCACTGAAGGAAAGAGAGTTTTATGTCAACTGGGAACTTGTTTCACCCAAACTTGACATGTCCAGTTGAATGTGCGTCTATAAAAAGTCACCGTTGTCATGGTGTAACAGGTAACTTAGGAGCCTACGTTATGTACGTTTCCCGACTGACATATATATATACATATAATGTCCATCTAATTGGCGGGAGTAACAAGTCCCCAGTTGAGATCAAAGTAAGATCGGGGAACTGGTCAGGTAAAGATAATTATGAGTAAAGTAAATAAACAATGTAGTATCATTTGAGTGAACAAAATATTCCAAAGATACTGGTGATGACGTACGTTCCGTCTTATGATATGGGTTATTGAAATCTTACAATGTGGGAACGTCAAGTTCTCTGAATAAGTGGTACTACCTGATGTACAGACCCGTGTTTAGTCAGAGTCAGTTAAAACATTTAAAAGTAAAAACATTAAATTGTACTTTAAATTTAAATAATTAAATCTCACTTTACATTTAATTCAAATAATTTGACATCACCGTGTCCCACATAATAGACTGGTTTTGTCTTAATTCAATCTTTAGTCATGGTTTTATTAATTCTTCATTTGTAAATCTTTGAATAACGTGTTGGTACATTGGTGTACCCTTTTCCTCCCCCCCTAGTGTTTTCTTTTATCTTTTATAAAACTTGATTTACTATCATAGTCCAACCGGTTTTACAAGTAAACTCAAAAAGACATTCTACAATACCTTTTTGGGTTTACTTGAAAAACCGGTTGAGTTATCTTTCTAATTATAAAGATTACAAAAACACCATGTCGGAGTATCTTGAATCGTCCTTTAATAACGTACTTTACGGACATAATCTTTTCTTTCTTCTGAACTTCAGTCACTTAATTTTAAAATAGAATTCTTCAATCCTTCTTATGATTAGAGTTTCTCGATTTCAGTCATTCTGTCCTTTGTGTGTGTTATCTCTTTTAATTGTTTCCATTTCAACTAAGAAAAGTTGTTTTTAACTATTTACAGATCTATCTCACTTGTTCCCACCCCCACCCCTCTATCTTAGTTCACTGTTTAACTCTATGGTGATTTGGAAGATGTACTAATTTTCTCGTCTTTTATAATACTTGTCCAAACACGGGTATAGGAATTGTTACATCTACTTTTCTTGATTAAAGAATTTTTGATATTGAATTGTTTAGACTGAGTTCTTTTGATCTTTTAAATTTATCGGGGTCTAGAGAAATATTCAATTTGAAATTTAATCTTGAAGGGTATCTCTTTCGAAGTTCGTGTCTTCAGAAAAAGGTCACTTAATTCTGTCAGTTCTTAATTGTTGGTTTGGAAGTGTTTAAGAAAGTCTTTTATCTCTTTTCCCCCGCATGAAGGTTTGACTAAAATAAACTGGTCTAATTAGGACTATGGTTTTAGACTGTTTCTATAATGTTCTTACCATACCATGTCTGGTTATAGGAAGTACTTATATTTGTATGTTTGGAACTCTTTTATCTTCGTCCAACTTGAAGTGTCATCTGTTTTTCCTATCATATAATACCAGTACACACATATCCTCACGTTCCAACTAAGACAAAAAATTTTAGGCACAAAAAGTAGTATAGTTCGTATAATTCACATTTACTTCAGTATACTAGTAGAGTACTCTACGTATTTATAGTCGAGACTATACATTTCTTGAACCTACAGTAGTCAGACTAGGAATGGTGTTCTCTTCGACCTGTGTGTCTCAAGGGACCACCACATCACCAATCCTGTCATTCGAGAGCGACGGTTCGTAGGTTCAAGTTAGAGACGAACCCCTTGATCGTAAAGTGTTCAGTATATCACGTTGGCTTTTTTTTTTTTTTTTTTTTTTTTTTTTGCGACCTTTTTGACTTTTTGGTCGTCCCCATAAAAACCTGGGTTTTCCGACTACAGTGTTCACTCTAGAGGTAGGATATTAAATCTCTCTTTCCGTGTACGATCTCGATGTCCGGGGGTTTCTGACGAATCGACCTTGTCTCTACTGCGCTATTATTTCCAGTTTTTTTAACCTAGGAAGGGTTCCTTTCATTTTCTTACCGGTTATCCGTACACTTTTATACGAGTCGTCACAACAATCCTTCTACCTTCATCTTGGGTCACTCTATAGTGAAATTAGGGTTATCTTACCGATTTTAGGCTTCCTGACCGTTATGGTTCACAACGACTTCTATACTTTGTTGACCCAGAGAACATGTGACAACACTCATTTATGCCACGGTGGACTACGTTTTCGACTTAAAGAATCTACCAATTAGTATGTGAATAATCTACTAGGACGGCAAGATGAGTCTCTATAAATGAGTTCTCTTAACCTTTGTATACAAGTATTTTTAAGGTCAGACGAGTATAAGTTTTGTCGTAATGAGTCTGTTTTTAAAATTTACTGAATTCAGAAGTTCTCATTCGACTTATTTGTCTAAAACTATATAAGTGTGGTCTTTATTATGTCATAGTATGTTTCCTTGGTTGATGACTATGGATACTGTTGTACATACTTAGAGTGCAACATGAGTCACTTTCTGTAATCTTTCTTTTCCTGTTTATGTCACACTAAGGTTAGTATACTCTGAAATTTTGTTGTTTTACTTGATGTCACTACCTCACTTCAGTCACCAATGAAGACCGGTCCTCCTACGGTCTCCCCTCTGACTAATATTTTTCCTCGTTTCTTTGAAAGACACGACAACTTTTACGAGACATATAAACAGTCTCAATAGATAAACCGTGGAGTTCATACACTTTACATAGCATTTATTCAATTTAGAGTTTCAATCAAAAATTTTCGAACACACAAAAGGTCGAAAAGACTTTACTTGTATGACAAAAATTTTCCTTTTTTACCTTACAGTAGGACATAATAATGTATGACCAATATCCTAGTAAATACAATTTCCATCTATACCAAAATATAAGTAACCAGATATTATTATTATATATCAATATACATTACTCTAACTCAAACGTTTAGGTGAGATACGTAAAAAGTGACCTTCTTATTAGTCTATGGTCTTGTAAGAATATATCTTTCCATATCAAAATGGTCAACAACCCTCTAATGTGACGCCTACTTCTTTCTCGTCAAGAGAATATAGCTCTAAGAATAACTCAGATGTAGACACACAGGTTCTACGAACATAAAGTGTCTACTCAATTTAAAGTGTTTCATAAACAACGTTATCGTCTATCAACTATGCAAATATAAAATGAGTAATTAAACAACAAGTCAACGATTCAACACAGACTGAGAAACGTTGGGGTCCCTGATGTCACACGCTCCGAAGGGACAGAAAATGATAGAGGGTCTCAAACGAGTTTAGGCACAGGCAACCCAGTCACTACGATAGACTGGTAGAGTAAGAGAAGGTAGGGGAAGAGGAAAACGGAAGTCAGAAAGGGTTGTAGTCCTAGAAAAGGTTACTCTTCTCGGTGAACCGAGAAGCGTAGTCCACCGGTTTCATAACCTGGGAGTCGTAGGTCTTGTCTTCGGGTCTTATAAGTCTCAAATGAAGGAAATCATAACTGACCAAACTAGAGGAAGGACAGACCCCCTAAGAGTTCGCAGAAGAGGTTGTGGTCTTGAGCTTTCGTAATTAAGAAACCACGAATCGGAAGAAATACCAGATTGAGAGTGTAGGCATGTACGGATGATCTTTTTGGTATCGAAACTGATATACCTGGAAACATCCGTTTCACTACAGAGACGAAAAATTCTGCGACAGATCCAAACAGTATCGAAAGGTATTAAAAAAAGTTAATTTTTGATGAGAGTGGTGGTAAAATATTTGGTTTCCTTCAAATTGATGTCGTTGTTTTTGGAGTACCAAATCTATTTTTACTTCATGTAAAATGAAATTCTTTTTGTATGTAACAAAAAATAAAGAGGGTGAAAGTAGTGTCTAGTCGTGACGAAACATTCGATCGAATTTCTTTGATAACGAGAACCCCCTGCAAAAAACTATAAGATTTATGTAGTAAACAAATTATAGTCTCCACCACAAACCGTCCTATTCTCATCTTCAACAGTGGTTTACTTCATAAACAACAAAGTGTCTAGTCTTTCTCTTGTCTTCCTTATAAGAAATTTTTTTTTTTTTTTTTTTGTCGTCGTATTTGAATTTATGACGGGCATATGACGACGAGAACAAAGTAGATGACTGACGGGAGACACCTTAATAATATTAGGTCTGAGGAGAGTGTCCACCCTCCCGACAATAACGATGGCCAAGAGAGAACCTACTAGAAGGGGGAGGGGAATGGTAGAAATATCCAAAGTATCAAAGCCTTTGTCTGAGTTCCTCTTCCGAACGGATCCAGGGTGCAGGTCCTTTACCCCTCGACCTCAGTCCTTGATCACAAAATTTAGGAATGTGGTCACGGGAAGAATGAGTGTTCTATGGGAGAAGGGTCGGTTGTGGTCTATTGTCTGGATGTGGTTTCCGAAGACTCTGGACTCTGTACGACCACGGTCGGTCCTCCTTAGAAGAATGGTTTCATCATTAAGACGAAATCTTTTGGGTAACAATTCAGCCTGTCTCTACCTTTTTTTAGTATACTGCGGGGAATGTGCACCTTAGATTTTTCTTTAATGTGTTTACTTGAATGTTTTGTCTTTCTTTGAGTGTCTGAATCACTTAATTACCAACACCCCCGTCCCTCCACATAAATCCCTGAAACCCTTCCAGTACACCTCTGACGATATAAATTTTACCTATTGGTTGTTTCTGGATAACATATCGTGTACCTTGAGACGAGTCACAATACATGGTCGGACCTACCCTCCTCTCAAACCCCCTCTTACCTATGTACATATACATACCGACTCAGGGAAACGACAAGTGGACACTGATGGTGTAGCAATTAACCGATATGGGGTTATATTTTACAGAAACCACAATTTTTAAAAAAAAATTTTTCTTTTGAGGACTGTAGAATTTATGACAGATGACGAAAAACCTCCAAAAGATACACGTTCCCCGAGACGACTCTTGACAGACGGACAGTCCGTGGATATTGACCGTTCAATCATCGAGAGATAGAACGTTCGACAATGTCCACTCCTTCACTCGGGGGTTGAAGTCACCCACTGAGTTTGACTCGGGACTTGTAGTCGTCTTAGAGGGTGTGTCCGAACAACCCTCTACTCTCCTCACTTTTGTATGAATGTTGTCACGGACCGTGCCCCATCCTCGAGTCATTTACAATGGACGGTAGGAAGAGTAATAACCGGGTACAAATCACTCACTCTTCGTAAAGTACGAATGGTGATCTTTTCGTCCTATGGTAGTCAAGGTACAATAGTCTGATCTTCTGAGGAGGAGGTAGGAGGATAAGTGGACACATTTGTCTTCGGGTCTCGATTCGGCTAGACACGTTCCCGTGTGTCTAAAAACCTAATGGTCCTTTACAATGTTCGATCCAGTGTAGTGACACCTTCTTGTCCTCTGGGTAAGAATCCCTCTCAGATCGTCCAACGGAGTGAATCTTTATTAGTCTCACCCCTGGACTTTGCCTGTTCTGAGGGAAAGTCACTCGCACAAAAAGGTGAAGGTCAAGGTCCTCATCTCACTTCCAAAATATCGGTGGTTGAGTTAGAGTAACAAGAATTGAGAAAGGTGGTCTAGGTCGAAAAGGAAGAGAAGGAAAAGAAATAAGGTGGAAAGGTCAAGGGATATTCTTACAGTGATGTAATATGATTTAGTTGACACTAGGTTCCAGATTGAAGGTAACGGGGAATGAAACTTGTGACTCGAAAAATGGGACAGTCTCTTTAATTCAACTACTTCATGAATTAGACAGGACTCTTCAGGGACAAACGAAAAGTCGAAGACATAGGTAAACTAAGGAAAAAAGGACTGCCAAAATAATTAATACGACAGAACAAAAGGAAAAATGAAACACACAAAACCCTTGTACGACTTCAGTCTAACGTTTTAACCTCTAGGGGAGGGGAACAAAAACGAGGGTTAGGAACAAACTTTTAAGTATATACACATGAGGGAAGAACAGTTCAGTCTAAAGGGTAGACGTACCTCGGGTCAAAATACCCGGTTCGGAGACAGCGACGTGCGATAACCCCCTGACCTTTAATACGGGAAAATCTCCGGTAGACGATTCACCTGGTTACTGAGAGGAGGAAGTCTACCGTAACAAATGTCACTATTCGTACTATGACATGTAATAATTACCTCTCTTTGACTTCGGGTGTACGCCCTGACTAAGATAATTAAAAATTTTCGAATACCTTTACAAATCTGCTTTACACTAACAGGAGTTCTCCAGAACCGGTCGTAGTAAGATCTGGTAAGCATAACCGTGAGACCACAAGGAGAACGTCTCAAAGTAATCCATATTAAAGGTTAAGGGTATCAATGAAATCCCACTACATCGACAATTCCCAAATTACGAGGACTGTTGGAAGTCTAGAACCTTTCAATACTTTCTAATCTCTTTTGTTCCTCAGGGGAGGTGACAACTCAACGGAACCGGTTCAGACAAATTGGAGAGACTGGAATGTTTCAACCACAATCAATAATAACGATAACAACAACATCTATACATCGACTTACTTGAGGTATGTTTCCAAACATTCTACGTTTCCTCTCATATCTTTAATGAAACGTTTACCATCTCTTACTACTTTATGTACACACACACACAATTCACTTTCATAATCAACGAATCAGCACAGGTTGAGAACCACCGGGGTACTTGACAACGGGAGGTTCGAGGAGACAGGTATCCTAAGAGGTCGTTCTTATGATCTCATCCATCGGTAAGGGAAGAGGTCCCATAGAAGGAATGAGTCCATAGCTTGGACCCAGAGGACGTAACATCCGTCTAAGAAATGACAGGCTCGATGCTCCCTTCGGGGTATACACACACATATAACATATATTATATACACACACATATAAATAACAAAAGTGACATATTAATACCGGGATTTTTGATAGTCGAAGTTAAAGGGTCAGATGGTTTTAAAATGAAGTGGGGTATGTAAAATTTTATTTATAGTTGAATAGAGGGTTCACTTATGAATCGTAGTTTAGGAGAGTCATGTAAAGAGATCATTGAGTCTCTCATTTCTCAAATCTTTTAAACTAAGAACTATTAATTCTTTTAATGGCACAACCCCTGTTGGTAAGTAATAATTTTTATAAACCCACAAACGTACGGTCCGTGAGATCATTCATAAAACGTACATAAAATAGAAGTACTATTGGGGTATTCCATACCAATAAGGACTAAATGTTTACTCTTTTTTACTCTGAACCTTTTGAACCATAGAATACAGTACGTTCGAATTTTCACCGTTTCAGTTCCAAATTTCGGTCCCGGTATACTTAGGTTTCGAGTACAAAACTGGAGATACGATATTTCTATCGTGGTATGTTCATGTTCACTCACTATGTCTTTTATTTGAATCCTTAATCATGGTTTCTCTTAAACTCTTCCTTGAGAATAAACACCAAATAATCTTTGAGATGAACCTCCTCTGACTCGAGTAAACATACTTTAAAATCTTCTCTTTCACGGACTTTGTAGTTTGACACATATAAACCAAAATAGGACTATCTTAAACTTTTCTTTTATACTGTTGAAAACTCGGTGTTTGGAGTGATGAGGGATAACGGAGCCTGGTACGGAAAATTGTGAACACAATTTGGACGGATTCGGACGTTTGTAAACCTAAAGACTTAAGACTCCTCTTTTTACCACCTCCACATCTATCTAGTCTCCTCATCTAACTCTCGACGTGATCTCTTCCGAACTCACAGTCCAATCCCTTTAATCTAAAAGGAGAACTCACAGTAAGTTGTGGGCAGTCACCATATCGTAGAAATTACTACTCACTTTACTATTCGAGTTTCGTGAGGACCTTTTTTTAGTTTACGTCTCTACTCACTGTAGTGGCTCCATACTGAACAACCGGGTCCACCTAAGACTTCGCCAACCTATTCAGAAAGTGGTTAGAGATCGAAAAAGGGAAAGACCAACGGTCTCCACCAAAGTATGGATTGAGGGAAAGGTGTTTCGGGAGTAGGGGTGATAAAGAGAATCATCGTATCTCTAGTCATCACTACTTAACAGAGTTATAGGGAGGGACGTTATAATAGACGTAAAAATGGGGAGGCATTGACAAAGGGAATACAGAGATTCCCCTTTTTTTTTAGGGTTCCGGACATGGGATTGGTACGAGAAGAAAGACGGGTGTACGGGAAAGAGGAGGGGTCTCCTCTTAGAATAAGTAGACAAAAAGGGAAGGAAGAACCAGAAGTCTAAAGACGGAGGTGAAAGTTAAACTTTTGTACGACATAGGATAGATGTGGGGGAGAAACGATAAGAATGAGGGTAGAGACACCACATCCTAAAGACAGAAGGAGGATTCGTTAGAGGATACTAGGTTGAAATACCGAGAGACCCTTTGGTAGAAAACAGTAAAGTATGGTCTGACCTGGTCCAGTGAAGACGTAACTGTAACGTATGTGTGAGGGACACATACACACACACACACACACACACACACACACACACACATCTGCGTTCGAAGGGTCCACCGTGTCAACATTTCTTAGGCGGAGGGTTACGTCCTATACACTCAAGGTAGGGACCCAGTCCTTCTAGGGGACCTCTTCCTTTGCCGTTGGGTGAGATCATAACAACGGATCTTTTTTAGGTGCCTGTCTCCTCGGACCACCCGACTCCAGGTACCTCAACGTTGATCAGTCTGTGATGACTCGTACGTGCGTACATATATATACAAACACGTACATACGTACATAAACATCTACACACACACACATCTACATCTACACACGCGAAGGGTCCACCGTGATTACCATTTCTTGTGCGGACGGTTACGTCCTCTGTATTCTCTACGCCCAAACTAGGGACCCAACCCTTCTAGGGGACCTCTTACCGTGCCGTTGGGCGAGGTCATAAGAACGGACCTCTTAGGGTACTGTTTTCTCCGACCACCAGATGTCAGGTCCCCCAGAGTTTTTCAGTCTGTGTTGACTTCACTTGATTGGTTGGGTACATATATACACACATTTGTTTTCGATGACCTATTATAGGTTTGAGAATTCGAACCGTATTTATAAGGAGCTAAAGTAAACTCAGTAAGGAACACAGATGACTAAGATGTTGACGCCATCTGGTGTGATTAAGAACAACGTTATATAAATAGATCACTCGAAAATCATTAAAAGTTCTGGATTAAGTCTAAAAAGGAGAGAAGGGAAGGAAGGGACCTGGTTCGTCTTAATTAAAAAGGTAGGACATAAAAGAAATGAAGAAAAAAAATTTGTCGCTTACTGTCGATAATGACAATTATAATATTCTGAATAGTAAACCAATGTACAAATAGAGGAAAGGTAGTCGGGTCTTTGAGGGGATCCCATCTTTCTTGTAGACTAAATAGAATGGTAGAGATCGACACAATTGGGTCACGGACTGTATTTTATCCTTAAATTATTCACAACTAACTTAATTTAACTCAAATAAGAAGGAAACTATCCGACTCGGGACTTGAATTTCGACAAGAAGTAAAGACAACTATTCTTATGAAACTAATCAGGAAGTCAAAGGACTAAACGGAGGAAAAGTACTTCGAATAGGATAGGAAAGGATAGACGTTACAGAATATTAATGTAAGGTACCTATTAGTTCAGAGAGAAGGGTAGAGTAAGAATCTCTTCGGGGTGAAATGAAAAAATTTCTTGAGGATAAGTTTTACACATGGTTCGGGGGTTTACGGTAGAAATTCACATGAACTTACTGTCTGAGAGTTGTAAAACGTCTTAAGTCTCAGGGTATAAAGGAAGTCTGTCCAGAAGGGTTCCTATAAAACCGTCCGACACAGACCGAAAGACGAGTCACGGTTCTGACCAACAGTGGTACAACACCTTCGAACGACCCGGGTGACTTTACGTTCTCTGTCCACAATAGAACATCCCACCTTTCTTACAGGAAACAGACTTTTCGAAGACAAATCCCGTCGTCCCGTCCTTACGTCTTAGACAGTGTGGTATCACTACAAATCACGACCAAACGGACACAACGGGTTTATTGTTCCGTATTATGTTTATCTCACAAAACCTAAGACAGTAGACGCACAGACCTGAACCCACGTTATGACGATCTAACTTAGGGTCGGGAAATACCGTTTAATCGTTTGGGGTTTGATGGAATTACTGTAACTATGATATAGTCTCTAATATTAATTTTCTTTACTCTTTCACCCACTGACCTTAACGGTTATACCTCGTCAAAACTGGTTGTTTTAACCGTTAACATAATCCAAAGAGTATTATCACCTTACTACATAGACGATATTTCCTTCATCAGTTATTATCCATTACGAAAACTCTTATAAGATTATGTGTCCCCTGTCACAATTTATGAAAAATACGTAATCACTAATATTTCTCTCAATAGGAAGAGAAATATATACCCGTTTTACCTGTCCTTCCAAGGTTGAGAGAGTTCGAGTGGATGATTATCCTACGTTACCTATTATGTTATAGTTCCTTTCTTGAGAAACCTGGGTCCTCAACCTTTTGAAAAAAACACTTCCCGGTCCATCCCGGTAAACCAAAAAGTCCGATCTACCAGAAGAGTGTTCATGACTTGAGACGGACACGTCGTACATTTACTTACTCCACTGACACAAGGTTATTTTGAAATAAGTGTGTCCGATATTGGTCGTCTGGGGATAAGATTGGAGAAGGAAGGAGACGAGTTTATACAAAAGAATCACTACCAATATTTTCTTTACATCTTCAGTATCAAAATTTTTTGTACATAATGGCAAAAGGAAAAACAATATATGTTATATCTGTTTAATTTTTTATACATGTGTTTTTCCTTTCATACATAATCTAAGTGGTTTTACAAGTAATCTCAAGAAGGTATTGTAGCATACCTTTTTGGCCTCGGTTAAAAAACTGGTTGAGTCACTTTATGACGAAATTAAGGTTATAGGTCTTTATTAGTGACCATGTAAAACTACACATAGGAAAGTCTAACAACAAAGACGTGTGTGTAAATATTCTTTACCGGAATATGGAGTCTCTCACCTTATTCAAAGGTAAAAGGTGAATTTTTATATACCGTTCACGTCAAGATACAGTCAACAACTTACGTCTTATAAAAGAAGCCGACAATCACCAGTAAGAGACCTACAATACGTACAGAGGTGAAAGGTCTATTTAACAAGAGTATGCGAAGAGGAAGTTGTGGAGTAGGAGGGAAGAGAGAGAGACGGACTACATATAAGAATCAACATAAGATTTAAGAGGAAAGAGTATGAGTGTGTCTTCAACTACTACTGAACTACAACTGAGGCAGCGAGGCAGCACAGGTTGAGACACTGGGGTACCTACCATCGGGCGATCCGAGGAGACAGGCACCCTAAAAAGTCCGTTCTTATGACCTCACTTATGACGGTAAAGGAGGAGGTCCCCTAGAAGGTCTGGGTCCCTAGCTTGAACACGGAGGACGTAACGTCCGTCTAAGAAATGGACGAGTCGGTTGTATGTGTCTCCACGGACGTTTTATGATGTGAGGGTTCCGGGAATTAGAGGTACAGTCATCGAGAGCTAACACGTCAACCCTCAGTGTAAAAGAAAGTGATCGTAACCATGGAGACTAGGTCAGTTAGTCTAAGGAAGTAGTATCGGGACCAACAACGGTTGTGTCATTCACTTTAGTCGAGGTCTCCATTTGTCCTTCGTCTTTTTATGAGGTAGAGGTTTAACGACAATAACAGGAGATATCTTTAGTGGGAACTCCTGTCGTATTAAAGAAACTTACAAAAAGAAAGACAGTCAAAGGAAGAAGGAGTCCCGACGAGGCTTCCCCTTCGAATGTCGAAAAGAATTTAAGTAATTTAAAAGTCACAGGGGGTCACCAACCAAGGGTCTTCCATTGTGCTCCGTCCTCCCGTAATGTCAAGGAGGGTCCCTTTTATATGTGGTACTCTCAAAGTCTTCCAACGTACAACGGTGGCACCGGCGGAAATATTTAGAAAGTCCCCTACGACTCGTAAAGATCTTCTCTGTCGACCACAGTAAAACCTTCCTAGAATTGAGGTTGGACGGTATCCCACCATTTAAGTGTCACTTCTAGTCTACTCGTGTCTCTTTTTCCTCCTGTTCTACATCCGTGAAGACCAAAACGTTTTATACGCGGGTGATTCAAATTTCATTTTCACAATCAGTGAGGCAGCACAGGTTGAGAAACACTAGGGTACCTGACATCAGGTGGTCCGAGGAGACAGGCACTTTAAGAGGTCCGTTCTTATGACCTCCCCCATCGGAAAGGGAAGAGGTCCCTGAGAAGGGTTGGGTACCTAGTTAGGACCCAGAGGACGTAACGTCCGTCTAAGAACTGGAAGACTCGGTGGTCCCTCCGGGGGATGATTCAAATCCATTTTCTAATCAGAGTTGTTTGCATCTCATGTCTCCTTTCTTACGTCAATGTCGACCCACCTATGTCTGTCTTTCACGGGTCATCTTATATTTCCCCTCCGATAAACAAAGAGATTCGACACCGAATTTACACAAGTCGATTGATAAGACTCCTACAGGGGTTTTATCACATCTAAAACAATGAGTATTCTTTAAAGGGTGACAATAAGTATAGTGTGAATGTTAAATATTTCCCTATAAAGTATGTATAGTAGATTGGAGTCTTGGGACAACTATGTCATAAGTACCCCTAGAGAAAAGTCTGCTCCTTATATTTTGATTCTTTTCTTTTTACTGGGTCTGGTGTATCGGTCATCTACCGTCACGAGTTGAGACTGTGGTTTCTGATGTAAAAAAACGAGGTCAGGTTCAATTAAAGTGGAAGGACGACGACGACGACGATTCAGCGAAGTCAGAACAGGCTGAGACACGCTGGGGTATCTGCCGTCGGGGGGTCCGAGGCGGCAGGGACCCTAAGAGGTCCGTTCTCGTGACCTCACCCAACGGAAAAGGAAGAGGTTACGTACTTTCACTTTTCACTTTCACTTCAGTGACTCAACACAGGTTGAGAGTCGCTGGGGTACCTGACGTCGGATAGTCCGAGGAGGCAGGTACCCTAAAAGGTCCGTTCTCATGACCTCACCCCACGGTAACGGAAGATTAGGGGAGTAAAACGGGAACAATTCATTTAGGACACATCCCAGAATAAACCGATAATATCTTGTAAGATACGATAATATACGATATCTCGTATGTTTGATAATCGTCTAGCTCTCGAGATTAGACACATCGGGTTCGTATCGACAAGTTCTAGAAAATTATGGTTTCCATAATAAGTGGTTTTCTATAACAATGGAAATTGATCTTGATCATCTCTTTCCCTTTAATATCACTTTGATAAGACTCTATTAATCATTTTACAGTCCCTGTCTACCTGAACTTTGATACCCCTTTTTTACATACAAGATGACTAGTGTGTAACCGTTTTGGACGAAGGACTAACCTTTTGAGATGAACAGTAAAAAAAGACGAAAAATAAATTCTTTAATCGACCGAACGAAAACGTTCAAAAACATCAGACACAGAAAGGGAGAAATAGTGGAGACCGATACGTGTAAAGTCAATCTAAAAGAATCATGTAATTTTTTCCTTCTGATCCTTTACTTAAGATGAGAGACGAACCTTCGTCATAGTTATCTTTACTAATAACATACTTGGTGATTCCCTTTTTGGTCCAAGACAAGTCTTCTATTACCTACGATATCGAGGATAGAAACTTTGCAGTATCAAATTTTCCTATTGTTAATGTTAACATGAGAGTAAATAACCCTTCGGTGATGGAGAATTAAGTGTTCTGACTGGGTCAGGTAGTTTTACTGTGTACCATCCGTCACTTCTTTATTTCTAACTCAATTACCGTCCGTCTTCTCTATCTTCTCTTTTGACTGGGTTTTCTTTCTGTCGATACACGATCGGTTCATTTGAGTCCATCCAGTATGTGACTTTACCCCGAGGTTAAGAAGTAGACGTTTTGTCACCTCGAATTTGTCTTTTGGAGAGTTCACACACAATTGGTATTCTAAGATTTAGCCCACAAATCGTCAACTTATAAATTCTTTAGAAGTAATTATTGTCCAATAATACGTTTTACCGTACCACTTAACGTGATGAGTGATTAAATAGATTAAAACAAAGTCCCGGGTAAATATAGAATTGTCACAAACTTTTATTATAAATAAAAGACAACGTTTATAAGAAATCAAACCTGGAAATTAACAATCTCCTTAGAAGGAAAAAATAAGATCGTCAAATAAATGAAGGACTTATAAAATAACAAGAGAGATAACTTCAAATTAATAAGTGACTAATTGTTTTATTAAACATTAAATAATGTTTAACGATTAAATGTTTAGTAAGTAATGGACTATTGACAAATTAATAGAAATTTAATCACGAGTAATTAAACGAGTTATTTGTAAACGACTCGTCAATGATCTACCGGTCGTGATCGTCTTACCTCTGTGTTCGGGCATCACCCTTATTTCGACCCGAGGAAATCTCTTTCTTAAATCATAGACACCAAAAGACCTCATGACCTAGAAGAAGGTACGTTTGTGGATATAAGTGTTGTAGAGGATAATTGGATTAAGGAAATCGAAGTAAATCCCTTTTTTTAGGGATCTTTCTACTGTAAATCTTTGAATAGACGACGTCAAGTAAAGACTCTAACCAGCTTCCTTTTGTGGAAACTATTAGGTCTTCTGAAACTTTTTAGTTTTACGTACTTCAATTACCTTAGTAGTTTTAATATAAACACATGACATATTAGGAGACCTTTTCCTGTACCGTTAGGTAAGGTGATAAGAACGGACCTCTTAAGGTACCTGTCTCCTCGAACCATCCGATTATGTGTCCAAAAATGAGAAGTTCATTGATATCTACACTCGACCCGAACTCCCTACTTTTTCTACCCTACTTTTTGTCTAAAACTCCCCCCTTTTTTACACTTTTCAATTACCCCAATCTACTCCAACTTCCTAATAAGGGACTAAGGTAACACAATCAAAAGGGTCCACCATGATCAGTCCGATTGGTTGGGTTTTACTTACTTTGACATTTGGTGTTTTACCAAGTCAAAAAGAGTGTATCCTGTTAAGGAAGCTAGACCTTAAAACCGTCGACGTTGTAAGTCAAGTTGTCGGATTTACAATAAAATCTACTTTGGTACAGAAACAGTAAACTAAGACGGGTTCAAATTTCTAAAGGAACTAAGGTCGACTAAGGGACCCCGTACAATTTCTATCTGACTTCATTTTCGGATCACAGTAACTAATGAGAAACGGTCTTAAACTCATTGTACGGGACTTATTTTGTAAATTACGGAGAACCGGATTTAAGAAATGACCTAGACTAATTGAAGACTGTTAATACCAATTATTCTTATCCATTGTGTCAATTGTTATTATTCTAATACTTCGAGTTGTGAAGTATGGTGTAAAAGAGACACAGAAAGGGATGTGGGTCGTAAATTACGGTAGAATGACCCTGAATCTACCTGTTACGTATAACGTTTGACGGAGGGACGAAAGTGAAGTCATCCTTGATAATTTGATAATAACCGTGACTTGACGGGACTATCCTATCTTTCTTTTGGGATAAGAGGAGAATCTTAGGACTTTAAATACAGACAGAAGTAACACAACTCCCTTTACAGAGGTTTTTGAAATTTTCCTTCTTCCTTTTGGTGGGTGCTATTTAGGTTTGCAACTCTGTCCCAATTACCTTCTAGAGACTCAGTGGACTCCGGGGTCCGTAACAATCAGACTATTTCGGGAGAATCAAGATCGTACTTTACCCGTCTAAGACTGAACACTCAACGGTGAAGATGACACGTCGCACGGGACCTCCAAATGAAGAAACAGAATACACCCGTCTAACCAATCTCGTAAGAATTTTGTCTGAACCCTTTCCTCGGACAACTAGGATCTCTTCTTACGAATGACTTCTGGACTCCGATGGTGTTTTAACGAAGTAAGGAAGGTTCAGAAAGTTTTGGAAGGTTCTCAACGGAAATACCACACGAAGAGATTACCGAGTCGTCATTTCTTAGGTGGACGTTACGTCCCCTGTACCCAAGATAGGGACCCAACCCTCCTAGGGAACCTCTTCCTTTACTGTTGGGTGAGTTCATAAGAACGGACCCTTTAGGGTATTTGTCTCCTCGGACTGACCGATGTCAGGTACCGTAGAGGTTCTCAGTCTGTGTTGAATCTATGATTTGTTGGTGGTGTAGAACTTGGTTTTCGTCTGAGAGGTTTAAGAGTAAGTCGGTCTATCTTACAAAAGGTCAATTAACATCGATAAACAGTTCTTCACACAAAAGAAGGGGTACAGTAAGAGTCTTGGGTTTCGTTGATTAGTAACCATTGTCAGATGTGTGTCTTTTTACGATGAAATCTTGTCGTAATAGAAGTAAAAATATCACCATAAAAGAGTTCAAACAGTTTCCTCTATCCAGAACCGACCACTGTCCTCCATGGGAACACAATATATATAAACAATAAGTCAGTGATTCAGTACAGGCTGAGAGACACTGGGGTACCTGACGTCATGCGGTCCGAAGGGATAGGAAGTAATAGAGGGTCTCGAACGAGTTTGAGTACAGTTAACTTAGTCACTACGGTAGATTGGTAGAGTAGGAGACAGTGGGGGAAGAGAAGGACGAGGGTTGGAAAGGGTCGTAGTCCGAGAAAAGGTCACTCAACCGAGAAGTATAGTCCACCGGTTTCATAAACAGAATAAAGTGAAACCTCTATGTTCACTTTGTTATTTTACAGAACGCACCTTCGGTTTTTACTTGTAACTTTGGAAAACTTTTTATCAGAAAAAGTCTGTACAAACAGTTCCTAAAAAAACAAAAGAGGATTTCCTCACCCATCGGCAAAGAAGACTTTCTGTTCTCGACCACTACCTTAGAAAGTCGACTTGAAACGTCAACCGGTACATTAAAAAGTCAACTTAACACGTCAACAAAACTCGAGGAGTTCCCCCTCGAAGGTGTGTTCAATTGACACCATTCGAGTACTCAAGGAGAACTGAAAACCATCCATCGAGGAAAATGGAGGTGAATCAGGACCATCCTCAGAGGGAAACTATACGTTCAAAAAGACAAAATTAACTGTATTTCCTTCACTGTATGTCGGTCACACTGTATGTCGGTTACTATCTTCAAAGATTTTGAAGATAGTTTAACATTTAATTAAATCAGTATTTAATTAACCGAAGTTACAATTTACGGGACACCATACATCCTGTGTGTATGGAATGTTCACACCAGTCAGAACCGGGGTTGACCGAGTTCTTTCGTTACTGTTAACTCAGAATCTGTACAGGAAAATTAATCTTTTAAAAGATATCCTAATAAGTGTGGACAGTAAAGTATGACGGTATATTCACTACGGAAGAAAAATACCAATTATACTTTCCCTAATGAGAGTAAGAAATCATCTAGAGTCCTCAATAAGGAGTGGGGTGGAGGTTTGGGACAGGGAAGTTGTGTCTAGATAAAGTCACACCTAATACAAAAATAAGAGTAAAAATTACGGACTTATATTCCTGACCCATTTAGGGTGTTTCTAAGGAAAAAGTTTTTATTCTCCTTTCTATTTAATCATTGAAACAAATTGGAGATGAATCTCTAATTTATCTATCCCATATCTCTTTTGATTTAAAAAGAAGTTTGTCTACGGTTTTCCAATAAAGGAGAACAAGGAAAAAAAAAAAATTACTTTTTTTAACTCTATATTGTGTGACAGGGATTTGACACTAAAAACCACCCACTAATAAACGAGATTAAGTCGGAGGGGTAAAAGAAGACTCCATTAAAGGGACCCCTCTTTCAACTCTGTTTCTTTTCTACGTCTCATCGTGAAGAGAAATCCTAAAAACCTTTATATTACGGGAAAACACTTTTTATGTTAGTAAATCTCCCTTTACTAAGAAGACAAAAGACAAAATTGAGACTTATGTCACCCTCCTAAAGACATCTTATATTTATAAACATTTACGAAATATATTCGTCCGAAATTGGTTTGTGGACCACTTACAACGAGTCAAATAATTACTGAACGTTTGGGAGGTTCAACCCTTTATTTTGATACGGTAATACTCGTCAGTAAACCGTCTATCAATTCGGATTACCGTTAACAAAGAATGGAAAAACGGGTATCTCGGAGGCTTAGTGACTTTTGTAAGTTCTAAAGTCGTCTAGGTGGGGTGCCGGGGACTGGTTTAACGAGTTAATAGAAGGTATTTCATAAGATAATAAGAAAGTTTAGACTTCAATATTTTTTACTGAGATTCGTTACAATATTTTATATGTAATGTGACAAAGATCGACAGATTCTGGGAAAGTTTTCGATACCGTGTAAGAAACGAGAGAAGGACATAAGTAAATTGTGGATAACGTACGTACTTTGATCTAACACACGACCTCCCGACCCTTCTTCCCACTCTTCGTCATCCTGTGTTCTATGGTGGGAGTCTCTAGGATTTCATGAAAACTCAAAGTCAGAGGGATGGACACTCAATTCATTGTAGTGCTTCGTTATATGTCAAGTGACAGTTCTTCTACCATGTCTTCCACTTAAGAGATCCTTAGGTCTCCACTTCGACACCACCCTACCTCACCTGATTCAACTAAGATCTCAAGGTCTTAAATTCGATCTGACAATTCTTATACATCCTAATCCTCTCGGTCTTTTCCCCCTTTCTCGTAGTAGTCTTTTTTTATCATCAAACTTATACGGTTCACAAGATCCCTGTCACGTGTTTTGACTTACAAATCTTTGTCTCACCAAAAATAATCCTTTCACGGAACTTTATTTTTAGGAACAACATAACTAAGACATAACGATAATTTACATGTATTATGCGTGCATGGGAGAGTTCCCCACCCAATGCTGTTTATAAATAACTCGAGTGATCAAGTGTCGGATCACTAAATCCCATCTAAACTACTCACCAGGAAGGCCCGAACCGACCCGAGTAGGTGAACAGACACTCGGTCAACCGACAACCAAACACACCTTGTCTGAATTGGTCCTACTGTACCTGTTTACCTCGGAGACGGGACGACGGTACGGAGAGTGGACGGTCGTCCGACCGGACCCGTGTATAAGAGTACCGTCACTACCTCTACGTTCTCTTCTCTTGGGGTTAGAATGTTTACGATAGGTAAGAAGACGAACGCTTTGTCAACGATCGTAAGGGAACTGGTTTTGTTCAGTGTCCCGGTGGGGGAGGGTGGGGTGATACGTCACATAGCATCTATATGTGTCGCTAGACAACGTCAATAGATAACAACGAGTTGCTTTATAAGGTTTTGAATCAGCGAATTTGTGTTAAATAATCTGAAGTGTCCAAGATACCTAATTCTTAAGTCCCTCTCGAATCGACTGGATCAGAAGACTAGCAGCACTACAGTCACCATAAGTAGACCATCTATCTGACAAGACCTACTAGGTCCCGTCGAAACGAGTATACGGACTACAGAACCGATCTTCAGACCCGAGTCGACCTGAAAATTAACATGAAACAAGGTCGAACTACTCCAGACTCCCTCTGAGTTTTAGGAAAGTACCACGTTCGAAAAGGGTGTCAGTCGGAGGGTTTTCTCGATCCCGTCCTTGGTGTACCGGAAAAGACTGGTGTGTCATTCGAGACGACTCGAGTCATCCAGTCTCGTCTGTGTCGTGGAGGGTCTAAGGTCCTCACCCCTGTGTCTGAAATACCCTTCTTATACTTTCTTAAACGTCTGTACAAACCTTTGGTGGTACCAATAAGGTGTTTGTTGTTTAATAGATGTAAAAAGGGTACACACTTAATATTCGGGAACACCGAGTCGGCCATTTCTTAGACGGGTGTTATACTAGGGACCCAACCCTTCTAGGGGACCTCTTCCCTTTCCAATGGGTGAGGTCATAAGACCGGACCCCTTAAGGTACCTGACATATCAAGTACCCCAACGTTTCTCAACCTGTGCTGACTCGCTGAAAGTGAAAGTAAGTATTCGGGACCCGAAGGGTCCACCGTGATCCCCATTTCTTGGGTGGACGGTTACGTTCTCTGTACTCTCTACACCCAAGTCGGGGATCCAGTCCTCCTCCCGTACCGTTGGTTGAGGTCATAAGAATGAACCTCTTACGGTATCTGTCTACTCGGACCTTCCGATGCCAAGTATTCCAGCTTTTTTTCAGGTTCTTCAACCTGTGTTGACTTCACTAAATCGTGTGTACGTCCGTGAGTACTCGGGGTGGGTAGGCTTCTGGGTAGGGTAAGACTATAGTTGGAATCCGTGTTCCAAGTTGTAGAATAGATTTAGTCCACATCGACTTTGGAAGTGGACAAGATCTTATCGTATAATGACAACGAAAATAGAGTATAACTTCGATCATTTACTAAAAGTAACTTCATTTTCACAGTCGCAGTGGTAAAGTTCTGAACAAATTGTAAGAACAGATAAAACACATTCAGTGAACTCAATTTTATTATACAGTATCATGGGACTAGTCCTAGGTCACCTCACCTTTTACGACGATGGAGGGGTTCGGATACCTTAAGGGTGAAAAGACGACACTCATGAAATTTATGTGTTATTGGAAGGTTTATTACCTCGGAATAAAAAATCCAATTTTTTAATACTTATACATCAGAAAAAGAAACAACAACAACAAATCAGTGATTCAGTATAGACTGAGAAACATTGGGGTACTTGACATCGGGTGATCCGAGGAGACAGGTACCCTAAAAGTCGTTGTCGTGACCTCACCCAACGGTAAAGGAAGAGGTCTCCTAGAGGGGTCGGGTTCTTAGCTCGGGTGGACGAACCGTCCACCCAAGAAATAATAACTCGGTGGACTCTTCGGGGGTGTGGGATCACTCAGTGGACCTTGTGGGGGATCCCATGTCTGTATGACATCACTTTCGTCAAGTGAAATAGTCTCCTGTAAGTCACTTGTCTTCCACGTAATTATTTTCTTTTTCAGACAGTGTTTCATCCCTACCTGTGTTTCAACTTTCTTGTACTTTAACGACATAGACGCTGTCTTTCATTTAACGTCTTTAGAGACAAAAAAGGTTGTCGAGTAATGGAGTCACTACATCAGTTTTGTAATACCTTCTAACCTTGAATAAAAGGATATTTTACGTATGGGTCACCTCTGACTAAACTTTTTAATTGTGAGACATAGTCACCTCTAATTGTTAAAAAGGAGGAAAGACGTGCGAAGGGTAAACATTGAAGAACCACAGAACCCAAAATACAAAGTATCATCGGAGTATTTAGTAAATTAAGAGAACTTGTTAATTGACTCGATTCAACCGTTACAATTATAGAAAAAACAAGAAAAACTCTTACTTCCGTATGACTCAACTTTAAAGAGTGAATTACGGTGGATCTTGTAGTCATTGGCACGACCCTAATTTAAAAAATTTAAGAATGAGTACCCGAAATGGACACAACGAAACTCGGTGATACCGGAAAACTAGAAACGAACCTTATTTTCTTAAGAACTACTAATTCATTCACCTGAAAGAAAATTCAGTCGTTTATTACTCCGAAAGGTTTGATTTCCGTCATTCGTATCTTTTAGGTTATTCTTATGATGAAATATTTTATCTCAACGATGTTTCGTCGGATAATTCGACCTTTTTTTTTTTTTTTCTGTCAACTACTGACGCTAAGAAGTTCTTAGGAAAAAATCCTTCCACCTTCCATTTTTAGACTGACAGGACAGATGGAGGTTGGGTTTCGTCTCAGACAACCAACTAAAATCTCATCTTTTTGACCTCCTCAAGAGAAGACAGTTGGGGGTCTATAAAGATGTTTCGTCTCGGGAAGATTGTCACTACCATCCATCACCGACTATCCCTTTAAATCCTATGACTGTTTGAACCTTATCTTCACCATACATAAGTGTACTGAGAACTCGTCCAGACTCCTAGGTCCACTCCTACCTTTGGTGCTGAACCGAATACCACCGACACCAGGTGTGACCACGACGACGACGACGACGATTCAGCGAAGTCAGAACAGGCTGAGACACGCTGGGGTATCTGCCGTCGGGTGGCCCGAACGGGTAGGGACCCTAAGAGGTCCGTTCTCGCGACCTCACCCAACGGAAAAGGAAGAGGTTACGTACTTTCACTTTTCACTTTCACTTTAGCGAGTCAGTACAGGCTGAGAATCGTTGGGGTACCTGACGTCGGATGGACCGAGGAGACAGGTACCCTAAAAGGTCCGTTCTCATGACCTCACCCAACGGTAACGGAAGAGACGGTGTGACCGTGTTGAAGAGATTTCATTACACATCCAATTATTCTGTCTACCAAACACACCAGAAACTAACTACGAATCAACCAGATACTACTTAAACTCCTATAACAGTCACCTCAGACATACGTTGACTGATATCTTGACCTTATTCTTTCACTTGAGTGTATCCTTAAATATCTGCACCCCTTTCCTCATCTTCCGAAAACTTACACGTATTCCGACTTCCTAGCCTTTTCCGCTACCGTTGGGTGAGGTAATGAGAACGGACCTCTTAGGGTCCCTACCCCTTCGGACCACCGTCGGTAGATACCCCAGCGTGTCTCAGTCTGTGTCGATTTCGTTGAATCGTCGTCGTCGTCGTTCCGACTTCCTATCTTATCGGTCTCCCTCTCCTGTCGACCCGTCTCTCCTCCAACCACTACTTCCAACTTGAACTTCTCGCACTTATTAAGTGTCACTATGGTTTCAGGTCTCTCACCGAGATTACCACTCACAGACTTCATCCTATTATCCTCCATCATCTAAGTCAACATACCATCTCTCATCCTAAACTACCTTTTTAATCAGACTTTAGGTACACGGTACAAGGAGTTCCCTACACCTACTAACTCTTCTACTTACTGCTGTTCTCTTCATTTCTCCTTTGACCTCCTCCCACATTTGTGGTTTCGTTTTCCTAGAAAATACTCTCACCTCATTATTAGTCACTTCTTGATTTCTCGAAGAACTACTTTCACTTTCTCTTCTCACTTTTTCGACCGAATTTTGCGTTGTAAGTTTTTTGATTCTAGTACCGTAGGCCAGGGTAGTGAAGTACCATTTATCTTCCTTGTTCTTACCTTTGTCACTCTCTGAAAACTCCGTACCCCCGAGGTTTTAGCGACGTCCACCACTGACGTCGCTACTTTAATTTTCTGCGAACAAGGAAAAACAAAGAAAACCTTCTTTTCGATACTGGTTGGATCTGTCGCATAATTTTTCGTCTCTGTAACGAAACGGTTGTCTCCAGGTAGATCAGTTTCAATACCAAAAAGGTCATGAGTAGATACTTACACTCTCAACCTGGTGTTTCTTCCGACTAGTGTCTTCTTGACTACGAAAACTTGGACACCACAACCTCTTCTGAGAACTCTCAGGGGACCTGACGTTCCTCTAGTTTGACAAGTTAGGATTTCCTTTAATCAGGAAATATAAGTAAGTTTCCTGACGACGACTTCGACTTTGAGGTTATGAAACTGGTGGACTACGTTTCTTAACTGAGTAACCTTTTCTGGGACTACGATCCTTTCTAACTCCCGTCTTCCTCTTCCCTTGCCGTCTCCTACTCTACAAACCCACCGAGTCACCTGTACTCAAACTCGTTCGAGACCCTCAACCATTACCTGTCCCTTCGGACCGTACGACGTCAGGTACGTACCCCAGTGTTTCTCAGTCTGTACTGACTCGTTGACTTGACTTTACTCTCATTATTAGACCTCCGTCGCTATCTTTTCAGAACGGTCGTTAGTGAGTCTGGGTGGAGTGACGGACAGGGAGGTCACCGTAAACAGTCACTCCGTCCCTCCTTTAAGGATCAACTAATAAAATTTTTAATCTCTTAAAATTTTTATTTCAACACCAAAAACAAGTATGTAACAGGAAGGATCACATTACTTACGTTTTTATGTCCCGACTGGAGGGAGAAGAGGGAAGTTGTAAAAGGGGAGACTCAAATAAAATAGTAAAACACTAAATAAAAGGAACTCCTTACGTGTCACAAATAAAATTGGATTAACGGAACATTCTTTATAACCTCGGTCCGTAAAGTGCCTTCCGGAACATATAAAAAGAAGAAATTCTGAGAAAAGAGCAGTCTCCCTTTATGAATTTAGACCAAATTAGGTCGAAATATATTGGATCAATTTGGTTGTAAGAGGTCGGAGGACTTTAGTGACTTGGAACATCATAAATGGGTACCTTTTGCAAAAAACACTGCCTGGTATATCGGTTCTGGTTTTTCTTCGGTCGTCCTGAATAGAAAAACGTGTACACTAAAGGTAGCTAACAATTATAAATAATTGTCCTTTATAAATGAGGTAGATCGAAAGAAATATCAGACCTTGTACGACCGACTCTTTCTTACATTATTTTAGACACTTCAGTAATCACTGTTTCTGGTTTCCCGAAAGTCTTAACAAAAGGTCTAAAAGATTAAGACTCCGTTTCACCAAATAGAAAAAGAGGGATGGAGGGTCGACGATGAGAAAGAAAAGAGAGAAAGAGAAAGAAAGAACGACAAAAAGACCACATTGAATGTATATCAGTCGTGTGTTTAGAATTTACATGTCGAGTTATGTAAAAATGTATCTACGTATATATGAGGGTATTTGGAGTGAGTAGAATCTAACAAAGACAGTAGGGTCGTCACAGGGAGACGACGGAGGATCGATAGAAGTCTCACTTGGTAACAAGACCGGAGATGGCAGTATGTAATCTAAATAATTAAGAATTTTAAGAGACACAGACCGAAACAAGTGAATTATAAAAGAGACACGCCAAGAAGGCACAACGACTCACATTGACATTAGACAACAAGTGACGACACATGCGAGTCAGTGAGTCAGTAGAGGTTGAGAAAACGTTAGGGCACCTGACATCGGGTGGTCAGAGGAGTACCCTAAGAGGTCCGTTCTTATGACTTCGCCCAACGGTAAATGGAGAGGTCCCCTAGAAGGGTTGGATCCCTAGTTTGGAGTGGACGGTGAAGACGTAACGTCCACCTAAGAAAGGACGACTCGGTGGTCCGTACTATAAATTAACA
This sequence comes from Capra ibex, assembly GCA_006410555.1. Taxonomy (NCBI): domain Eukaryota; kingdom Metazoa; phylum Chordata; class Mammalia; order Artiodactyla; family Bovidae; genus Capra; species Capra ibex. Next base: position 26,486,672 of record SJYO01049755.1, on the reverse strand, counting down.
TACTTATAGAGGATTAAAGAGACAAAGTAACGAATCCCTGTAACCTATTAAAGGTTAAACCCCGATAAAACTTATTTCGAAGATTCTTATAAGAACATGTACGTAAAACTATCTTTCTTAGTGAGTAAAGGTATGGTTCTTTACCTTAAGGACCCAGAAACTCGGACTTATCTATGAGGTTTCAAAAGTTTTCACTAGTAAGATTTTTTTTTGTTTGTTTGTTTGGTTTTTTTTCACCAGTAAGATGAAATGTGAAACTGTTCGCAAAGTACTATTCAGTCCAAAAAGGTGTAGGAACAGTTGTGAACATCAACAGTCACGAAAGTTAAAATCGGTAGCATCCTCTCGACAAGTCAAGTCAAGTCAGCGAGTCAGTACAGGTTGAGAAACACTGAGGCACTTAGCGTCGTGTGGTCCGGAGGGACAGGTAATGGTTAAGGACCTCAAGTGAGTCTGAGTGTAGGTAGCTCAGTCACTACGGTAGGTCGGTAGAGTAGGAGACAGCAGGGGAAGAGGAGGACGGGGGTTAGGGAGGGTCGTAGTCTCAGAAAAGATTACTCAGTTGAGAAGCGTACTCCACCGGTTTCATGACCTCAAAGTCGAAATCGTAGTAAGGAAGGTTTCTTGAGGGTCCCGACTATTCTTTTCGAATAAGAATTAGATTTTGGTCCTGCTAAAATTCTACTTACTTATTTTCGTATCCAAGTTCGTCTTCCGGTAATTAGAAGGTCTCGAATAACCTCACGGTGTCAGTCTCTAAACAACTCGACTACAAAGAGATTTATATTGGACGTTTAGTGGATGGAGTTGAAATAAGTCCTACTATGAGGACCGAAGTTGGGACTAGGTGACTTAGTCTTAAGGACAGGAGCTTGACACATGGTTTACACATGGTTTGAGTGAATCATTGAAGATATCTACAATGTCTAACATACATTTGGTGACGTATGTCTAATCTTACTGTCTCTAGAGTTTACCATTACATCTTTAACCCAATTTAGATACAACTGACATAACGTTCCGTTCGTCAACTCCATGGGTTTTTAGTCCTGTCGGAGTCCTTTAGTGTCAGTGGTGACTATAATCTACTAGTGAGTATAGTCTACTAGTACATACCCATTAAACTTAAGGTCTCCCTTTTCTCTTACTCCAGTTCCTTTATAAACTTAAAAGAAACCCTCTGCCTCTTAATAGTTCTCAATCACGTCCGTAGTTTGGTATGTAGGTTCCTTGAGTCTCTTGTGTTTTGTCCTGTTCATGGTTTTAAGTTAGTTAGTCTGTTTTGTGTGGTACGGTTCCGGATAGTATAACGACTTCTGGTTTACGTTATATAATAGAGATAAGTTTTACGTACATTTGTAAAAACAGTAACTAATAGGGTACCGAAAAAATTAAGTTCAATATTCGAAAACATTCTCCTACCACGACAACAACCGAATGGTCAAGTCTCGTAGGGACGAGGAGACTAAATGAAGGTGTGAAATAATATAATACAGTACTATCCGTACAGTCACGGTCATAAACTTCAACTGGGTAATTCCAGTGTGGGAGGTTTATAAGTGTTGAGTAAAAATATTTGATGAAAACAACAACAAAAATTAAATGATTACCGTCGAGAATGTTCTCGAACGTACCGTCCATAAATCATATATACATATAGTAGAGTGAATTAAGAGTTAAGAGTCCTGTTGAAATAAGTCAAGTCAACGAGTCAACACAGGTTGAGAAACGCTGGGGTACTTAGCGTCGTGCGGTCCGGAGAAACAGGTAGTAGTGAGGGCTTCAAGTGAGTTTGAATGTAGGTAGCTCAACCACTACGGTAGGTCGGTAGAGTAGGAGACGGCAGGGGAAGAGGAGGACGGGGGTTAGGAGGGTCGGAGTCTCAGAAAAGGTTACTCAGTTGAGAACCGTACTCCACCGGTTTCATGACCTCAAAGTCGAAATCGTAGTAAGACAGGTTTCTGTTTAAATAATTTATTGATAATAATAGGAAAAATTTTTTGTGTACATCTTTGACTCCTATTTTCCTGAATTTTACAACAAGTTTAACTAGTTCGTCTATTCACTTTGTTGATCTTAAATTTGGGTCCGCTAGACTGAGGTCTTGAGGATGAGAAAGAGAAAGGTACAAATAAGTCAATATTAACCGTTTATTTTCAATATGTATAAATTCCATGAACTGAACTACAGAACTATATAGATATACTCACCTTTGTTGATGTGAATTGGTAAGACGATATGTGTAGAATTAATCTTTTGTTTCTTTGGTGTGGAGTAATGACGTGTGTATGTGCATTCTCGTACACATATACATCGTACTTACATGTCGTCTGAAATAAGGGACAACAATGATTCTCAACTCTCGGGTCAAACGAGTTGTCCAATCCTGGATAAAACAGAGAAATGGGAACAAAAGTAAACGGGACAACGTTGTCGTCTGACCAACTTTACTTGTTTAGGAAAACTTGAGATCTCAACACAATGTCCTCAACCGTCCGACCGCGCCTCTACGCCACAAAGGATGTACCGTCTACGACCAGAGCAGAGAGGCTACACACCTCTCTACGTTATTTAGTCCTTTCTCCGACACATGGGTTAAGGCTCACGTCCCACACACCCGCCTGAGAGTTGTCCCTAAGACTATTTAAAATCTCTAACGAGTGGTCGTTCAAGAAAAATGGGGTAAAGTGACAAAAGAACGTCCGAAGAAGAAAAATTTACTGAACATCGTTGATCAAGGATGATAGTCACAAAACAAACAAACAAACAAAAAATTCGTCTCCTGTTGTCATTTTCTGTCTGTTCTGGTCCGGAATGTTTTTTACACAGAAAAGTTACCAGTATACCATTTTAGATTTCTACGAATGTAAAAAATCTATTAAAAATCTATTAAGACGAGACTAATAAACCCATTTACGATCGTAGACGAGGAATAACAAATACGAAACAGTCGGGTCCTGTGGATGAAAGTTTAGAGGAGAGAGGGGTCACGTGTATATAAGTCTTCTTACAAATGACACTCGGTAAAGAGAAATGATCTTCCTTTTGTCTTGCCCTCTAAAGATTCCTAATCCCATGTAAGGTATCTACTTTCCAACCCCAAAATGTGTGTTATTATAGGAAGTAGGAAACTGGGGAGACCGAGAAGACCGAAATTGTCAAGGGAATACATGGTTGGGGACCTGTGACAGTCGTATCTTTGGTGTGTCTTGAGTGTAGAGATAGATCTTTTGAAAGTTTATTTCACAATAGACGAACTACAAAGTGACAGTAAAGAGGTAAACGGAAAGGAGACGTAGAATGTATAAAGAGAGACTATAAAACTAGATATTCCTGAACGGAAACTAATTCCCGGGACGAGAAATTTACAAGAAAGAGTCAAAGAGGTGAAATAGTTTTCTAACCTCCGTGGAGACCACTGGGTTGTAGGGACTGTATAATTTAGACCCACAGTTAACGTTCGAAACTAAACTGTTCGGAGAAGGTAAAGAATTAAAGTTACTGAAACATTATGACTTAATAAAGAAAAACATCCGTAGACTAAGAGAAGAGGAGTTTGAAGGGACACAACGTATCCAAAAAGTGTTAATTTCGGTGACCTAACAAATCTTAGATTAGCACCTGTGTACACGGAAAAAAGAAGACTTTTCTGTTCCTATACCTCGAAGTATTTAGTCTTATAACCCGAATTTTATATTAAATATTCCTTATTTATGTCCTTTACATTTAGTACGAATTCTTTCCGAATGAAAGTAGAATGTTCGACTTAACTTTTTAGTACACCGATGTAAGCATTCACTACTTTTCTGCAAGACTTTTAGTTTAGAGTTCCAATTTAGACTTCCGTGTAAATCGCCGATAAACTCGTAAGGGGCACAGGGGTTTTCCACACACACACCCATACTAGGATAGCTACTTAGAGTACCGAATCAAGTAAATTTTCCACTTAAGAGTAATCCCGACTGAAGACACAGGAATACTAAAAAATTGTAAAGCCATTAAATTTCTCTCGGATGTCGACATTATTAGACTAGGTTTTTTATATGTCCTGAGATTTATTTCCTTCGGACCTTCTGATAACAAAATGATAGTTTTTTTTTTTTTAGACTTTCTTGACAATGTCTAAGTTGAAAGTTGACACAGGTCTGAAGAATCGTGACATACTAATTCCTTCTTTAGATCCCTATCAGTGACGTCTGTAAACACAAGAAATACAATCTTCGTTCTACACTTTTACCAGGTTTACCGATCGTAACCCTGCTGTACCGTTCCTTCTATATCGGGTTTGGTTATCTTTAAACTACGATCTCATCTCTATATACCAAAATCCTGACAGCTAAGATATTTCAGGATAGATTCCTATCTTAGTAGATTTAGTAGTCAATTCTGTGTAAAACCTCGATAAGAAGTGACATTATCACTCCAACATTGTAAACTGTAGAAATACATCTTCTGAATTAAATTGGTTATATCAAAAACAACTGAGGTTCGACAACTACAATACTATCGTCACCTAAATAGTCCATATTCTACAAAGAAGTCAGAGTCAAGACAAAAATACCCGACTAGTCATAAGTCGAGAAGGAAACTGTCTTCGACAGAGGACCGAAAACTCCCACACACAAGAGTGCCGGTGTTGCACCACCTCACACACACAACTAAATGTCTAAAAACATCGACTTTCGTACATAAGACGTTACGAGGTAATCAGACGTATGTTTCCCTTTGTAAAGTGAACACTTTTCGTTCGAGTGAATTCAACGACTCTTCTACATCGAAGGCGATCTCCGTTTCCTGTTACTATGTAAAGGGGGTACCGAAATAACAAACACTTAAACTAAACACATAGACCACAGAATACTAAATTCCTTTGGGTCATATGTTGTAGATTTAAACATTTTATTCCCTAGGAACTCAGAGACAGACAAGAACAAAAAGAGAACAATTTCAGTGTCTAAAAATGTTATTTAAACGGGTTTAGTTACAAGTCACACCATATCCCTGATTTTCGTATCCGAACTGCGAAGGGACCACCAGGTCGCCGATTCTCAGGAGTGAGGGTACTTCTCCCTGGTCCAAACTAGGGACCAGTCCCTTGATCTAGGGTGAACGACGTTGAGTTCTTTGATATCGTTGATTTTGGGTCGAGTCGGTCAAATTAATTAATCAAAAAAACTTCAGAGTATCACGGTCTAAACTGGGTTTTGTAGTTAAGAAGAACGGTCCTCCAGAAACAGTATTAGAAATTGTAGAGACCCGATTTAAAAGAGTAGACTTTTTATTCTCTTCATTAATACGAACATATATTCTGAGTTTACTTTATTAAGTGTAGTTCGTGTATTGTCTATCTAATATGTATCTATAAATACACACATACTTTTATATACATACATATACGTATATACGTATACATGAATCCTAAATGTATCACTAGTTTATGTCTCACACGATAATAATGTATCACGGGTGTCACAAAATACCTTTTCCTCTGTGAATATTTTAGTTATCTATTACATGTGTGTGTTAAAAATCGTCGTCTAAATAGAATGATTAATACATAACGTCTCCGGTGATAAGGAAAACTAGGGGACGTGTGTGTGAATGAATGTTACCTCTACCCACTGGAGTCCCGTAGGACCGACCCCGTCACTTCGTGGACCCGACCAAATTTGAGTCCGTTGTACAGTTCAAACAAAACAGTCTCTGAGATAGTCCGTGGTGAAACGGATGACTCAGGCACAGTCTCGAACCCCGAAGGGGTCTTTCGTCCGAATCTCTTCCTCTAGACTCACAACCCTCAAATAACCCACCACAGGATGAAGGGTGGACGATCCTTTCGTTTTCTACGTCCTAAGTCCGACGCTAAGTCAGTAGTGTTCTGGAGTTGGTCGAAACCTCGTCCCTGACTGGAAACCTTAATTAGGTCTGGTCCCGTCGCCATCGACCCCCGACCTGGAAATGTGGATACGGAAGAACAAGGGTGGGCGGGTGGTCAGCGACGAAGACCCGACGAGAGTCTTTGTCCCAGTACTGGAACCCGTCGCACTGAGAAAAGTCGGGTCCTGTAGTGGGTCTTCCCGAAGTTCGTTGTCAGTGAGGGTGGACCCCTCAAGAAGTCATAGATTCACTGTGCCGTACCTCAGAGGGTAGGCAATCTTGGCTAGTAACAGTCTTTAACTAAACTGGACTCAATAGACCAGAGCCGAAAAGAGAACAAAAAGAAGGAGACAAGAAAGGAAAAGAGGGTGGGAAGGTAGTTGGTGATTAACTACGGGACGATACATCGTTCATATGAGATTACTCCAGACCTTTAAGTTTATAAAAAATTTTCTCTAAGAGAAGGATAAGGTTCCGAAGCAAGTTTATTTCTCTGTTTGGTCCGTCGTTTTACCCGTCACTACTACTGGACACCTTAACCCTTTTATTAGTAAGTTGTAAGACGACAGAGAACGGGAGGTACACTAGTACAGTGATTTTAAGAGTTCGGGACAAAAGGAGTAAAAATTTTATCCCTATCGTTAATTTGGATAGGTCTCCTGACAGGGTTTCTTATTTAATTTCTTACTCTTTAATAATTGTAAATATGGGTCGGGTATTAACAGGTGAACTAAAATAACCACTACAAAAATAACAACCATTTTTACTGATACAGTCTCCAAGTGACTGGGAAAAGGTACATTGAGGAAGTGGAAATAGACCCCAGTTTGTTTTCTATGGAGTGGATCCGCTCCTCGAGGCACCAACTTACTGGACCACAGAACCTGAGGTGGGAAGGTATGTAAGACATACACTCCCTAAGGTACAGAATTCTTGGAAGGTAATGTTTTATACGTCAATGATGTGGACCAACCCGAGGAGTCACAGGTAGTGTTTACCAGAACAGAGAAAGAATTTGGTGTAAGGAAGACTATAGAACAAGAGGGTCTAAAACAAAAGGGACAGAGATTCGTGAGTAAATCGTCACACAGGGACAACCGGACAAAATGACTAGATGGGTGAATTACGATCTCCAGGAGTTTCCTGGTCGGAATCGCGGAGAGGAGACAATTAGAGGGAAAGAGAAACTACTACCCAAATATACAGTAGAGATGCTAGAACCGAGGGTTCGATTTGAGGTCTGGACTGACGAGAAACGTCGAGGTCGAACATGTGAAGGTGTGGGTGAAATGACCATTTATAGAGTATCCGTATCCGTCAAGTCTAAATAAGGTGTAGGATTGGTCTTCATAATTAAAGAGAGAAGACTGAAGAATTGAGTCATAAGAGGTACAGTCATTAATGGGAAAGAAAATAAAATAATTGGTTAAATAAATAAAATAACCGGGTAGGTCTTTGGGCTCTACTAGGAACCGTAGACAAAGAGAGAACGGAGTTTATGGATTAGGTAGTGGTTTAGGAAAACTAAGATGTAAGGTTTATAGAGGAGAGAGACGTAGAGGTATTAGTGGAAGATCATCTTCGGTGGTAGTAGATACCTGAGTTGATCTCGAGATCAGAGGGATGATCGAAGAGATGGAGGTCTACAGTGGAACTGGAAGTTGACCCTGTAAAAAAATTATCGGTTTGTCACTCAAAAATTTATGTTTATCGTAGAATAGTGACGGGACGAATTTTGACATAAAACTAAAGGATAGTGTGAATCTTATTCATTACCCTAGGAAGAAAACGGAGGTTCTGGTTCTTACTAGAATTGAAACAGACAGGAGTAGAGTCCGGTAACCAGAGGTGGGAGGAGTGTTCCGGTGGAGGTGAGAGACCGGAAGAACGGAAATGACTTTCATTATCAGACACCTCTTATAAACGTATATAAAAAAGAAGACGGAAGTTGGAGAAAGAGACATGAGAAGTGGTCAGAAAGAGTAGGAAGTCTAGAATCACAAGGAGGGAGCGATTTAAAGTCGAGACACCCATGTCTTTGGTGACATAAGTGGCGAACACGGGTCGTAGGTCGGAGTACCGACGCAATCTAATAACAAATAATCGACTTCCGTACTGGAAACATCTGTGTCACACTTAAACTTAGTCTACAAAACCGAGATTAGAGACGAGACGATCATAATCCGTACACTGAAACCCGTCCAGAGAAGTGAAAAGACCCGGAGCAAAAAACAAAGAAGATTGGAAGTTTTTACCCCTACTATGGTAGAGAAAAGGAAAAGAATGTCCCGGTAATTAGGTAGTTTTGAAATAACTTGTGGATAGTTCACGACTCGTGACCTCGACGAGTCAATTTACTTTGAGTGTAAGAGAAATATTTCTCACGTCTTAAACCTTCACTTCTGTCCGTACACTTGTTTACGTACTATTATGATATTATATTATTCACATTACCATCTTTGTTCCGTAAGGAAATACTTTAGAGACAAAATTATTACTTCTTCATATGACTCAGGTCATGGTACGTCACTCACGTCGCGCACACGTGAGTCAGTACGGGTTGCGACACTCTGGGGTACCTGACATCGGGTGGTCCGAGGAGACAGGTACCCTAAGAGGTCCGTTCTTATGACCTCACCCAACGGTACGGAAGGAGGTCCCCTAGAAGGGCTGGATCGATAGCTTGGACACAGAGAACGTAACCGTTCACCTAAGAAATGGTGACCGTGGTGGACCTAAAAGATGGATTAAATTGAAAGTGGATCTTTCGAGTTTCAACTTTTTCAGTTATAAGGGTGAAATGTCTACTCCTTTGACACTGTATCAGTGGAATTCATTCGAGGTAAAGTATCCTGATCACCCATCTTCACGTCTCTAAGATTGGGTTCGAAAGATGAGTTCAAGTCCAACGAAAGGAGGGGTGGTTTTTACTTTTATGTTGTAATTTGATTCAGTAAGGGAATAACGATTTTCTTACTCAATTGATTCCAAATTTATTTCATAAAATAACGGTTTATATTCAGTCTTGTTTTTTAAAATGGTTTCTTAGAGTGAAAAAGGAAGTCAAAAAAAGGATCAAAAGCCTCAGATAAAAATAATAGTAAATGTTAGAGAAACTAACCAATATCGTACAGAAATAAACATGCGTGTCATTCGTTTCACAAAAGATACTGTTACTAAACTTTGAAAAACTCTAGTCTACGGAACATACACCGTAAAACCAGGGTTTTGTGACCGGGAGTATACTCCGATAACATATTTTGGGTTCACCCGTAACGAAACGAAAGAAAGGTTTATTAAGAACTTTACAGAGTAATGTTGAATTTCAAGAAATTTCCCCCGAGTTAAACTCTAATTTATATACTCCATGTGTAGGACATTATTACCTTAATATTCTTTCCTTTTATTCCTGTCGATTCACTGAACTCGGTAGTTCGAGTTCACCGACTCTCATTGTCACTCACTTCCTCACATGTCACGTCCATAACTACATTATTAACCGACATGACACATTCAACCAACATACCATGTAAAGTGGACTCGTCTCCCCGAGTAGTCTCTGAGTGGATATCAGAATCCTGACCAACAGTAGTAGTAGGTACCGATTAAACGTAACTTTCGAGTAACCCCCTGAAGGGATCACTAGGTCACCGATTCGAAGACGTGAGGGTTACGTCCCCCGGGTCCAAATTAGGGACCAGTCCTTTGATCTAGGGTGTACGCCGTCTTCTAGGACTCACGACGTTGACTCTAGGTCGTGTCAGTTTATTTATTTTTATAAAGAAAATTTTTTTCTTTCTAATAATACATGGTCCGTGTCACGAAAGAAATATAGTAGAGTAAATTAGAAGTATTTATAAAGATATTGTCTCCACGACAATAGGGTGGGTAATCCTTCCACCCATTTACTTCAGAATTTAGTCTAATTCATTGAACGAATTCCATCGTACCGTACAATAACCACCTCTAGACAAAACGTGGGTTCGTAGACTGAGGTGTCTGTACGGGAACTGGCAGTATTTCGGTAACCAGGGACGACAGACTTAGTAGGTCGAGGGGGAAGGGGACACGACGGTCAGAAGTCCTCACTAGAGTGAGTAGGATTGTGCTCGGGAGAGGGAAGAGAAGAGTGAGAAAAGAAAGGTGGGAGGAGGACAGGTCGAAACATTAGGACGTCTACTCTCTTCCTTCTTTTATTTCGATAGTAGGTAGGTAGGTACAAAGTTCAAGGCGTTAGGAATCGTGGTTGTGAGCGGACCTGATGGTCCCCGACAACGTTCGGACGTTAACGTTTCAGTCCCACGACCGTGACATCTGTACCACTTCGTCGGTTAAGTTTATATGTCCTTTAACGTTGTACCCTGACCACCGGAATCCCAGACGGTACGGGAGGTTGAACTCAAAGGTTACTGTTTCAAGTAAAACTGAGAGAGGTTTATGATATAGTGATCAAATAATTTGTGATAAGACTTACAATCGTTGTCTTTTTACTGTTCTACATGGACACGAAATTTTTCTGTAGAGACATTGTAGTGGCCTACAAAATGGACATCTAAGAGTCCCCTCAGACCCTCTCCAATTCTGAAATCGGTTGGGAGTTTCGGGTTGTCAGTTCTTCCCCTACCCCCCTCCCTTCTGTACTCCTTTGTCTTGGACATCCCTCTGTCTTTATGTTCTTTGCAATGCCTCTTAGACTAACACGACGAATAGAATAAGGTCATATTGAAAATCACCATATTAAACAACTGTAGTTTAAAACCTGAAATTCGAACTACTGGAATGAAAATGAGGGAGAACCTCCTGTCTTTCCTTGTGATACATGTACACGTAAAAAAATAACAGAGAAGTTGTAACTTCGTTACGGTTTGTCATAGTCAGTTAAAAATATCAGAACGAAAGGAGTTTAAAAGTAGTGAATAGTTTGTCTCCTTAGACTAAAGTGAAAACATTAACAGAGTCAATTTGGAGTGAACTTTACAACACCAATCCCCGAGACTCCCGGTAGTTCGGGGCTACGTACCTTTAAAAAGGACCATCTTGACTTGACCTTAGGAACAAGAAGATCAACATACGAAACCGTAAATTAGAGGTACTCGAACAAAGACGTAGGAATTTTACCTCTTTTCCTCCGAAGGGTCACACTGAATACCTGAGGTACCCCGCTACCTACCCTTACACGGACTGTGTATCATCCACGAAAAAGTTTTGTTACAAAACACAACCAAACGGAGGAATAGACGGGTTCAGGACACCTTGGAGGTTTCGACTGCTACTGAAACACAGAACCTATTCGTAAGACTCTTAGTTAATCAACTTTCACTTGTAGATGTAATCACCAAGAGTTAGTTCCTGTCAAAACGGGAGGTCGTCCGTAAACAGTTTTTAGACTTCTGTGAAAACTGGTGGTGTCCACCCTTATACACGACGACCGGAGATCCGATTTGAAGTACGTCACGTGCCCTGTCGGGATGTTGTCCCTTAAACAACAACTACAACAACGAGTCAACACAAGTTGATAAACGTCGAGGTACCTGACATAAGGTGGTCCGAGAAGACAGGTACCCTAAAGGGTCCGTTCTTGTGACCTCACTCAACGGTAAAGGAAGAGGTCCCTTAGAAGGGTTGGGTCCTTAGTTTGGGTACAGAGGACGCGACGTCGGTGTAAGAAATGGTGACTCGGTGACCTTCACGACTCGGAGTTTACAGTTATCGAGGGTTTATCTGTTCCAGTTCGTTTATTCTAGGTGACATGAACGAACAGTATAATTACTGAAAACTTTAAACCCTGGATGATTCAGTTTAAAAGAAAAGGGAAAATGGGGTTGTAGGACTCTTTCCTAAGGGTCACAGTGGTAGCCCTTCAGTAAGAAAGTCCACGAAGGTAGTATCAAAGCCTCACTTGATGTGGGAAGGGAGATCCTAGAATGTAAAGAAAACCAGACAAAGGATCTTTACCGTTACTGTCAGAGATAAGATGACTGAAGTGACTCACGAATTAGTCGTGTCGTACCCCGTCTCCCATAGTAAAGTAGGGGTCTAAATGTTCACTTCTTTGACTCCGGATCTTTCCACTCAGTAGTGTTATCATTGGTACCACGTTCATTGACCAGTTCGGTTGGGATTGAAAGTTAAGGTCTGGGTTCTGGAGAAAGAAAAAGTGGTTTCGAAAGGATCATCTAAGTACCAAGAACGATATCCAAAAATAGTGTATCAACGAAACACAATCCTGAACACCGTCAGGTCAGTTCTGAGGCGTGAAGGTTACGCCTCGCGGGTCCAAACTAGGGAACCTCTTCCGTTACCGTGGGGTGAGGTCATGAGAACGGACCTTTTAGGGTACCTGCCTCCTCGGACCACCCGACGTCAGGTACCCTAGCGAACCTCAACCTGTGCTGACTCGGTGAAGTGAAAGTGAAAAGTGAAAGTACGTAACCTCTTCCTTTACCGTTGGGTGAGGTCACAAGAACGGACCTCTTAGGGTCCCTGCCCCCTCGGACCACCCGACGGTAGAGACCCCAGCGTGTCCCAGTCTGTACTGACTTCTCTGAATCATCGTCGTCGTCGTCGTCGTCCCTTGCTCTAGGGGGTACGACGTTGATTACGGACCACGTCGGTTTATCTACAATTTTTTTTTTTTTTTTTNAACGGACCTCTTAGGGTCCCTGCCCCCTCGGACCACCCGACGGTAGAGACCCCAGCGTGTCCCAGTCTGTACTGACTTCTCTGAATCATCGTCGTCGTCGTCATCGTCGTCGTCGTCGTCCCTTGCTCTAGGGGGTACGACGTTGATTACGGACCACGTCGGTTTATCTACAATTTTTTTTTTTTTTTTTTTCGAAACTTTGAAAAAAATTGTAAGGAAACCGTAACCCAGTGACCAACCCTACTTGGACACGTCTCTCTGGACGTTCGGATCGTGGGTGGAGAAGTCCGAGACATGTACAGCCTAAATACCGGTACTCACCTTATGGTGTCCTCTCCCCTCTGACAGTTATAGAGTGCACGAAGGACTATTAATTAAAACTTTCTACGGATTACGAGTCACCCAACGAGTGGATCACTGTAAGCTAATGGACTCTTAGGGGTTTCGTTACGTATGTTTGTGACTGTTTATTTTCGTTTACGTGGTTGTCCAGACCAGATGGATCGGTTTCGTCTTTTTTGGAACGTCCACTAAATACTATAGTATTTAGAAGTTGGTATCAGAACCTATTCAACTATGATATGAAGGAGTGAACTTTTTAGACGAGAGTCTATGTTCCCTTCATTAATGACTCAGAAGGGTCCCAGACTTTGTCTTAGGGGTTTGTTTTACAAATTCCAAAGAATTTAATTAAAAACCTCTCCTAAACCATTGACACACAGGACGGTTGTTGTATGTTCCTAAATTGGAAATTAAATGACAAACCTTCGACAGATACGGAACAATCTCTCGGCTTTTTATCACGTGTCCGGTGTAAAAGGGAGACAAACTTTTCGTGATATTAAAGAATGTAAATATAATTATAAAACCGACCCATAATCGTAATAAAAGTAAAGGAGGAAATTTGTAGTAGTCGTGGACTTAAATAAGTTGGTTTTTGGATCCAATAGATTTTGTCAGTAGAATAGGACCCTAATTTGGTGTTTCCTTTTCTTATATATATTGATTCAGTGAAACGATATATCGTCTTTGACTGTTGTTGCGACATTTAGTTAACATGAAGTCATTTTTATTTATTTATTTATTTAAAATTTTTAAATTTTCTCTTTTGAGAAAAAATAGATTCTGACCAAATTTTTTAGTTGTATGTCAGGGGCAGTCATACCATTTAATGAATGTCACTGGTATCACGTTTACAGGTTATTGGGAAGAGAAGGAGTTGTGTCCCTTCGCCAGAAATTAAATGACGATTAGTAAGGCTTACATCGGTTCATTCACTGACCCGAACCGTCACCCGACACAAGAGTCCATCTTTACCCTCCCCTGAATGACCAGAACCTTCCAAAACACGGGGAAGAACGGTCTTCACTCCGTTACCCAACCGACTGGAGTCTCAGGACAAGTGAGACCATGACTAGCCCTGGACCCAATCGCCAATGGACTCTTCTATCCAAACGTGATGGGTAATCCAATATTTTTATGTTTCTCGGTCAAGTCTGATCAACAGTCGGTGGGAACCAGAGCAATCGACTATTAGATCTTATCCAGGGTGTCTTACCTTAGAGTTTGGGACCTGAGTCAGCTTTAGGACTTCCGTTCCGACGGACTTAGGGAAAGGTGACGGTCACCCACCCTATACCCCTGACAACGAAAACGAGTCAACGAGAGAGTACAGGCTGAGAAACGCTGGGGTACTTGACGTTGTGCGGACCGAAGGACAGGAAGTGGTAGAGGACCTCAAACGAGTTTTAGTACAGGCAACTCAGTCACTACGGTAGGTTGCTAGAGTAGGAGACAGCAGGGGAAGGAGAGGACGGAAGTCAGAAAGGGTCTTAGTCCCAGAAAAGGTTCCTCAGTCGAGAAACGTAGTCCACCGGTTTCAAAGTCTCGAAACCGATGTCGTAGCCAGGAAAGTCACTTAAAGTCCCAACTAAAGAAAATCCTAACTGACCAAACTAGAGGAACGACAGATTCCCTGGGAGTTCTTAGAAAAAGTTGTGATACACTCCCTTGTTTCCCATTTTCAATCGATAACTTTCACCGTTAAATACACAGTCTATTCTGGGTAGATGTACGAAACAAACCTAATATTATACTCCACCCCGTTTAAAATTTAATCCTCAAAAGTACTTTGAAGACCTAAAAGGTAAGGATTGAATTTTTATCTTCATTGTTGTGAGTCGGACATAAGATCGTATTGCTTTTACATAGTCTTAACGTGTAAAATCCCCCTTTTCTCGGTCTGACTGGAGGTGACAGTCGGTGGATCAGGGGTCAACAGGGTGTCTCCCAAGGAGAAGTGTGTCAATACAATAGGACTGTAGACTCAGGCATTGGAGACCACATTAACCTATTCCTCCACTTGGGTCCACGTAGATTGTATGTCTGCATACGTCAACCAGAATTCCATATAAGGTGTATTAAACATTCCATAGTATTAATTTTATGGTTTTAAACGGTTATTAATTGAAAAACTTTTATTCAATGGTATCCAAGACTAATAAGAAGGAGTGGATGGAGGACTACCTGAAAGAACTTTACCACTATTCGTCCGGTCTTGCGTCCAGTTGGCTCTTAATGTCTATTCGAACTGAGACTTTCAGTTCTAAGAGGACTCATGTACGCCATGTACTCCAGTCGAACGAGGGGTGGGAGAGGGGGAGCTATAACTGAAAATAGTTCCTCTTTGGGTCCTTATAGACTGAAGTCCGTCCCGACATAAGTCCTTTAGTTTATTACAATAGAATAGATGGAGGGAGAGCAAGAGACGAGAGTGGTGGAGGGAAAGAAGAAGAGTCGAGAAGAGAGAGACAACCGAATTGAGAGGTCGTATAAGAGAGGTATACCACCATCTCTGTCGGCGACTGTCGTTCAGATTCGAATAAAACGGGGAACCCTGTATTAGATTCTTTCTGTCTCTTGTAGGGATAAATCTTTAGTATTAGTAAGATCATTTACAATAACCGGGACAGACCCAGTGTGTGGGTCGTAATTAAATTCTTTAAACAAGTCACGGAGGTAGCTCGGTCCGAGATCGATCCACTAAATTTGATAGAATGTATTGCCCTCCACCCTTCCCTAGTCTTTTATTTTCCATTTGCATTCTTTTACTGCGTCATGAACTTTTCAGGACGTCCCTGAAAAATTGAATCACTTTCGGGAGGGTCCCGAAGGGTCCTCCGTGATCTCCATTTCTTGGACAGACGGTTCCGTCACCTGTCTTCTCTACGCCCAAGCTAGGGACCGAGTCTTTTTAGGGGACCTCCTCCCGTATCCTTGGGTGAGGTCATAAGAATGGACCTCTTAGGGTACCTGTCTCCTCGGACCGTCCGATGACAGGTATCCCAGTGTTTCTCAGTCTGTGTTGTCTTCCCTGAACCGTACGTGTGTTTTTCGGGCTGGTCCATTCCTCCTTGTCGGGAGGGGTGGTTTTCGTTTTCTACTCTACACAAGTTAGGGACCATGTCTGTATCTGGATACTCCTTCTTCCCTACTTCGACAAAGTGCAGAGGGGAACATCTGGGGAGCAAGGGGACAGCAAGAGGTGACGTTCCACTCACCTTCCCACTAGAGTCGGATCACGTAGCACTCCAATAAGGGCACAAGGATGACGAACGGAGTCCGCGTCATTAGTGAAGGACTGGGAACGGAAAGGACGGACTTTTAACCGTCTTCACAGTCCGATACATTTCTCGAGGACCCACCGTCAAATGCCTCCATCAATTTCTCGTGCCGGAGATGTATAAGAACAGAGGATCTAGACGTCGAATCATTTGTACACTGGAAATCGATACAAATCATCGAAAATTAACTAATACCTATTATTATCATAGAAGTCTCTCAACAACTTTTACTCCATTAGGTACATTTCGGGAACCTTGTCACAAATTACAACGATAATGACACTGCCCCTCACCTTCCTTGGTCCCCCTTCGTAGGAGTCCGTCGGTCTCTTGGTACCACGGGTCCATCATGGGTGTACCGTAGCAGTACCACCCAGGACAACCGTTTCCCGTGCACGACCATAAACAGTAAACTAGGAGTGTCAGTGGAGGACTTTATCCCAGTAAAAATCGGGACAACATCTCGACTCCGCTAATTCTGAGTGTACATGAAAGGCCTCGGAAATAGACATGGTAAATCGAGTATTAGGGTGTGAAAACACAAATACGAAGAGAGGAACATAGCATAGCAATAAGGTCTTTAACACTGAAACCTCGGTACCACTCTGACGTCTTTGTACCCAAGTCCGACACCAGGGACCACCAGACGGGTCGGGGGCAGTGAGACAATGAAACCGGGTAGGTCCTGACCCCATCTAGGTCCCCGTAGGTGGAATGCACAGTGAAAATGGTCGTAGTCTAAACCTCGATCGGGGTACGCGTTTACCGACAAACAAACCCCTCGACAAGTCACTGGAGATAAAGACGTTCTTTTCTCCGGGGCAGCAAGTAAGACGTCCTTTTCACCGTAGGGGACGAGTGAACATCCACGTAGTTCTGAAAGGTTATCCCAGCCTCGACTTCGGCGTAGGAGCCGGGCGAGGACGAATGGACTTTAAGGGTAGTCCGGAACGTTGTACGTCAGTCAGTAGAAACTTTCGACACGGTCCCGAAGACGATATCAAGGGACTTGTCTTCTATCCCCAGTGGATTAGATCTGTGGTCTGGTCTGTGCACAGATCTGTGTTCAGAAGAGGGTAAAGGACACACCAAAATCAGTTCATGAAAGAGACTCGGAGTAAAGGAGTACCCTTCGTGTTACTTGGGAAACGGTATAAGTCTTGAGAGTCTCTAAGGAAGGTTGAATTTTGTCTGACTTATTACCAGTAAGTCTCTGTGTCCAGGATTCGGGACCTTAGACACTTACAATGGAATAATCCCTTTCCCTGACCCCTTCCGTCACCGTGGGGTGAGGTCATGAGAACGGACCTTTTAGGGTACCTGCCTCCTCGGACCACCCGACGTCAGGTACCCCAGCGATTCTCAGTCTGTGCTGACTCGCGGAAGCGAAAGTAAAAAGTGAAAGTACGTAACCTCTTCCTTTACCGTTGGGTGAGGTCACAAGAACGGACCTCTTAGGGTCGCTGCCCCCTCGGACCACCCGACGGCAGATACCCCAGCGTGTCTCAGTCTGTGTTGACTTCGTTGAATCGTCGTCGTCGTCGTCGTCGTCGTCCCTTTCCCTGAGAAACATTTACCTTAAAACAATTCCCAGAAGGGTCCTTCTCCAAAAAGGTCCTAATAAATTTACCTGGGATTTCATTTAGTGTCCGAAGGGACTACCGAGTCTGTCATTTCTTAGACAGAAGTTACACCCTCTAGGTCCAAGCTAGGGACGCAGTCTCTTCCCTTACCGTTGGGTGAGGTCATAAGAACGACCTTTTACGGTACCTGTCTCCTCGGACCGTCCAATGTCAGGTACCCCAGCGTTTGTCGACCTGTACTGACTCGCTGATTATGTGTGTGTGTTTCGTCTAGTGTCCGGAGGAATATTCTCTCTCCGTCCTGCTCTAATATGTGTGTCTTCTCCTTTTCCATTACACTTCTATCTCCGTCTCTAATCTTGTTACACCGGTGTTCGTTTCCCTGGGACTGACGGTCGTCTTCGATCTTCGTAGTTTCTTCCTTAGGAGGGGATGTCGGAGGTCTCCCCCAACACCAGGACGATTGTAGATCTAAAGTCGGGTCACTGTGGTCTCAACTTGAGATCGAAGATTTGATACTCCTCACTTAAAGATAACAAACCTTGGGAAATAAACATTACACAATCCCGTTGATACCCTTTGATCCTGTGGTGAGGGGTTCAGATAACAGTGAAAGGGTAAGGACGAGGGGTAGACGAGTCGTTTCGAACGTCAGAGTGAACCACGAATAACTTTTCGTCTTTTTCCGTAAACAGAAAACACTTCGGATATCCTCCCGAAGGGACCACCGAGTCTATCATTTCTTAGATGGACGTTACGTCCTCTGGGTCCAAGTTAGGGACCTAGCCCTTCTAAGGGACCTCTTCCCTTACCGATGGGTGAGGTCATAAGAACGGACCTCTTGAGGTACCTGTCTCCTCGGACCACCCGATGTCAGGTACCCCAGTGTTTCTCAGTCTGTACTGACTCGGTGATTGTGAAAGTACAAGTTCGAACATCCTTCCACTCCACCAGTAAATAAGGGTTCAAGAGATGCGGAAAGTTGAACCGTCCACAAAGACATAAGCTGGGGTTATTTTCCGGTGGTGGAGGGAGATAATGCAAGTTAAAGAGTAACAACTACAGGTTGTTACTGAGAACGTCGTCTTTTCGGTGAATTAAATTGTTGGAACTCTAGTAGTCATACACTCATTGCTTCTGTTGTACGTAAATCACTGAGACTCCTGTAGCAAGCTATTTATATAGAGCTAGCAATGACGCATGGTCGGGTACCGTTGTGACCCCGTGCACACTACACCTCTCGGACTGTCCTTTCTAAGAATAAGAATACCTCGTCCGTAACATAATCGGGTGTGTGTAACGTCGAAGACACATTACGAATTCGAAGTCAACCCCGTTTTAAGACTAAAAGGTTCTAACGATCGTCTCGTAGTCTAGGTGCAAAGACGACCCACTTGAAGGAGAACCTTATAAGGGACCGACCTTGAAGACTTTCCCCAAGATCCTTTGTCAAAATCGTGGGTTTTGGTAACAATCCCAAGTCGTCATGTCTGGAACCGAGTATTCTCCAGGGAGACTAAAGAGATTTAAGGTGATCTTACACGCACTCGAATGGACTGGGGTTGGTGGAATCTCGAAACCCTGACTCCTCTCATAACTTACTTACTTTTGTGACACCCATCCTTTCTTATAAAATTGACAGGAGGAAACAAATTAAGGTATGAAAAGTAGTGAAGAGATTTAGGGTTTACGAGAGTTTTTTTTTTTTATTCTTCTTATTCTTATCGTGATTATGATGGTACTAAAGGAGGGAAATCCTGTAGGAGAGACCCCCGTCACTGAGTTGAAGGACGGGTTTTACCGCGGGGGTCGGTAACCACTGAGTCGAACTTCGGACTCAAATAGAGACTACAGACGACAAGAAAGTATGGGGTGAACATCTATAGGATTAAGTTTTAAGATGAAAAATTTCAATTAAAAATTTAGTAAAAATTTTCTGAAACAACTTAAACAATGTTATAACGAAGACAGAATGCAAAACTAAAAAAACCGATGCTCCGAACCCTCTAGAATCGAGGGGTTGGTCCCTGACTTGGACGTGGGGAACGTAGTCCTCCACTTCAGAATTGACGACCCGGTGGTTCCTTCAGGGCTCTTAAGATGATGAATGATACAGGAATGGAGGTGGGATCTCACTCCGTAGGGGCGAAGGACAAAACTGTCGGGACCAGTACACGACCGAGAACGGTAACGAGGAGTGAATGAGGGGTGAGGGTCAAGTAAGGGGTGCATCATTGAGTTCCCTCAGAAACATATATACTCTAATTACGGGTCAAGTAGGGAATGAGTTTTGACGGGGGTGACTCATATTTCAGTCCTCTGGAGTGGTTTCGGACCTTCCGGGACACACTAGACCGGGGACGGAAGGGAACCTGGAGCAAAGGATCCAAGTGAAGAGAACGGAAGAGACGGGATCACTGCGATCGGAAGGACTGTAAGGAGATAAACGGAGCTGTGAAGCCACACAAGGTTCCAGTGGAGAACTCTCTCTGGGGAAATTGTGGAATTGACGTTATCGTGGTAGGAAGGTCATCCCCCGGGACAGACGGGAGTATGTATCCAAATACACGTAACAGAAGGAACCCGTCCTCACCATTCGAAGGGACGTCGAGGTTATGGGTCTCATCCCAGTCCGTATCTACCACGAGTCATTCATGAAGTATTTCCTTTCTCCATTTTCCGTGCTCTTACTAATTATATCTCCGAAAATTCGAAGAAGGTTGAGGTTAGATACTCAGACACTTTCCGCGTTGTCAGACCTAGTGGTTTTACGGTAAACCGTAGTCAACCTCATAGTCTTTTAAATCCACTACGAAGGAAAAACTTTAACCCAACTGAAAAGAGAGAGAGGGGGTGAAATTTTTATTATAAATAAATAAATAAACCTACACTGTCCAGAATCAACACCGTATACGCCAGATCAAGGGACGGACTGGATCCTAGTTTGGGTCCGAGGTACGTAACTCTTACTTCTCAGAATCGGTGACCTGGTGGTTCCTCCAGGAGTCTTCTGAAGAGAGAGGAACTAGGGAGGGACACATCCGTTGACTGGTGTCTCGGTACACCAGTCAGTTCTGTGAGACACTCTTTGCCGTCCTGATCTTTCCAGTATTACGACGATTCAGTGGAGTCAGCACAGGTCGAGAAACGCTGGGGTATCTGCCGTCGGGTGGTCCGAGGCGGCAGGGACCTTAAGAGGTCCGTTCTCGTGACCTCACCCAACGGTATATCGTGAGGAGATTAAAGACAGACATTATCGTCGGAGGAGCAAGTAGATCTACGACAAATCAGCGATTCAGTACAGACTGAGAAACTCGGAGGTACCTGATATCGGGAGGTTCTGGGAGACAGACACCCTAAAGGATCCGGTCTTATGACCTCACCCAACGGTAAAGGAAGAGGTCCCTAAAAGGACTGGGTTACTAGTTTGAGCGTAGAGGACGAACCGTCCGTCTTAGAAATGGTGACTTGGTGGTCCCTTTGGGTAGATGCACCAAAAACCTAAGAAATTTTTGAGAACCGAAATAGGTCACCAGAACCAGACTGAATGAATGAGAATAATGAATGAGGGATTCAGGTCCAATTTATATGGGATGAGTGACTATCGAGGGACTATTCTGATCAAATCGAGTGGGTCAGACCCGAGAGTATAAACGGGAAAGAATTGTAACTGTGTGGACACTTGTAACTAGCAATAGACGGAACGTATAGTTAGACTTTCGAAGTCCTCACTGGGACTGACAGAAGAAGGAGTAATAGGGGTCTCACTTATCGTTTCAGTGTTCCTGTGTCAGTCACGAGTTTTTTACAAACACTTTAATTGTCAACCTAAAAATACTATTCGTTGTTTTTCACTGTTATATTTAACGGTTTTTTACTCTATATTAACTACTAACAACTGAGGAATAGTGAGGGTACTGAGTGGGAACAAATCTGTGAGATAAAACACTAGTCGTCCTCCACAAACCACTCCTCCGACGGGTCCGTAAACGAGGACATTTTATAGATTACGAACAGTTCTCAAAAACCTTGGTGTCTGAACTTACCAAGGCATTTTTGGTAGGTCCCTACAGTCGTTTAGTCTGAAACAAGGATTTAAGGAACCACATGTATAGTACTAGAAAAGGTCTTCTATAAAATAGTCCTTTAAGAGAATATATTAAAGGGAATTAGAGAGAGGACATCAGATTCTGAAAATAAAAGAATGGTTCCTTCTATTTCGTGTTGATTTCATACCATCATTCTTAATCCTTTTTGAGAGTACGAAATTTATAAGAAGTCGAAAACAGTTAAAAGGAAAGATAGTAACCTTTGTTCTTTTTTTTTATTGTTGTCGTTCTTGTAAATACCAGAGTCCCAAACTATCTTATTGAACTTGTCGGTTCGTACATTGTCCACTTTACAACTATCCATATTAACAAACATGGTGTATCACACTTTACGTGTCTGATAACATTCTCAAAACATTGAATGGGTAAGTCTTGACTACTCTATTGTAAGACTAACCCGAAGACATAGGTGTGAAACTGTACAGTCTACGTAATTACCTTTACAACTTTAACCTTAAAGAATCTACCCTCGTAGAAAATTTCTTTGACTCGGTATACGTGATCTTATTTTGGGAGGGAAACTGAAGGATCGTGATTACTACCTGGTCGGTCGGAGAGGCCTGGTTTCAAGAGGAAACGGGATGGTTGTGGAGTCGTCTTGTAAGGTCGAACACTTTGGTGTCGGGTTTATTACTCCTTGTCTTTCCCTCTACGATAGATATTAGACGACCACCTTCCCTAAACCTATTAGACTTAACACACAAAGCAAAAAATTGGTCGGAAAAAAAGACTAACCTCCACGGGGGACGACGTGACCCATCGTACACCACAGAATCAAAGGGTTAGTCCTTAGGTTGGGTTCGAGGGACACAACCTTTCACCTCAGAATTGGTGACCTGTTGGTCCTTTCAGGGGATCAAACGGAATTTTTTTTTTTTTTTTTTTTTCGTTATAAGTAACAACTCAACTTCCGAACATATTTCGTGATCTAAGGACGATAAACCTCCGGTTCTCGGTGTATTTACTATGGGTTCAGGGTAATACACAAATTGCTTACTTTAAAGTTCTGGTTCCAGACTATCGTCTTATAAACTTCCGTCCCGACAGGATCTTCGGACCCTGAATCTGAATGGTGAGGAATCGAGAGGTGGCACCTCACACGGTAACCTTTCCTTTAGATTTCGGTACTCAACTGAAGAGGTTTTGCAACTCAAGGTCAGTGTTCTGGTTAACGATGACATTTTTTAATGACCTCTGAATCACTGAATTTTACTGTGTTTAAATAATGGAATCTAAATATCCCTAGTCTTCAGATTTTATCCAGAAGTCCTCGTCTTTAGTTCTTCCTCGGTGTAAGGAAGACCTCCCACACCCTTTCTTAGGTACGAGAACGGAAAAGGTGGCACATCTTCGAGTCAAGGAACCGAGTACCGGGATAGTGAGGGCACGGACGAAGACAATAGTGTAGAGAGGGGAGAGACCGAGAGGACAGAGGGAGAAAGTGAATATTCCTGGGTGTACCAATCTAACCTGGGTGTACCTATTACAGTCTATGAGATGGTAGAGTTCTAGGAATTACTTCAGTGTAAACGTCACAGGGAAACCAGTATATTTCATTGTTTGAGTGTCCAGGGTCTCTACTCCTGCACCTGTAGAAACCGGTTTTCCCGTAGTCAGACGGGTAATGTCATCTGTCTGTGCTAACGAACTCTCGCACACACACACAGACACACAGGGAACGGAGGAAAGAGTACCGACGTTACTGGACGGGCGAGAACGATTCGAAGGACCCCAAGGGGAAGGGGGTGGAGAGGAAGGAGAAGGAACACGTCTAAAATAACTCCGAAGTCTGGTGGTGGGTGGAGGTGTTGGAGGACGTGAGTGAAGGAACGGTCCGTGGGCAGACCCCGGTTCAGTCACGACCACACCAAGAGTAGTCAAGAGGGGTAGTTTACACAGAGAAGGGGGGTGAAGACGGACCACGTACTACCTTCGTGTCAAGTCCATACCTGGGAACCACCCACCCTTTCAAGGACACTAATGAAGACCGGTTTCTAAACAGTCATTGAGGTCCGACTCGTAAAGTGACAACGAGACTCTGGAAGGTCGTGTAGAGAAAGAGGAGACTACGTCACTAGTCGTCAAAAGTTTTATCTACCTGAACGTCAACTGTACTCTTATCCGTCCTTTATTTGCAGTAACATCGGTGACTATAAAACCCGGATGGACAATGACGTCGTACCTTAGATTGAAGGAGACTGACTACGTAAATCGCTTCTAAGTCCCTTCCATTTCTCTCCGTACTTGTCGTGTCCAACGAGGATTGACAAAGAGAGGTAAGTGGACAGAGATGAGTCTTCTGTGAATCCAAAACGATAAGGAGTCCCTTTTTTTTTTTTTTTTTACGGGTAATTGGGATGAAAACCCGACAACCTAAAGAAAAAGATCGTTTCACATGGGTTTCTGAATGGAAATTAGTGACCATCTGACACAGATAAGCAGTAGTCAATTTCACTTTCTTCTGGACGTTCAGACCACTGACCCCCACAACTCCTCGTGTCCCCCCACGACACCGTAAATCGTTATCAGTAAGGGAAATAAAGAATGTGTTTGAGAGGTTCCTTTCACACGAATAAGGTCTCGTCCGTCTCACCTCTCTCAACCTCTTGAACTATCTTTAGTGTCATCGTTCTCTTCGTACGTCCTGGGATGGGTGTGTGGTCTTTTTCTTTCCCTAACTTTCCTCAGACACGGTGTGACGGGACCACCAAGTCTACCAATTCTCAGGTGGACGTTGCGTCTTCTGGACCCAAACTAGGGACCCAACCCTTCTAGGGGACCTCTTCTCTTACCGATGGATGAGGTTATAAGAACGGACCTCTTAAAGTACCTGTCTCCTCGGCCACCCGATGTCCGGTACCCTAGAGTTTCTCAGTCTGTACTGACTCACTGAATATGATTGGTTGTGATAAGGTCCGATGGGTCCCGGGTCCCACAGAAAAGACTCCCGTGAGTGTGGGCTCCGAGGAACAAAACATCACAAAAGCTACGGGTGAGAGTCGGGACGACCTGGGAGTGGAATCTGGTCACTAACTCGATTCCGTATCAAGGGTGGTCCGAAGGGACCACCGAATCACCACTTTTAAGGTGGACGGTTATGACCTCTACGTTCAAGCTAGGGACCCAGCCCTTCTAGGGGGCCTCTTCCTTTTCCGTTCGGTGAGGCTATAGCCCCTTTACAATACCTGTCTCCTCGGACCTCTCGAAGTCAGGTACCCCAGTCACTGATTTTGTCGTCATCGTATCCAGGGTGGTCGGTTTCTACTTTGAGGTCGGGTCGTGGTCCCCATGTCGTGTCCTCCACCCACGAACGGCTACCCTGGACCTTGTAATTTACGCACAAAGTGTCTGTGTAACAACATTGGACCAATTAGTAACGACCTCAAAGGGATATTGGTGCCAATCTCGTAGATTGAGAAGTCCGACGAGTAGTCACCGTGCCCAAGGACATCCGCTCGGAGTCTTGGGTAGTGGTTGTCTCTCGTAACAAAGATACCTTTGCACGTTAGGCACTGGGTTTATGGGTCCAATTTTACAACGACAAGATAAATTGAGTTACGCACCCAGTCAGCCCCTAACGGTTATTGATCTATTTTTAACTTCACGAAAAAATTTAAACACCTAAAAAAAAGGTAGGACGGATAGGTAAGGACAGTCGCCCGTGTGTCCTCCTGGGAGATAAGATTTCACAGACACAAATCTACCTCTGAAGACAATCCCGTTCCAGTCGGGTCTCCTTCTGCCTTTAGGAAAAGGTCGCAACAAGTAGACGAAAAGGAAAATAAAGAACTTTGGGACGTCCCGCTCGGGACGACTCTGAATGTCTGTTTTTCGAACTTGCTTACCCCTAGCGGGTCCTCTTGGAGGCCGTCGAGTAGAACGTTGTCCACGAGGTCGACTTCCACGCTCTTCTTCAGTCTTTGGATGTCAATGAGTGCGTTCCATGGGACGACGACAGATCACCCACCTACGTTCCTCTCCGCCCTCCTTTCTTTGGGAATGGTACTACTGTCTCCCCTCGACCCCTTTTTACGTTAACAAAACAAAACCCCAAACCCCACACACAAAAAAAACGTGTTAAGAAAGTAATTTTTTTTTTTTTTTTGGATATGTCTAAATTTCCAGTGAGGGGAGGATTTTAAAGAGAAAAAGTATCGAGTGATCCCCCTTCCTCCATGTCTACTCATTACCTATTTGTTTGTCTTAATAGACTCGATTAAAGTTCCAGAAGGTAGTGTAGGTCGATATCTCCAACACGTGACGTGTTCGGGGTCTCTCATGGTCATTGTATCTAGTCCCATGGCAACGTGGGGGATCTAAACGTGTCACACGTGGACCGTGTCGACGTGTCACGACGGGACGATAAACTCAGATTGAAGGGTAAGACGTCCCCGGAACCCTAAACTCGCTGTGACACCAAGTATACCGGGACTATTTTCACCGTAAAAATAACACAAAACGAAATGAAGCGAAAAGTGACTGATTACCCTCTTTTTGTAAAATCTCCATACAGAGGCAGGCACACACACATATACACACACACACACACACACACACACATATTTATGTACACCCCCGAAGGGTCCACCGAGTCACCATTTCTTAGACGGACGGTTACGTCCTCTACGTCAAAGGTAGGGACCCAGCCCTTCTAGGGGACCTCTTCCTTTACCGTTTGGATGAGGTCATAAGAATGGACGCTTTAGGGTACCTGTCTCCTCGGACTGTCCGATGTCAGGTACCCCAGTGTTTTCTGAGTCTGTACTCAATCGCTGATTTGTTGTTGTGGTGCATATATACGTACATGTATACATACATATGTGTGTGAAAGATCCTTAAAACGTTTGGGATAAATAGTAAAACTTTTCGTTTATCTTATTTTAAAATTTATCTGCTACCTCTTAAATTTTGACCTTATAACGTTGGCATATCAAGATTTCTTCTTAGTAATTATTAAAGTCAAACAACTTTCGCAAATTTTCGGGACACGGATCTTCACTGTCTTATTTCAACTCAGAACTTCTTTTGAAATTCCGTGCAATATACATTCAATATACAGATCCATTCTAGACCAACGATAGTTGGCGGTAGTCGATACTGGGACAAAATAAAATTACGAGTAACATATGGTAAAACCTACTTTCCTACTATTTTATACATAAAAACTCTCGGAACCCATAAAAAGTTGGACATCTTATAACATTAACGTACGTATGACTATAACTTCTTTAGACCCAGTCGGTTCAAAGTACAATAACGTAAATCTAATTGGGTCATTATCAGACAAACGGATCTCCTTCATTTCATGACGGACTTTCTACTGGCAAGATCTTCCTATCTATGTCCGAAGTCCATTATACCTTTATATAACAAATAAACCACACGTAATAGACGAAACCAGAGGTCTCTGAAAGTCACCATTTAAATGTCAATTGTCCATGTGATTCACTGAATGTACACTTAGGTTGAATCACTATATGAAAATTCAAAAAGAATTCTTCATGTCTCTCTAAGTTTCTAAATAGTCTCCTTACAGGTAACGTCACGATACATATTTTGACTCTTTAATTTTTGTTGGATCTTCAAGTCGGTATGTCCCTCTTAGTCTATTAAGATGTATTCGACTCTTCTATGTTATATTACCTCAGCAACCTTAATATAGAAGTTCCTTATATACTGTTGTACCCTTTCATGAGTTTCATTATCCATCTTCCCCCTTTCCAGTGTATATTTCAAAGTAAATATTATATTCGGGTTAAAACATTTCTGTATAAAAATATACGTGTATCCTTTTCTCAACTTTTACCAAATCGGTCATAAAACTATTACCAAAAGGTACCCCTCACTGTGGCACCCACTAAGACAACGAAAAATAAAAAGATTTAAAAAGGTTAGACGTTCATATTTAGACATGATGTAAACATTAGTCTTTTGTGTGTGGTAAAGTCGAGGTCAGTGTCACGGCGGGACGGGCCAAGACAAGTCGTAGACCGCAAAGGAGGCGAGACGACAAGAGGAGGACCCCACTCTGTGTCTTACTCTGGACTCGAGTAGTTCACATGGAAACCTGAAAAGAGAAAAAAAACGGAGACGATGAATGTCAGACGGTACACAAACGAGACGTTTTAGTAAAAGATGTCGAAAGTAACGGGATCTACGTATTATATATTCTAAAAAGGACTCTATCATGAGTTGAGATAATTCGATTTATATACAAACACAAGACCCTTCCATTACGCCTCAAGTCGGAAAAGCTAAGTCAACAGTAAAAGAAAGTGAAACTTTTCGTCACGGAAATCTTAAGAAAGTAAAGTAAGGGAAATCTTCTTCTCTAGTACAAGAGATCGAGAACCTTTAAAACAGACGTGAGGATAATGAAAAAAAATAACGAACAGGAAAGGTACAATTACAAGTTTGAGTAAAATACAGCTTACCGGAAACTTTTAGGTACGGAATAACTTTCCTACTAAAGAAATTTTTTTCTTTTCCCTTTGTCTTTAACTGTTCAGTACTAAGTATTATCTTCAAGATTTTAGTCGATCCCAACGGAATTTTGTAACACCCAGATCCAAACGATATTATTCTTAACATTGAGGTAAGGTGGGTCCACTTGACTCACTGAATTGAACGTATAGTATATTTTTACATGGTCCGTTCACTATTACACTAAGTCATAACTTATAAACTAGGGAGTAGAGACTTTTATAAGTAGTGACCTTTATTCTACGATCTATCCATATTTGTCTACAGAATCTTGTAAGGAAGTAAAACCCTTTAGGGACGTGAAAGGGAACTTTCTCACATTGAGTGGAGAGGTCAGAGATCTCTATGTGACAGAAAGAGTCGAGTGTACCCTGATACTAAGGTCACATTACGTTAAATAAAAACAAAAATTCTTTATAAAAGGATGATTGTATACCTTTTCTTTACATTTTTTCGTTTTACCGACAGACCCCTCCGGAATGTTTATCGACACTTTTCTTCTCTCCACTTTTCGTTTCCTCTTTTCCTTTCTATATTCGTAGACTTACGTCTCAAGGTTTCTCATTGTTCTTCTCTATTCTTTCGGAAGGAGTCGCTAGTCACGTTTCTTTATCTCCCTTTGTTCTCTTACCCTTTCTGATCTCTAGAGAAGTTCTTTTAATCTCTATGGTTCCCTTGTAAAGTACGTTTCTACCCGAACTATTTCCTGTCTTTACCATACCTGGATTGTCTTCGTCTTCTATAATTCTTCTCCACCGTTCTTATGTACCTTCTTGACATGTTTTTTCTAGAAGTGTTGGGTCTATTAGTACTACTACACTAGTGATTAGATCTCGGTCTGTAGAACCTTTCACTTCAGTGCACCCGGAACCTTTCGTAGTGATACTTGTTTCGATCACCTCCACTACCTTAAGGTCAACTCGACAAAGTTTAGGACTTTCTACTACGACACTTTCACGACGTGAGTTATACGGTTGTTTAAACCTTTTGAGTCGTCACCGGTGTCTTGACCTTTTCCAGTCAAAAGTAAGGTCAAGGTTTCTTTCCGTTACGGTTTCTTACGAGTTTGATGGTGTGTTAACGTAAGTAGAGTGTACGATCATTTCATTACGAGTTTTTAGAGGTTCGGTCCGAAGTCGTTATGCACTTGGCACTTGAGGGACTACAAGTTCGACCAAAATCTTTTCCGTCTCCTTGGTCTCTAGTTTAACGGTTGTAGGCGACTTAGCACCTTTTTCGTTCTCTCAAGGTCTTTTTGTAGATAAAGACGAAATAACTGATACGGTTTCGGAAACTGACACACCTAGTGTTATTTGACACCTTTTAAGNATGGTCTGGTGGACTGGACGGAGAACTCTTTGGATATACGTCCAGTCCTTCATTGTCAATCTTGACCTGTACCTTTTTGTCTGACCAAGGTTTATCCTTTTCCTCATACAGTTCCGACATACAACAGTGGGACGAATAAATTGAAGATACGTCTCATGTAGTACTCTTTGCGACCTGACCTTCTTTGTGTTCGACCTTAGTTCTAA